>CM053582.1:31408750-31456094 GCA_028627135.1 Pseudochirops cupreus | reverse complement strand
TTCTATTCAACTCTGTTTTTTTCATCAAGAATGCTTGAAGGCAGGGGGCAGAGCCAAGAAGGCAGCATAGAAGCAGGACAACTCCAGGCCCCCCCCATAACCACCTCAAATACCTATAAAATCTGACTCTAAACAAATTTTAGAGCTACAGAACCCACAAAGTGACAAAGAGAAACAAATCTCCCACAGAAGGCAGCCCAGCAGGCAGACAGGAAGGGTCCATTGCAGCATGCTGGGAGCCAAACCTAACCCTGAGTGAGCCCATGGTTTTAGCCCCAGGGTGGCTCCAGCCAGCAGCAGCTGGAGAAGACTTCAGGAGAGTGGATCACCAGCAGCTTAGGTGGTTGCCAGAAATATCAACCCATAAATGTCAAACACAGAGTAAAAGGTCAGTATAGAACTCTGTTGAAACTTGGGGGGATGGAGGCACAGCCTGGCCTCTGCCCCCAGAATGAGAAGTGGGGGAGGTGTGGCAGCTATGAAGCCTCCTCCACATGGCTGCTTCAGAGCTCCTGGCCTGAAGATCATAGGGAGGCAAGCAACCATTCAGGGGGTAATCACTCTTGCTTTAACCTGCCTGGATCAGGATTGCGATCTTAGGTGGTGGTCCTGAGGTGTGTGACCAGTGAGCCAGAGTTTGTGGGGGCTGTAGAGATGGCACCCTCCTAATAGTTCTGGCAGGTGTAAAAACCCCAGCAATTTGGGTCAAAGCTCTCCCCTCTGGAAGCAGAGTTCTACTGTGGCAAAGAGGTCAAAAGTCAAGTAATTGAATGGCAACATGAGGAAGCAAAGGAAGCAAAGTAAGCACAGCCATCCAACTTTAGATTCCTTTTTGGGAGACAAAAAGGATCAAAGCATGGAACAAGAGGAAGACAACAAAGTCAGAACCTCCTGCACCAAAAGCTTCCAAGAAAAATATGAATTGGTTACAGGCCATGGAGGGGCTCAAGAAGGATTTTGAAAATCAGGCAAGAGAAGTGGAGGAAAAATTGGGAAGAGAAATGAGAATGACGCAAGAAAATCATGAAAAGAGAGTCAACAACCTGAATGAAGAAAATAACACCTTAAAAAATAGACTAACTCAAATGGCAAAAGAGGCCCAAAAAGCCAAAGCCTTAAAAAGCCAAATTTGCCAGATGGAAAAAAAAAATCTCAAAAGCTCACTGAAGAGAATAATTCCTTCAGAATTAGAGAGGAGCAAATGGAAGCAAATGACTTTATGAGAAATCAAGATACCATTAAACAGATCCAAACAAATGAATAAATAGAAAGCAATGTGAAATATCTCATTGGAAAAACCACTGACCTGGAAATTAAATCCAGGAGAGATAATTTAAAAATTATTGGACTACCTGAAATCCATGATCAAAAAAAGAACCTAGAAATCATCCTTCAAGAAATTCTCAAGGAAAATTGCTCTCATATTTTAGAACCAGAGGGCAAAATAGAAATTGAAAGAATTCACCCATCACCTCTTGAAAAAGATCCCAAAAAGAAAACTCCTAGGAATATTATACCCATGTTCCAGAGTTCGCAGATCAAGGAGAAAATATTACAAGCTGCCAAGAAGAAATAATTTGAATATTGTGGAAACACAATCAGGATAACCCAGGATCTAGCAGCTTCTACAGTGAGGGATCAAAGGCCCTGGAATATGATATTCCAGAGATCAAGAGAGCTAAGATTAAAACCAAGAATCACCTACCCAGCAAAACTGAGTATAATGTTTCATGGGAAAATATGGTCATTCAATGAAATAAAGGACTTTCAAGCATTTTTTAAAATTAAATTTTGTGTTTATTTTTAGTTTACATCATTCATTTCCACATTAATTTTGTGCCCCAGAAAAGGAATCTCAGGTTTGATTACTTTGCTTACTTTGTTTCCTTTGCTTTCTCATGTTGCAACTCAATTAATTAACTTTTGAGCTCTTTGCCACAGTAGAACACTGCTTCCAGAGAGGAGAGCTTTGTCCCAAACCTTTGGGGTTTTCACAGCTCCCAGAGGTTGAGTACCCTCTCTGCAGCCCCCACAAACTCTGGCTCACTGGTCACACACCCCAAGACCTCCACCCAAGACAGTGATCCCTATCCAAGCAGGTTAAAGCAAGAGTGATTACCCTCTGAATGGTCACTTGGTCTCCCTATGATCTGCAGGCCAGGAGCTCTGAAGCAGCCATATGGAGGTGGCTGCACAGCTGCAGCACCTCTGCTGCTTCTGGCATTGTCACCCTGGGGCCAGTGGCCACACTTGCTCTAGGTCCCCCTGTTCTTACAAAGTCGACACTGACCTTTTACTTTGTCTTTGGCATTTATGGGTTGATAATTCTGGAAACTGCCACAGGTGCTCGTGATCCACTCTCCTAAAGTCTGTTCCAGCTGCTGCTGGTTGAAGCCACTTGGGGTTAATACAGTGGGCTCACTGGGGACTGGGCTTGGCTCCCAGCATGCTGCAGTGGACCCCTGCCTGCTAGACTGCCTTCAGAGGGAGATTTCTCTCTGTCACTTTGTGGGTTCTGGAGCTCTAAAATTAGTTTAGAGTCATATTTTATAGGTATTTAAGGTGGTTATTGGGGGAGCTCATGGAGTTTTCCTGCTTTATGCTGCCATTGTGGCTGTGCCTCCCTCAATAGTTTTCTTAATTTCAATTTTATTAATCTCTCCTTTGGTTTTCAGTATTTCTAATTTAGTATTTAATTGGAGTTTTGCGGTTTGTTCTTTTTCTAGGTTTTTCAGCTACATGCCCAATTTACTGATCTGTATTTTCTCTATTTTATTCATGTATGCATTCAGAGATATAAAACTTCCCATAAGAACAGCTTTTGCTGCATCCCACAAGTTTTGGTACGTTGTCTCATTATTGTCATTCTCTTGCATGAAGTTACTGATTGCTTGTATGATTTCTTGTTGGACCCACTCATTCTTTAGGATTAAATTTAGTTTCCTATTAGTTTTTAGTCTATCCTTCCATGACCCTTTATTACGTATTATTTTTATTGCATCATGGTCCGAAAAGGATGCAGTTAATATATCTTCCTTTTTTCACTGGATTGCGAGATGTTTATGCCCTAGTACACAGCCAGTTTTTGTGTATGTGCCATGTACCACTAGAAGAAGGTATATTCCTTATTATCCCCATTCAGTTTTCTCCAGAGGTCTGTCATATCTACCTTCTCTAAAATTCTATTCACATCCTCAACTTCTTTCTTGTTTATTTTAAGTTTAGATTTATCAAGTTCAGAGAGGGGGAGATTGAGGACCCCCACCCCCATGTAGTTTTGCTATCTATTTCTTCTTCTAACTCCCTTAACTTCTCCTCTAGGAATTTGGATGCTATACTGCTTGGTGCATATATATTTAGTAATGATGTTGCTTCATCATCAATGGTGCCTTTTATTGGAGTATAGTTTCCTTCCTTCTCTCTTTTAATTAGATCTATTTTTGTTTTTGCTTTATCTGCAATAAAGATTGCTACCCCCTGTTTTTTTTTATGTTAGCTGAAGCATAATATGTTCTGCTCTAGCCTTTTACCTTTACCCTGTGTGGATCCCCCTGTTACAAATGTGTTTCTTGTAGACAACATGTTGTAGGATTGTGGTTTTTAATCCATTCTGCTATCTGGCTCCATTTTATGGGAGAGTTCATCCCATTCACATTCACAGTTATGATTACTATGTGTGTCTTTCCCTCCATCCTATTCCCTCCCTTGTTTATGCTTCTATTTCTCCCTTCTCTTTTCACTTCCTTAAGAGTTTTCCTTTTGACCACTGCCTCCCTAGGTATTCCCTCCCTATCTACCCCCCGTCTTTTCCTACCCTTACCCCTTGCTACTTGTTCCCTTCCTTCTATGCCCCCCCTTCTTACCCCTTTCCCTTCCTAGTACCTGTAGGGTGCAATAGATTTTTATATGTCATGAAGTATGTTATTTCCTCCTTGAACCCAAAATGAAGAGAATAAATCTCATACAATATTCCTCTCCTCCCTTCTTTCCCTCTGTTATAATAAGTTTTATGTCTCTTCATGATAGAATCCTAAACTTAACTGATTGTGTTATTCCCTCCTGGAACCAAAACCAATGAGAGTAAAGCTCATAGAATGTTCCTCTCCCTCCCTTCTTTTCCTCTACTATAATATGGTTTTATGCCTCTTTGCATGGTGTAATTTACCCTTTTCTGCCTCCTCCTTTCTTTTTCTCTCATTACAGTCCCTTTACACCCCTTAATAAGGTTTTTTTTAATCATCACTTTAGTTAATTTATACCCACACCCTCTAACTATGTGCATCCTTTTTAAATGTCATGATAATTACACAATTTTCAATATTGACAAATATCAGCTTCCCATATAGTGATGTAAATAGTTTACTCTTATTAAATAACAAGGTGTGTGTGTGTGTGTGTGTGTGTGTGTGTGTGTGTGTGTGTGTGTGTGTTTTCCCTGTTTACCTTTTTATGTCTCTCTTGAGTCTTGTATTTGGGGATCAAATTTTTCGTCATGAAGATCTGTAAGTTCCTTATTTTATTGAATGACCATCTCCTTGCCTGAAAGATTATGCTTAGTTTTGTGGACAGTTGATCATTGGTTGTAGTCCAAGCTCTTTTGCCTTATGAAATATCATATGCCAATCCCTCCCGCCTTTCAGTGTAGAAGCTGCTAGATTCTGTGTGTCCCTGACTGTAGTTCCTCAATATTTGAATTGTCTCTTTCTAGCTGTTTGCATTATTTTCTCCTTGACTTGGAAGCTCTGGAATTTAGGTATAATGTTCCTGGGAGTTTCCATTTTGGAATCTCTCTCAGGAGGTGATCAGTGGATTCTTTCAATTTCTATTTTATTCTTTCTTTCTATGATATCAGGGAAGTTTACACTGATAATTTCTTGAAATATGACATCTCAGCTCTTTTTTCCATCATGGTTTTTAGGTAGTCCAATAGTTCTTAAATTATCTCTCCTTGATCTGTTTTCCAGATCACTTGTTTTTCTGATGTGTTATTTCAATTTACTTCTATTTTTTCTTTCTTTTGACTTTGTTTTTTTGTTATTGTTGTTGTTTTAATTTTTGTTGTTGTTTCTTAACATCTCATGAGTTCTGAATTCACTAGATTCCACTTGCCCAATTCCAATTTTTCAGAAATGATTTTCTTCAGTGAGATTTTGTACCTCTTTTTCCATATGGCCAGTTTGACTTTTTAAGGAGTTCTTTTCTTCAGTGAATTTTGGTACCTCCTTTTCTATTTGACCTACACTTCTTTGGTAAGGAGGTATTTTTCTTTAGTGAATTTTTGTGTCTCTTTTACCATTAGGCCAACTCTTTTTTTTTCAATTTATGTGTTTATTCTTAGTTTTCAACATTCATTTCCACAAGATTTTGAGTTACAAATTTTTCTCGCTGTCTTTCCCCTACCCCCACCCCAAAATAGTAAGCCTACTAAATATCCCTTCCCCCAATCTATTCTCTCTTATATCTTCTCTCATCCTCCCCCTAACTTTCTAGTAGGGAAAGATGGATTTCTATACCTCAGTGCCTGTACATCTTATTTCCCAGTTGCATGTAAAACAAAAATAACATTTATTTTTAAAACTTTGAGTTCCAGATTCTTTCCCTTCTTCCCTCTTCCCAGCCCCACTGGGAAGATAAGCTATTCAATACAGGTTATACACATGTAGTTATGCAAAACATTTCTATAGTAGTTATATTGTGAAAGACTAACTATATTTCCCTCTATCCTATCCTGCCCCCCGCTTATTCTATTTTCTCCTTTGACCCTGTCCCTTTTCAAAAGTGTTTGCTTCTAACTACCCTCTCCCCCAATCTACCCTCCCTTCTATCATCCCCCTTCTTATCTCCTTCCCCCCCTACTTTCCAGTAGGGTAAGATACCTAATTGAGTGTGTATGTTATTCCCTCCTTAAGCAAAATTCAATGAGAGTAAGGGGGGGGGGGCGGCAACTCTTTTTTAAGGTATTTTTTCTTCAGTATTTTTGTGTGTCTTTTACCAATCTTTTAGTTTTCTTTTTGTAATTTTTCTTGAATCATTCTTATTTGTTTTCCCAATTTTTTCTCTACTTTTCTTATCTCTTTCTTGATCTCTCCTATGAATTCTTGTTGGGACTGTGTTTAGTTAGCATTTCTCTTTGATGCTTTGCTTGTAGCTGTTTACATTGTTGTCTTCTGAGTTTCAATCTTAGTCTTTCTTGACACCACACTTGGTTTTTGTGGTCTTTTGTTGTTCTTGTTTGCTCATCTTTCCAATCTATTTCTTGATTTTAAAATTTATGTTAAATTTGGGCTCTGCACAGCTAGGATTGGGGAAGCATTGTCTCAAGATTCAGGCTTTTTAATGCTGTTTTCAGAGCTAATTCTGATGGTCTGCAAGTTTTCAGTGCTCCACACAAGGTGATGTGATCTGGTAAGAGGTGTAGTCACTGTTGTCCTGGTCTGTGCCCTGGAACTCTGACTAGGAATTCTCTTCCCTCTTGAATGATCCTCAGTGTTTGTCTCTGCCCTCAAACTGCAACCCAGAACTGCATATTGGCAATAGAGTTGCCAATCAGTGCCAACTATACCCAGTGCCAGTAAAGGGTTCCCTGTAATCTCTTTCTGACCAGTTGTCTGACCCCTATACTGTCTCTGGGCTGAGAGCTCCTGAAGCTGCTGTTCCTGCCACCTCTAAGATCTGCCACTATTGTTCCAGCCACTCTGGATACTCTAGATAGGCCTCCATCTTTGCTAGGCCCCTACTCAGGTATCACAGACCTCTCCTGCCAATTTCCTAAGTTTTCTCAGGCCAGATAAAATGTCTCACCCTGACATTTTATTGACTCTGCTGTTCCAAAAAGTGATTTGAGGTGTTACTTTAAAGTTGTCCAGAGAAGAATTTTGAGAGATTTTGGCTGGGTTTCTGCCTCTAATCTACCATTATAGCAACTCCTTAGAAAGATCATTTTCCTACATTTTCCCTCTTTTAATTAATAAGAAAGCACTTATTATGTGCCACTTAGTAGGGATACAAAGACAAAAAAGAAAGAAACAGCCCCTGCTCTCAAGTTGCTTACATTTTAGCAGGAAGCTGCAATACGTATACAATAATAATAGGAGTCATTGGGGGAGGTGCTGAGGGAAATGCTGGGACTTGGGAGACTCAAGAAAAGCAAGTCGAGGGCAGTGACAATTGAGATGAGCCTTGAAGCAAACTAGGGGGTTCCCACAATGGAGTGGGAGTGGGGAGAGAACTCTAGACTTGGGGTACTGCCTATGGAAAGACATGGAGACAAGTGGTGGAATGTTATGTATAAGGAATAGCAGGTAGACTGTTTATTGAAACAGTGAAATTCTGCTCTGACCTTAGAACTATTATAGAAATATAGTGATGGCAGCATCACCATCATCAAAATATTCATTTCTATGTCAAACATGACAAACTCTAATTTTACTTACAAAACTGATTTTGGGGGGGGGCGGGTAGGATGGTGTTCCGACCTGTCATTTCATTTTTGTAGAAATTCTTGATATAAGAACTCTCTTCACCAATGCAGATTAGCAACTCATATTCTTTGAGGTTTATCCAAGGCATGTAAATTACAACTGAGTTGTCCAAGGCCACATAGCTACCATGTTTGAGAGGTAAGACTTGAACCCAGGTCTTTCTGACTCTAGTGCTGACACTCTTCCCAATACAACTGTCTCTTAACTGTCTCTGTTTTCTTTGAATAAAAAAAAGACTCAAGCATCCATCCCTTAATGTGAGTTAGACACAAAAGCTGAAACATGTTGTGAATTCCTATTTACAAAACAGAGTTGCTTCTTCTTGTGAGGTTTGATGTGCTATTAGAGCTGACCCACTAGAATCTTGGGAAGTGGTAGCTTAGGCTAATGAAGGATTATTGATGAAGACAGTTATTTATTGCATCTTTGTCCTGTATGTTGCCTGGAAGAAGGTACTTAAAAGCAAAGGACCAGACTTGAAAGAAAGGATACTAGGGAACATTTTCTAGGATGTCAAAATTGCCTTTATTGACCTTTCCCAATAGACCATCCCCTTTCTCCCTCAGATCCTGGGCAGCTCTGAAAAATCCTAAAGGATGGAGACAGCCTCATCTATGAATACCACTAAGGTACTCAGATGAATGTCCCCCTTTAAAAAAATTCTTTGATAATTAGATTTCTTCTGGCAATAACATGATGTTCTTTGTAGTATTTAGTTATCTAAATGTTTTCATTGGCCATTTCAAATGTATGAACAGGGGCTACTGGATTGAGGATTTAACCAAATAGTTCAACAGAGAGGGAGTGGGTGTAGCTTGGTCTAGCATTCATCCTGGGCATCAGGAAGACCTGAGTTTCAGTCTTATCTTTGACACTTTCTTACGCCAGTGACTTCATCTCTCTGATGCTGTTTCCTCCCATGTCAAAAGAGGATGAATAATTATCCCTGGGGGTCCAGTCAGTCAACAAGCATTCCGTAAGCACCCATGTGCTGGGTTCTAAGCACTAGAGATGAGAAGAAAAGCAGAAGTCAGGCCCTGCTCTCCAAGGAGCTTCCGGTCTAATGGGGCTACCTCCCAGGGGCATCCAGAGACTCAAGTGAGAGGGCTTGTGGAAAGCATTTTGCCAAGTTTAAAGTGCTATTAAAGATGTGATCATTGCTATTGGCAGCACTGACTGGAGAAGTTGGTTGTTTGGCTTTGATCTCCCTGTGGGAATAATGTTAATAATAACTCCTGTCTCCTGTTTGCGTAGTGCTGGGAAGTTTACAAAGGACTTTTCACCTACCGATCGTCCTTCCCTCCTCTGGTGGCCACAGATAAAAGCCAAAATAAGGAAAAGAAGCCTAGTGGGGACATGTAGAACTATGGAAGTCCCCTGGGCAATCCCTTGGGATCCTGTGTGAGATCTTCATCAGGGCCTTGATACTCATTAGGAGAAGGAAAGGGAACAAGCATTTCTTAAGCACCTACTGTGTGCTAGGCACTGTGTAAAGCACTTTACAAGTATGATCCTGTGGTCCCTGCTATATTACCATCCCCCCAACACATTTCTCATATACTCCATTACCAGAATACTAGCTTCTAGCTTTATAAATCCTTAGCAAGGGCTGATACCATAGGAGGCCGTGTGAGATGGTGGAGAGTGTACTGGAACAGAAGTACTGGCTCTGACTCAAAGAAATTGTGTGACTTTGGGAAAACCACTTCTCTCTGAGCCTCAGTTTCCACATCTGTAAAACAGGGAATGGGTATATACACTAAATGATTTGTATGTTTTCTTCAAAGTAGCTGTGTGGTTTTAGGAAAATGGGCATTGGGGATGGATCCATTGATCTCAAAGGACCTTTTTAAAAGCTGGTTTTAACAGCCTAAAAACTACCTCACCATTACCTGGATAGATGGCAGTGTATACAGAAAAATGTCCCCCTTTTCAAACAAAATATCAATATATACAGAAGAGGAAAGTGAGGCAATCAGGGTTAATTGACTTGCCCAGGATCACACAGTTAGCAAATGTCTGAGGACAGATTTAAACTTGGGCCCTCCTTCCCAAAGGCCAATGGTTGCTCTTTTCATGGCTACTTCTTAAAAACTGAATTGCTATTGCTTGCACCTATGCCAAGTAAACTTTTGGATTGCTGCATTTTCCCAGTGGGGCTGGACTAGACATCAGGAAGACCTGTACTAGAATCCTACTGCTGATACTAGCAGTATCATTTCTGAGCCTCAATTTGCCCATCTATAAAATGGGGATAATAATAGAACATTTCCCTCCCAGGCAAATGAAATAATGAAATAATGCATGTAAAGTGGTATAGAAATGCCAGTTTTTATTGAGAATGGAAATTCTCTGAAAAAAATTACATAGCGTAATGTAAAAGCTGGCAGTATGCTGGAGGACAGCTCTACTTAGCCCAAGATAGTAATGGCCTGCTTTTCTTTCATAGCGTCATAAATTTCAAAAGTTACAATTTTAATAAAAATGAAACCAAAATGGCCTCTTACAGCGGCTCAGTTTTCCCCATCTTTCCAAATAGCGCAATTAAGGAAACACTACATGAATTAAAGGGATGAAGCTATTAGCACATCTCCCCATGAATCAGGCGGATCTAATTGCCGTCAATTACAATATGTTCACTTCCTGAAAGAGTTCTCTCTGACATTTCATCGTTTTGTTTAACAAAAATAAATCAATCCCTACACTCTTCATAAGAGGGATGCATTATTCAAAACCATATAACTCCTGAGAGGAAAAAAAAATAAATGTTAACAAACAAAGGAGTATATAAAATTGTACTAGCAGGAAGCAAGCTCCATTGTAATTAATGTCAATGAGAGCTGCAGATTGACATTTTTATCCTCATATATAGAGATAATCTTAGCAACTTGAAGGAAATTGTCCGTTTTGAAGAGGAAGTGTCGCCAGTTCTGAAATCTTTCTTTGGCCTTCGTATGATGCCTTCTTGAGGACTTCCTGTGGCCTGGAGTTCTCAAAGGCTCCAGCCACAGAATAGTCTTTCTTACAGGCCCTTCAGTGTTTGCAGTTTTATGAATAGTCAGGGCCTCATGGCATCTGACACTGAGAAGCCCTGGAGTATCCCTGGGGGACTCTGGAGGGCTTTGAAAGGCCTTAGCTATCTCTGCTCTTGGGATCTAGCCTTTAGCATATGCCATGCAGTTGGCAATGCCTGTTACACAGGACTCTCCCTGGGGACACACCAAACTCAGTGGGGTACAGCCAAGCCATCCCTGAAACTAGCTGCTATAGATTTGCCCTACCCTTGCTGCCCAGGGCTCTTGCCTGGCTTTCCAATCTGCCAACATGGTTAACACTGAAGTATAAGGGCTAGTTTAAAAATAAATATTGCTCTTTAAGTCTGGGAGAGCTGTGCTTTTATACGCTGTCTCCTGAAAGCCACAGGATGGGAAGGGAGTGAGGCAGAAGGACACAAAGTAGACAAGAGGCTAGTTCCTTCATCAGAGATATTGGGAAAAGCTGCTGACTTCCTGTCCTACAGATCAGTTCTCTTGTCTCTGTGATTATGATCATAAGACGTTCAAGAACCAGTCTGCCTAGGGCCCCACCACAAGGAGGTTTGTGCACCAGGTGACACCCTCTCTTTTTAAAATTTTTTTAACAGAAACTCACAAAAAACTATTGATTCAAGTGTGAAGCTTAGAGGATTGGAGCATCATGTATCTAGATCTGGAAGGGCCTCAGTGGCCATGTAATGACTTCTGGTCCTAGATATATGATCCTATTGATGAGGTAGAAAGGAGTGATGGAAGCAGATGGAGCCAGCAGGATGCAGAATGTAAGATATGAGAAAAGAAGCAGGGGGTGACCAGCCAGGAAAGAAGAGAACAAGGAAGACTATACATTGAAGCCCCCCACCTTGGATTTACTTTTGTGCTTTCACAAAGCACTCCCAATTCCAGAACATCTCTTCCCCTCACCTCTCCTATTCTCTGTGCTTATCTGTATGATAAAGGCACCTCACCTCAGACTACCTGATATCCCAGACATTTTGGAGCCCTGCTTACTTCTCCCATTCTCTTGCCCCCTTTCCCCCTATTCCATAAAATTGTATTTAAACCAGACATTTAACCCCAGTAACCATTTTTGCCTCCTATGGGAAGCAGGGCCACTCTGATCCCTTAGGGGACCCCCCCTTAGGGTCTTATGCTCTATTTATCTCATGTGGAAGCAGTCCCACTTGGGTGCATCACCCCAATAAATTCCTTTCTTTAACTTGGAGACTGTGCAAGTGAATCCTTTCAGGACACTAGGATCTGCACATCTATTCCTCTTCACTATGATCTAGTCTAGTCCCCTCACTTTACTGAGAGGCAAACTGAGGCTCATGGAGGTTAACTAACTTGCCTGAGGTTACTCATATAGTAGGTGGCATAGCTGGGATTCAAACCTGGTTCTTCCAGTTCTAGGTCTTGTGCTTCACCCCCACGGAGGAAGGACCTACCCTGATGCAAAATTATAGAATCTTGAGTGATTAAAGTAAGTGGTGAAACAATGGGAAATTTTTAAGGGAAAGGTAAATGACTGACTCGGTGTTGAGGAGGTCATAGCCTTTCAAAATGAGGATACTAACTAAAGGGATAGCATCATCTTCCACTGGCGGTTAGGCTGGATGACCTTGAAGATGGGGCTACCAGACTGAGTTCTGAGTTCTATGATGGGATGAATAAGAAGTGTGCCTACTTCTGTAGCTTTTGGCATTGTCAAATTAGTAGAGTGATTTCTTTGGTTTTAGTTAAAGAAGAGCCTCGGTCTATGCAATATTTCCATGCAGGAGACAATGGGGAGACTGCAAATCATAAAATAAAATTTGAAATCCAAGAGGTTCCCCATGTGCAGGTTGTATGTACATCAGCCAATACTGTCATATTCCTGTGACTTTAAAGCATGATGCTCATTTTGTCTTCTCTGATTGGTCAAACAACTGAGCTGTTGTTCATCCTTCATTTTGGAAGGAGACCAATGATATGTCATGGCAGGATATCTTGACTTGCGTGTGAATTGGATTTAAATGAGGCAGAGCTGCACTCTCTCTTCCTGAGTCATCAAAGTCCAGTAGCAGAACAAAAGTCAGGATGACTGGTGATGGCCCAGGATGTAGTGACTGACCTTGGCATCTTCAGTGCCTGACCAAGCTCTAAGAGCTCCACAGCTCCTGCTTCAGCCACCTTCATGGCCTTTGGAACGAATTGTTCTCACATGCCCATTCTGCTGGGGGAAGTCTTAATATGTTGCAGCAGACATCCCCCTAACTCTCTGACAGGTGTGAGGCCTGTCAATTACCCTTTACCTGGGTTAACTTGTCTACCTAAATGGTTTTACCAGGGTGTGGCCGCTGTGCAAGCTTCAGCTTCTTGGAACCACAGGTGAGAGTTGGCTCAATTAGGTGCACACCAAAGGTGGCTGAGCAGCCCTCGCATAGGAGGGACTGGGCCTCCTTGAGGACAAACAATTGAGCACAGTGCCTGTGAAAAGGAGAGCTAAATGGCTAATTGGATGGGTTGAAGCAGGAGGTGCTTATCTGTCTGGACCTTCCAGCAAGGCATCCACAGTCTTAATTCCACCACTAGCATCATAGCCTTCTTCTACTCTGGAATAATTTGGATATATTTTGTATTTAGTTTACAATGTACATATTGTTTTCTCAGGTAGATGTTAAGTTCCTTTAGGGCAGGAGTTGTGTAGCTGTTGTCTCTGTATCTCCAGTGCCTTGCATAGGTGCTGGCACACAACAGTCACTTAATGAATCTGTGTTGAATTTCATTGTCTTCTAATTTATCCAAAAGCAAATGCTTTCTTTTGTTGTTGTTCAGTCCTGTCAGACTCTTTGTGACCCCATTTGGGGTTTCATTGGCAAAGATACTAGAGTGGTTTGCCATTTCCTTTTCCAGTTCATTTTGCAGATTAGGAAACTGAGGCAAACAGGGTTAAGTGATTTGCCCAGGGTCACACAGCTAATAAGTGTCTGAGGATGGATTTGAACTTATGAAAATGAGTCTTCTTGATTCCAAGCTCAGTGCTCTACCTACTACATTACCTACCTGCTTCAAAAGCAAATTAGGCTCATGCAAAAAAAAGCAAATATGAGACTAAGAGTTAGGAAAGTATAAATCATTAGGCTATTCCAGGGTGCAAGGAAAGACTGTTGGCATGGCTTGGATCAAAAAAACTGAAACAAAACACTATTATGATGTCATTTTTACAACCAGTTTGTTGGATCCATATATATATAGTAAAATTAGAAGTTACTGAAATATTCAGTCATTTTTATCTGGAGCAGTAGGACCTGAATTTGAATCCTCCCTAGGACACCTAATAGCTATGTGACCTTACGTACTTAACTTTTCCAAGCCTTGTTTTTTTCATCTATGAAATGTAAAGAATGATACCTATGGTGCTGTCCCCACAGGGTTGCTAGGAGGCTCAAAAGAAAACGGATCTGGAAAGTTCCAGGCCAATTGAAAGCTACATCTGCATGTCAGTGTGAATACTGGTCTTTACCCGATTGTGGCTCACTAACATGACAGGTCATGGCAGAACCCAATAATCCGTTAGCTGATTCTGCTCTGATCACACACAGATACATCCCGAATGCTTAGCATTTTAATCAGAGTGCAACAAAATAGACATTTAGAAGCAGGATATCTGCAGTGAGGTCTTTGACGCTGAAATCAAGAGTTGACAGATTCAATATTTTGTCAGTAAATGGGGTGTTTTTGCCACCGTCCTGCTGCCATATTGTTTCTTTGAATTTTTCCTTGGCTGAATTGGCACAAATCCCAAAAAGGTAGATTTTCTTCTCTTCTGGGAAGCAGATTCTCTCTTGACAAGCAGTCGAGCTCATGTTCAGAGGCTTTGAATTTAAGCTATTTTGAGTAGGTTCTGGACTTTACTCTTCACCCCCCGTACTGGACACATTCTTTAGAGAGCTTCCACTGAGCCTTGTTTATTCTACCAGTAAGAGAAAAACATTTGATTTGGAAGCTTTTAAAATCCACGAAGCCAAAGAGGCCTGATGCTTCACCAATTTCACACCACCCTTTATTCTTTCTACCTTCATATACTTTCGCCTCATTTATGGTGAGGTTTTCTCACAGGAAGGAAGGAAACAAACAATTAAGTGTCTAGTATATTTCAGGAACTATGCTACGTGCTTTTCAAATATTTTATTTGATCTTCACAATAGCTCTGGTGCTTATTATTCCCATTTTACAGATGAGGAAACTGAAGCAGACAAGAGTTTAGTGACTTGCCCAGGATCATACAGCTAGTAAATGTCTGGGACCAGATTTCACCTCAGGTCTTCCTGACTCCAGGCCCAGGTTACTATCCACTGCAATGCTCTTAGGTATGATAATCTTTCATAGTTTATATTAATTAGGTAAAACTCTAGTGGAAAGAATGTGAAATTTGGAATTAGACGGACTCCAGTCGCTGGCTCTATGACCTTGGGCAAATGACTTAACTTCCCTGGCCTTAGTTTCCTCCTCTATACAAGGAACAGGGTGTCCTGCATGACCTCCACAGTCCCTTCTGCCTCTAAATCTGTAATCTAATGATGACTCTATGAAGTACCAAATCTCTATAATCGTGTACTGTGAAATCTCTTCAGCAGGGATTGGGGGAGGAAGGAGAGACACAGAGGGTTTGCCAATGAGCGATGCAAGATAAAATTGGAAGTTTTGACATGATTGGAAAAAGCCATTTGAGTTGATGGTGGGAGGCGGTGTGTGGGTTGGTGGACCAGAACGTTGACTTTCGGGGCACAGAGAGGATTCAAACCCAGCTATTCTCCAAAAGAGTGGTGTTGTGGGGCAAGCCACTTCCCTTTTTAGGTCCTCGGTCTCTTTATCTGGAAAAAAGGTAATTGGACCATTTGGCCCCCTGAGGGCCCTTCTAGGTCCAAATCTTTGACTGCTTCTCTTTTAAGAGCAAGAATTGAATCCAAAGAGAATGACTTTCCAAATGAGTTGATTTGTTTTGAAATGTGCACAAAGGAATGAGTCATGAAGAGAGGGTTAATCAGCTTTTCATGAGTCATTACTTGAATCCCTTAATACCTGTTAATAACATATATTTGATATCATATTTACACAGAGGGCTGCTGAGACACATAAAGGCACGACAGGCTACATTAAAGGATCTTTTCATTGAATCTGGCATTAGTGCTTTGTTTAAGCTCTTACAGCAGAGATCAGAGTCAAAAGTGCCTTCAAACAAGAAAGTGGCATTGATGCCATTGGCTCAATGCACCTGTCAGCATCCACAAGGCAAACGTTGCCCCACAAGGCAAACATTGCCCCATAGAACGGGCACCCTGCACAGACTTAAAGTGCAGTCTGTTTGGTTCATTGGGAAACACACTAGTCTCAGAATTGATGTAGGAAAATTGCTTGGAACTCTGTTCATTTGTGGGTGTTTAGCAGGTTGGTTGGTAGCCAGTACCAGTCTATTTGGAGATGCCCATAATTCCATGGATTCCCTTCATTTCATTTCTGTAAACAGCCTGCTATGTGCTAAGCATTCTGCTGGATGCCGTGGCTACAGACAAAAATGAAATTCCCTTGTGCCATTAAGGAGTTAATATTCTCTTGGGATGATATAGCACATTTTCACGTAAGTAAATATATATTTAAATAAGTAAACATACAAAGAATATACCAAGTAATTTCAGGAGGGATAGTGGGTGAATAACTGATGGCGGAGGGAGGCTGCATGTAGGATATGGCATCACAAAGTGCTTTGAAGGAAGCTGGGACTTCTCCAAGTTGGAGTTGAGGAAGCTATACACTTCAGAGAAGGGGCATCTGTTGTGCAAAGGCTTGGGACATGGCATGTCCTAAATAGGGAATAGCTGGCAGGCTGGTTTGACTGGAATTGGGTGTGTGTGCGTGTGTGAGTGCTTATGAGTGTGTGTATATGCTTGTGTGTATGTGTAATACAGAATAAAATTGGAAAGATGGATAGGAGCCAGATTGTGGAGGAGTCTAGGATTATGTCTCTGCCTCTTAAAATACTATCCATCCTTAAGAAATAATTGAGCACCAATGCTTTCTCTTCCATGAGGCATTTCCTCATTTCTTGAAGTTAGAAGTATCCTTTTCTCCACAGACATGCCATGGTACTTATCATAGACTTAGAGGGGGTGGGGAACCTGCAGCTTTCAGGCCACATGTGGCCTTCTAGGTCCTCGGGTGTAGCCTTTTGACTGAGTCCAAGTTTTACAGAACAAATCCTTTTATTAAGGGGATTTGTTCTGTGAAGTTTGGATTCAGTCAAAGGGCTGCATTTCAGGACCTAGAGGGCCACATGTGACCTCGAGGCCACAGGTTTCCCACCTCTGGACTTAGAAAGTCTATACACTGTCCCTTTCTGGATGAACCTGAGGTTCCAGAAGCTTCACTGATTTGCCTAAGGTTGTATACTAAATTATAGAGCCAGGAATTTGAACTCGGTCCTTTAGGCTAAATTCAACTTTCTGCTGACTCTCTTATGATGCATTAACCATATTCTATTATTCTGTCCTATTAACCATATTATGTTATGGAATTTGTGTCCGTCTCATTCCTCTAAGGCAGTGGTTCTCAACCTTCCTAATGCCACAACCATTTAATACAATTCCTCATGTTGTGGTGACCCCCAACCATAAAATTATTTTCGTTGCTACTTCATAATTTTGCTACTGTTATGAATCGTAATGTAAATATCTGATATGCAGGATGTATTTTCATTGTTACAAATTGAACATAACCCACAGGTTGAGAACCGCTGCTCTAAGGGACTATTAGCTCTTTGAGGGCAAGATTGTGCCTAAGTCACCTCTAAATTCCTGAGCCTTTTCCATGAGTGGAGAGGTGGAGAGAGTGCTAGGCCTGGAGTTAGGAAGACTGAAGTTCAAAGCCAGCCTCAGACACTTAGTAGTTGCAGTTCCCTGGGCCAGTCATTCTGTTTGTCTTAGTTTCTTCATCTGTAAAATGGGGATAATAAGGGTTACCGCGAGGATTCAATGAGATGATAACTGTAAAGAGATTAGCATAGTGCCTGGCGCATGACAGGTGTTATAAAAATGTTACTTATTATTATATTATTATCATTATTTGATTCAGATTTAGCAGGGACTGTCTGTATCGCCTAGGGCAGTGATGGCATATTCAAGTAGAAATGGGGGCCACCAAAATGTAAATTAAGATTTCTGCTGGTTGTCTGTTGATTTGGAAAAACACACATTATCTAGACTTACTTGTACTTTTCTTTATGTTATTAAATATGTCCTAATTACATTTTAATTTGCTTTGGGCTGTGCTTAGGAGTGTTGTAGACTATAATGCTGCCAAGAGGCAGCATGTTTATCACCTCTGATCTAGTCTGGCCTACTATAATTTTACAACTGGGATCCAGAGAGGGGGAATGACTTTTTTCCTCCCTCCCCCCATCAGATATTTAAAAGCAAGAAATAACAGTAATGTTAATCTTCTCTGAAAAAGGGCAAACCACTTAGAAGAATGAGTGCCATGTGTTTATCCATTGGTTCAGATGTGTGCTCTGTAAAATGACATTTTAGAGTATTTCATTTTCTAATGCCCTTTACAAATGTTACTAGAGTGTTTTAAAATCACACGTTCTTAAAAGCTTGGCAGGGACTTCTGAGGGCATCTAGTTCAGCTCTTTCCTTTTACAGTGCCCAGAACTGAGGCCCAGAGAACTTGAGAAGCTGAGTCACTCAACAAGTCAGTGGCAAAGCTGGGGGTAGAATCCAGTTGTAACCCACTGTCCTCATTGTACATTACAGCCAAAAGCTGCTAGTAAGAAGTTAGTAAGAGGCAGGTTTGTGTAACATCAAGAGTACTGGGTTTGTTGGCAGGGATAGCTGGGATGTCTTACCCAATGGTACTTACTCCGTGACCCTGGACAATTCACCCAACTTCTCAGTGCCCTAAGGCTAATCCCCAGTTGAGTTATGCTATGCCTTGCCTGAATGAAGGTGCTCCCACCCTAGGGGTTCCCTTGTAAGTGCAAAATCACAGGTCCTTTAGCTATTCTTATAAGATATGGGTACGGAACAGTTACATGCTTGAATATTTCAAGGATCTTAGAGTTTTGTGGGATGGGTGCCACCTACACTGGTCTTTATCCCAGCCCCTGCACATCTTACATCTCAAGACAACTTTGGGAGCTGCTCTGGCCAGAAAAATACTCCTCACCCAACAGCTAAACTCTTTTCCCATTCTTGGCTTCCCATGGCAAGAGACAGGGAGGCATCCTTTCATTCCATTCTAGCACTGAGATCTTAGGGGCAGAGATTCAAAGCTAGAAGGGACCTTAGATTCTTGTGTCTTGTCTACCAATGATGAAACTGAGACTCGGTGACTTGCCCAAGGTTGAAACATAAATATGTGTGTGTGTGTGTGTGTGTGTGTGTGTGTGTGACATAAGGGCTCATATAGCTAGCTGCCATAGCACATCAAGTGCTAGACTTGGAGTCAAGAAGAACAGAATTAAAATCCTGCTCTATTGCACTTATTGGCTGAGTAAGTTACTCAGCCTCTCTGTGCCTCAGTTTCCTCATCTGCAAAATGAAGAGGTCATATTCGATGACCTCTGATACCCTTTTCTAGCCCTAAATCTATAATTCTATGGCTCTAAAGGCTAGGACATGTGGACGTGTTTAGCTAATTAACACTTCAAATTGATGGAGGAGACCCAACAGACTGACTTGAGTAAATGATACCTCCATTTCTGCCCAAGAGCCCAAATTAATAGTCAAGGGGAATGAGACTTTTCAGAAGCAATTACCATTTTCAGGCTAGTTTGACAGTTTTAGGCTAAAAGGACCAGGTGAGCTGATGGGCATGACTCCCACTGGACTTCATGGAAATTAAGGGGAAGGAGGAATAGAGCCTTAAAGGATAATGTCTGCAAATGGCCATATGACTTCTGCATGATATTGTAGGCTTCTAAATCATGCCTTTCTCTTCTTCATGGATTTTTTTAAACAGGTAGGCCCAATATACCCTTGTTCAATCTCTGTAGGAAAATAGTATTTGTACCAACAACTATATTGGGAAAATCAGTGTATTAGCACAACCTGCTATTGACACACCTCCCCATATGCCGAAAGGTTCAACATCAGTAAACCAAGAGGACCCTGGGTTAGATCATTTCAGAAAGTGGATGCTGAGTTCTGGACTTGTAGCATAACAATATGTCTTTACCTCTTGTTTATAGATTGTGCAGTAGCATGTTCTAATTCAGAGGCAGACAAATAATCTCCTGCCTCTTGACAGGTAAGCAGATATGAGGAAATAGAGAAGAAGGAAAGGTCAGCAAGAGAATGAATTTAAAAGACAATAGAATTCAGCTGTCCTGGAATGAAACTCACACAGTAATACCCAGAGTAAACTTCTCCTTCTCATTCTCATGTTCCTATCTGTCTTATCTCCACCCTAGCCCCCCTGACTCCATCTCTGGTAGCATGGGCAGAGAGTTTGAAAACTTGAGTTCCAATCCCAGCCTTCCACTTGTTAGTTGTACAGCCTTAATAAGTATGTCACTTAATGCATCTGGGCCTCATTTACAGAATGAGGGGCTTGTGCTAGATCAAGACCTCTTAAATTGGCATTAACAGACCATGGATGGATTTCTAGGGGTCCAGGAACCCGCATCAGAGAAATTATATCTTTATTTTCATTACCCCCTAATTGAAATGTAAGATTTCCTTCTATTGTAAATTTAAAAAAATATTCTGAGAAGGTATATCAGCTTCACCAGACTGCCAGAGTGATTCAAGTAAAGGTTAAGAACTCCTGTGGTCTTACTCCACCATCTTAGCGCTACCCCTCCTGTGGTTTTAGAAGGATAGATGAGGGAGATTCCCTCAGCTGATTGTCTTAGAAGGGAGAAAAAATGGAAGGTTCATGTGTATGGGGAGAGGAATGGTTGGTGATACTTGGAACAAAACTTTTTAATATTGGAACTCTCATGGCTTATAAGATTGGTTGTCAAGGAAGCTTGGGGTGGGGTTGACAAAATTCAAATACACACACATTACAGATACAGTGAAGATTTAATATTTCTCAAAAGAACTAAACATAGGGAAATCAAATTGTTCTAAATGTCAGCACCCCCACTTTACCACTAGGAGAGACTTAGTCAAGTTTTCCTGACTAAGTCCTTCAGTCTTATAGTACCTACTAAGAAAACAGATGAGCCAGCTAAAGCTTGGAGAGGTTGGTGCCCAAGGTCATGTAGGTAGCTAGAAGGGCCCTTTCCACTCCCTCATACCAGAGTGAGTTCCATTGAACTTTGAAATGTTTGACGTAAATAAAAGGTCTAATCCAAGGGTGGGAAACCCGGGACCTTGAGGCCACATGTGGCCCTCTAGGTTCTCAAGTGTGGCCCTTTGAACAAATACAGTCAAAGGGTAAGTTTGTATTGACTTCTGCATAGACTGGATCATAGACCTTGGGTTTGGTTTGGTTGGATAACCAAAAAGTATATCCAAGGCCATTCTCCTCATAGGCCTAGTTATCAGGAATTCACATATGGTACCCATCACAACTTTTGAGAGAATTGTACCTTTATTTTTCTGGTCTCTGATGTCTACCCCCCATGCTGCCTATTGAAAAAGGTGGCTTTCTATTCCATCAATTTTTTCCCCCAAAGCTTTCCCTCCTACTTAAGATTTGCTCAGTGTGGGCCTTAAGAAGAAAATAAAGTAGGGGCAGCTAGGTGGTGCAGAAGCACTGGCCCTGGGGTCAGGAGGACCTGAGTTCAAATTCAGACTCAGACACTTAACACTTACTAGCTGTTTGACTATGGGCAACTCACTTAACCCCAATTGTCCTGTCTTCCCCCCTCCAAAAAAAAAAGAAAAGAGAATAAAGTAGAATGAAGATACTTTATAAGGACATGATGAAAGACAAGCCAATTATGTGAACACAGTGGAGGAATAAGAAAGTTCCCTAAGAAAGTCGCCAGGAACACCATGAGATATTGGATAGGCTGCTTATAGGGCCAATGCAGACACCCTTACTAATTTCATTTTACGCATTTCTGGTATTCTCCCATATTGATTGTTCTAATACATTAATAATTAAAGTATCTGTGATTTCATTGTTATGAATGTTCCCTCACTAAGATAGATCATAGCCCCTTTGTGGGTTTTGTGAGTTGCTGTGACCAGTATTATAGGATTGTTGGGGTGTTATATTGGGGCATGATTAAAGGTCATTATAGGGTCATAATTCTAGTGCTGGAAAGGACTCTAGAGGCCATCTATTTCACCTCCTTCCTCCCCTTGCCCATTTTACAGATCAGGAGACTAAGGCTCAGAGAAGGAATATGACTTGCTTGGGTACTCTGACCTTAATTCTAGTGCTCTTTTCACTGGATGCTTCAGTCTTCCTCCCTCTGGGGTCTTGGCTATGGCCAAAGTTGTCCACAATGACTCATCACCAGGTTCATATTAAAATCCT
This sequence comes from Pseudochirops cupreus, assembly GCA_028627135.1. Classification (NCBI taxonomy): domain Eukaryota; kingdom Metazoa; phylum Chordata; class Mammalia; order Diprotodontia; family Pseudocheiridae; genus Pseudochirops; species Pseudochirops cupreus. Next base: position 31,434,100 of record CM053582.1, on the reverse strand, counting down.
TTATAGCTTAAAAGGACTTGCTGGAGCTAGGCCTCTTTTGACAGAACCTTCAAGAACCCAAGCTCACCTCCCCACAACAATGAGATATTGAGATATTGGAATAGAACAATAGAGGTTCCACAGCCTGCCATGGAATCTGAGAACTGTAGGAAGGGAGAGGCCTCAGAAACAACTCTCTCTCCCTCCCTCCCTCTCTCTCTCTTTCTCTCTCTCTCTTTCTCTCTCTCTCTCTCTCTCTCTCTCTCTCCCTCCCTCCCTCTCTCTCTCTCTCTCTTTCTCTCTCCCCCACCCTTTCACCTCCTCCTCTCCTTGTTGCTTTCCAATAAGGTTTTATTGATACCTTTTTGTTTTTAACCTCACAACCCTTTCCACATATATCACCCTATCCACTCATGTCCTCTTTTGGTGTCCTTTTCTCTTTTCAGTGTTACCCATAGTCTCTTCCCTGGGGCCTCTAAGAGTCTTCTGGGAAAGGACAGGTGACATCTGAAATCAAAGAGAAATTAAGGTTTCACCCTAATCCCCAGTGGAGAAATGGCATTCACCATGATTGGGGGTCTGGTCAGCTATATGTGGCCAAGCAGGTCTTCCACAGCCACTCACATCTTTCCCCACTGGTGGCCACCTACCCTGATTGTACATAGACCTAGTCTTGTGATACCCTGTGTTTCCTAGGGGAAAATGTGTCATTGTAGCCTAACCAAGAGGCCTTCCTCCCATCTCCCCTCCAACCTCAAGGTCTTCCCCAGCCCACTTTTCACTTATTCTGTATGGCTCTCATATGTACATCATTGTTTGCAACTGGTCTACCTCATTAGAATGGGAGCTCTTTGAGTGGGGACATGCTTTTGTAATTCTTTGTATACTCAATACTGCCTGGCCTAGAATAGCCAACTGATTAATGCTTGTTGAGTGACTGACTCTACCCCCTTCCCTAAACCAGTGGTGGTGCCTAGCCAGGGAATGCTTTAAAATGTTTCCTGGTATCTGAGAGCAGGGGAGTCCCTCCACAATCCTGCATATCCCATCACATAAGTGATCACCTACTCTGAGTAGACAGAGGGTTGATTTGGGAGAAGTCAGATGATCATCAGCACAAGAGAAGATTTCTTTTCAGAAGGATAGAGCAGAAGGAAGTTATATGGTGCCTACAATTTTGCTTGAACAGACGCCTTGTTTCAAGGATGGCCTCCAGTTCTAAGGAATGGGCCTGGGTATTAGGAACTAGGTCATGGAATAAAAACATCTTTTGTTTTTGAAGGAATGAAGAAAATCAGAGGAAAGAGGAGAGAGAGAAGTATGTTCCACTGGGCCCTTGTTGTGAGACCAAGGTCAGCTTGGGAGTAGACACGGTTTTCACATAGTACACACTCATGTCAAGGGAGCTATAATCCTGTACAATTCTTAAGGGGAGCTCAAGGTAAGGCTTCCTGTCTTTTTTAAGTCCATACTTTTCCAAATGCTTTGAGTAGATTTATTTTCCAAAAAAGCTAATATGCTTTGCTGGGATATTTGTATATAAATAGACAAAGAGCTGTTTGCCTTTGGGATTGTTTTGGTAACTTATGGCTTGCACACAGAGCCATGGAAATCAGGCCTCTGCTGGGGTTGGACAAGCCCCCTACCTCCATTGGAAAAGCTGCTTGGGGACACAGAAAAACCCAACTTTGGTTTATACTTAATTCGTCAACAATATCAAAGTGTTTTTGTGGTTTCAGCCCATTCATCCCAGCTGCCTAGGGATGGCTACCAACTAGCCCATTCGTTTTGGCTAACTCTGAAACTTAATCAGGAATTATCTCTGCTCCCTTACCATGATTGGGGGTAGAGTCATGTGTAGCCAAGCAGGTCAAAAGGGGGAGTCTCTAGAGGAAAAGTGTTTGCAGAGGTCCCAGCCTAAGGAGCATCTCTTTGTGTGCTCAGTAAATCCAAAGAGAACCTTACAGCCTGGCTTTAGTCTCTACCTTATAGGCTTAATACACATTATTTTCTGAATCAGTCTTCAGTATACCCAGCATGCCCTGCTTCCTGTTCCTCAGGTACATCTGCAGCTCCATTCTTTTGCGCAGACAGTTCCCCACACCTAGACAGCACTTCCTCCTCAGCTCCACATCTTAGAATCCAGAACTTAAGCATCACTTCCTTGTAGTGGTAACCACACTGGCATATCCAGGATGGCTGCTAGCACAGAATCTTAAATCTGCTTTACTAGGAAAGATAGCTGTTCAAGGGGTCAACAATCTTTTTTTTTTTCAATTAAACTCACTAGTTCAGGGGAAAAGTCAGCACCCTGAACTTTAGAGAAAATACAGAGAAAATATAGAGAAAATACAAGCAAAGAAATAAAGACCAACAGACGGGGATTCTAACTGTCTGAGAAATTAGCACAGATCAACAGACATGTCCAACTGTTTGATCAAGGCAATACATACATAGTTACCAGGGAGAGAAGCACCAGCATCTGGATTTTTCAAAAGGGAGGTGGGCTTCTTAACAGCTACCCACAGTCTCATCTGGTCAAATCATAAGAACACTTTCCAATGCTCCAAAGCAAAATGCTAGCCTCAGAGTACAGATACCCTTTGGGGAGCCAGAGGGCATCACAACCCTCTCAACCCAGTGACTAATTAGAAATTAACAAAAGGTGTGAAAGCTTCCCCTAAGTAAGTTTCTCTTAATTGACTCCAAGTGAAGCCTAATAATGGGTGGGGAAGATCTTAAATCTCATTAACATTACACTCCTTTGTGAAGCCTTTCCAAATTTCTACCCCCTCAAGTGAGTGCTACCCCTCAAATTCCCTTATATTCATATTATATATATTTTATAGGTCTTGTACATGCTGTTTCCTCATTAGAACATGGGCTTCTTAAGGGCACAGAATGATTAAGGCAGGTACGTTGTAGAGTGGATGGAGTACTGAATGTAGAGTTAGGAAGCCTCAGATCTGGGGAGTCAGAGACAGGAAGTTCAGATCTTGGCTTAGGCACTTATTTTGGAGTAAAGCCTTAGCTTTCCCATTTGTAAAATGGGGATAATATTAGTATCTCCTTCACCCAGTGTTTGTGAACATGAGAGAAGATTATATGTTACTTTTTATATATGTGTATATATATATATATATATATATATATATATATATATATATATATATATATGTCTATACATACACTCATATAAATATACATAAGGGGCAGCTAGGTGATGCAGAGGATACTGAGTAGGAAGACCTCAGTTCAAATTTGATGTCAGACACTTACTAGCTGTATGATGCTGGGCAAATCACTTTACCCTGTTTGCCTCAGTTTCTCATCTGTAAAATGAATTAGAGGAGAAATGGCAAACCACTTCACAGTATCTTTGCCAAAAAAACCTGAAATGGGGTCACAGAGAGTCAGACAGGACTGAAAAGACACAACAAAATACATATACATATATATATATATGTATATATATATGTATATATATATACACACATACATGCTTGTATATATGTGTATGTATGTATATGTATATATACACATATATACACACATATATTAGCTAAAATTTGCTTTTTATTCCCCACACCTTCCACAGTACTTGGAATAGTAGACAATAAATAAATGCTTTTCGTTGGTTTTTCCTTGATATGAAAAGCCTGCTTGTATTATGATACAGAATGCCTGCATCAGAAAAGACCTTGGAGGCCATCTATAGTTCAAGCCATGCCCATGTCTTCCATAGCTAGGTAGGATGATATGTGCATCCCCCCATGTCAGCCAAGAGAGTGTAACCTGAGTTGTAGCTGCACACTTTGTACTAGCAGGACACCATAAGCTCACAAGCAAGCAGATGAACTCTGTGTCCAGTAGCCAAGGAATAGCTGAAAAAGTCAAACTACTTGATTTAGGGTAAAGTCACTGGTGTGTTGTGATCATAAGTAGAACTACAAGAAAAGGATAGTAAAGGGGAAGAATCCAAGGCATCCCATCGTCCTCTGGTGTGAAACCAAATGGGCCCTGGCTCAGTTACCATTCTCTGGGCCTAGGGTCCATGGAATGTGAAGGGGAGCTCTGGAGATTGTCTCTGTGAAACCTTGAACACATTCTCTCCCTTCTCTGGGCCCCACTTCATTGTTCTGTGAAATCTTCAGGTTGGATTGTAGGGTATCAAAGGTCCCCTCCAACTCTAAGTCTAGTTTAGAATCTGTGGTTTAAGCTTACTAACAGAGAAGCTGGGCAGAGAAGAGAATTTGCTAAGATTCTTGTGTTTTCAGTAGTGGATTGGATCTTTCAAACTCTAGTACTTTCATGGTCAGCATTTGTCTGAGGAAAATGTCTGCCTTCTAGCCTAAGTCCCTCATTTTTCAGATGGGGAAACTGAGGCCCAGGGAGGTGACATTCCTTTGTCTGGGCCTTTAAGGCATTTAATGTCTGCTGCTTATTTGATAAGTCCCTGGAGTAATTCATAGTTTCAATGTGAGTGTTATGCAAACTTGACCAGGATCTGTCTTGGTAAATGGAACTAATGAATGTGCAAATACTGTAAGGGTATATACTTAATACCTGACTCTCAAAAGTGAAGAAACATGGGATTATTGAATCAATCCACTTCAAAGGCTAAAGGTTATACTGCCAAAAGATTTTTGTTCTCAGATATGGTTTTTTGTTTTAAAGTCCAAGTGCCGTGAAACTGCTGACCAAAATAACCCTTCCTGTGGCTCCCCCATCTAGGTGTGCCTGTTCAAAATCAATGTGTATTGTCATTGCACTGGGTTTTTTCACAGGGTTTATTGGTGTTCCCCACTTCTTAGCCAAAGGTCTCCCATGCAGAGAGCATTTACTGTAACTGCTTGAACAGGGCTGGTTCTTTGAGTTGCCTTTCTTTTTGTTTTGGCTTTTCACTATACCTTCAGCCCTTAGTGCTGGCACACAGTAGGTGCTTAATAAATACTTGTTAACTGCCACACCAGAAAAGTGAAAGACAATCTCTCTATAAAACATATATAATATGAAGCCACATGTATTTATTGGGATAAAATTTTGAAGTACAACTGACTGGCCCTTGACTCATATGAGTGGGAGAATGGGTGTTGGAAAATGGGTTCCCCTGAAAGAACTCATGGAGTTTTTATGCATATTACTTTTCATTTTCCTTATTTTTTTCATGATTTTTTTTCTTTTTGGTTTGTTCCTTCTTTTACAACAAGAGTAGTATGGAAATGAGTTTTACGTGATTGCACAGGTATAACCTATATCAGATTACTTACTATCTTAGGGAGGAGGGAGGTGAGAGAGGATAGGAGAAAAATTTGGAATTTAAATTTGTTTAAAAGAGTATTTACATGTAATTGGGGAAAATAAAATACTACATGTGTGCATATGTAATATATCTATGTGTGTACATACATACATATATACATACACGTATGTATGTATGTATTGGTGAATCTATCTATCTCTATGAAAACGATTTCCATTGAGTGCTTCTGTTAGGAAATGTGTTCCTGCAGGAGTCTCATCAGACTTGGCTTTGGGCTCAGTGCTTATTCTAGTTAAATGACAACAGCTGGAAAGCTGGTCCATGTGTACAGCGACCTGAAAGAAGAGCATTTGGTCCTACCAAAGACTACCTTCTTGCTCTGTCCTGTGGGGTGTGATCTTTGTGATTTGGACTGCTTCCAGGATCTCTCTATACTACTTAGGACTGAGGATCAGAAGCCAAATTTAAACTATAGCTCAATCATTATTTTTATAGCCCTTGGGTAAGAGATTTTTTTGACAGAAATTAATAAAAGTAGATACATTGATTCTCTAAGCAATTCTTGAAGACAGCTTCTGGGAAGAGACATTCGTACCAACCCACAGTCCCTAGATGGAGGTGGGGCAAGATTTTAGATGGAAACCTTCTTTAGGGACTCAACAATGAAGGTGGGCAGATATTGATCAGTTTTGAGCATTCAAATTGTGAATAAGAGAATAGTGAGGCATTTTAATAAATCTAGAGTATGAAAACATATAATTATTTATACGTGTTTCCTGATTCTAACAAAAGAGCTCCCAGACTAAAATGAGAGAAATAATAAAGAGTATCTATGTATAAGGTATGTACAAGAATTGGTGCAATATATAGGGCACCAATTTATCTCCTTTTAGTTTTTACTCCCATACGTGTCTCTAAACCAAAGGAGTTTATTGACTTGCTTGTTTTGGGATTTTTATTAGGTTATTTATTTATTTTAATTTATTTATTTTTACTTTTCAACATTCACTTCCATAAAATTTTGAGTTTCAAATTTTCTCCCCTCCCTCCTCCCCAAGATAGTGTGCACTCTGATATAGGCTCTACTTATGCATTCAAATTAAACATATTTTCATGTTAGTCATGATGTAATGAAGAATTATAACTAATGGGAGGAACCATGGGAAAGAAGAAACCAAACCAAACAAGAAAAGAAAAGGAGAGTAAATAGTGTACTTCCATCCACATTCAGACTCTAAAGTTCTTTCTCTGAACGTGGATGGCATTTTTCATTGTGAGTCTTTTGGAGTTGTCTTAGATCCTTGCATTGCTGAGAAGAGCTAATTCTGTCAAAGTCATTGCACATTGTGATTGTTACTGTGTACACTGTTCTCCTTGTTTTTCTCATTTCACTCAGCACCAGTTTGTATTAAGTCTTTCTGGGTTTTTTTCTTAAGTCTGCCTGCTCACCATTTCTTATAGCACAATAGTATTCCATTACATTCAAGTACCACAACTTGGTCAGCCATTCCCCAATTAATGGGCATCACCTTAATATCCAGTTCTTGGCCACCACAAAAAGAGCTGCTATAAATATTTTTGTGCATGTGGGTCCTTTTCCCATTTTTTTTCCTTTTTGGAGGGCAATTGGGGTTAAGCAACTTGCCCAAGGTCACATGGCTAGTAAGTTTTAAGTGTCTGAGGCTGGATTTGAACTCAGGTCCTCCTGACTCCAGGACCAGTGCTCTATTCACTGCGCAACCTAGCCGCCTCCATTTTCCCATTTTTATGATCTCTTTGGGATACAGCCTTAGAAATATATTGCTGGGTTACAGGATATGCACAGTTTTATAACCCTTTGAGCATAGTTCCAAATTGTTCTCCAGAATGTTTGGATCAGTTCACAACTCCACTAACAATGCATTAGTGTTCCAATTTTCCCACATCTTCATCCAGCATTTATCATTTTCCTGTTTTGTCATGTTAGCCAATCTGATAGGTGTGATGTAATAACTCAGAGTAGTTTTGATTTGCATTTCTCTAATCAATAGTGATTTAGAGCATTTTTCTTATGGCTATAGCTGTCTTTAATTTCTTCTCTGAAAACTGCCTGTTCATATCCTTTGACCATTTATCAATTGGGGAAATTCTTATAAATTTCACTAAGTTATCTATATATTTTAGGAAATAAGAACTTTATCAGAGATACTGGTTGTAAAAATTCTTTCCCACTTTTCTGTTTCCTTCCTACTCTTGGTTGCATAGGTTTTGTGCAAAAGCTTTTCAATTTAATGTAATCAAAATTATCCATTTTGTATTTCATAATGTTTTCTCTCTCTTGTTTGGTCCTAAATTCTTCCATTCTCTGTAAATCTGACAGATAAAAAGTATTCCTTGCTCACTCAGTTTGCTTATAGTATCAACCTTTATATCGAAATTGTGTACCCATTTGGACTTTATTTTGGTGTACAGTATAAGATATTGGTCTATGCCTAGTTTCTGCCATACTATTTTACAATTTTTCCATCAGTTTTTGTCAAATACTGAGTTCTTATCCCAGAAGTTGGAGTTTTTGAGTTTATCAAACAGTAAAATACTATAGTCATTGACTACTGTGTCTTGTGTACCTGATGTATTCCACTGATCTACCACTCTATTTCTTTTTTTTTATTTCTATTCATTTATTTACTTTTAGTTTTCAACATTCATTTCCACAAGATTTTGAGTTACAAATTTTCTCCCTGTCTTTCCCCTACCCCCATGCCTCTTCTAATTCCTTCAATTTCTTTTTCTCCTTTTATTGCTAAAGCTAACATTTCTAGTACAATATTGAATAACAATAGTGATAATGGACATCCTTTTTTCACCCTGGATCTTATTGGAAATGTCTTAGCTTATCCCCATTACATATAATGCTTGCTGATGGTTTAAGGTAGGTGCTATTTATCATTTTAAGGAAGACTCCATTGATTCCTATGGTCTCTAATGTTTTTATTAGGAATGAGTGTTGTATTTTGTCAAAAGCTTTTTCTGCGTCTATTGAGATAATCATATGGTTTCTGTTAACTTTGTTGTTGACATGATCAATTATACTGAGAGTTTTGCTAATATTGAGCCAGTCTTATATTCCTGGTATAAATTCTACCTGATCATACTGTATTATTCTTGTGGTAAGTTGCTGTTATCTTTTCGCTAATATTTTATTTAAAGTGTTTATATCTATGTTAGTGAAATTGGTCTAAAATTTTCTTTCTTTGTTTTGGCTCTTCCTGGTATAGGTATCATTACCATATTTGTAACTTTGCCTATTTTCCCCAAATAGTCTATGTAATAGTGGAATTAATTGTTCTTTAAATGTCTGATAGAATTCACCACCTGACCCTGGAGAATTTTTTTTAGGGAGTTCATTTCTTTTTCTCAAATGGGGTTATTTAAGTATTTTACTTCCTTTTCTGTTAATTTGAACAATTTATATTTTTGTAAATATTCATCCATTTCACTAAAATTGTCAAATTTATTGGCACACATTTGGGCAAAATAGCTCCTAATTATAGTTTTGATTTTCTCTTCATTGGTGATAAATTCATTCTTTTCATTTTTGATACTGGTAATTTGGTTTTCTTCTTTTTTTTTTAAAAATCAAATTAACCAAAGGTTTATCTATTTTATTGTTTTTCCCATAAAACCAGCTCTTAGTATTATTTATTAATTCAATAGTTTTCTTGATTTCAGTTTCATTAATCTATCCATTGGTTTTCAATATTTCTAATTTGGTATTTAATTGAGGATTTCTAATTTGTTCTTTTTCTAGCTTTTTTAGTTGCACGCTCAATTCATTGATCTCCTCTTTCTCTGTTTTATTCATTTAAGCATTTAGAGATATAAAACTTCTCCTAAGAACTGCTTTTGCTGCATCTCATAAGTTTTAATGTGTTTTCTCATTATTGTCATTTTCTTGTATGAAGTTCTTGATTGTTTCTATTTGTTTGACCCACTCATTCTTTAGGATTAGATTATTTAGTTTCCAATTAATTTTTAGTTTGTCTTTCCATGACCCTTTATTACACATAATTTTTATTCCCTCATTATCTGAAGAGGAAATATTTAATATTTCTGCCTTTCTGCATTGGATTGTGAGGTTTATGCCCTAGTACATGATCAATTTTTGGGGAAATGTCATATACTGCTGAGAAAATTATATTCCTTTTTTATCCCCATTCGATTTTCTCCAGAGGTCTAACATATATAGCTTTTCTAAAATTCTATTCACCTCCTTAACTTCTTTCTTGTTTATTTTGAGGTTAGATTTATCTAGTTAAGGAAGAGGAGGTCCCCCACTAGCATAGTTTTGCTATCTATTTCTTCCTGTAGCTCTCTTAACTTCTCTTCTAAGAATTTGGATGCTATACTACTTGGACCATATATGTTTAGTGGATTAAGTTATTTAACAGAAAAGTGAAAAAGAGCCCTTTTAACAAAAGACTCACTAGAGAGTCTTAGGGATGAGATAGAGGGGCTTTGTATGCTCTTGGGGTGGAGCCACAAATCCTATTGCTTCTAGGAGATGGGCTGGGTTGCCAAGAACCAAAGGACCTTTTCAAGCACACAGATTGATTGCAAAGGGAAGGTATGGAAGGTACTTCTCTCAGTGGTTTTATGAACAAGAATGTATGAATGAGAATGCAGGTATCTTATAGGCCCTTACAATGTGCCAAGTATCATGCTAAGCACTGGATATATAAATAGAAAAAGTAAAACAATCCCTAATATATAAAAGAAAATTCATCAGCATACTCCCAGAAATCCTAACAGAGAAGCACAGAGACTTTGCCCTTTTAAAAGTTTCACCAGTGAAAGTGTATCTAGCAGAACCTCTGACAGTCACACTCCCCCAGGAAATCTTCTGCACCTCTATCTCTTTGAGGCCTAAAGCATTAAGAAAAGGCAGGGAAATGACTAGTGGTTGGAGCAGAATCTGCTTCATGGAGGTGCTCCATTCATGTTGGCTTTGCTTCCCTCTCCCCCGTATTTGGTTAAACCATTTGCCCCTGATCCTCACATAACTCTTGCATTACATCTCTCCCAATGCATTTACACTATAAGACTTTTTGATTTTATTTAACTGTTCTGGCATGTCCCTCCATGCTGGAGGCATCAAATATGGGCTCAGTGATAGATGCCTATGTGCCTATTAGCTGAGGAGCAGCATAGTTTATCTGGAGAGGTTTTTCAGAGTGTTGGTCACAAGGTTTGAATTTTTCAGTCATAGCCAATCTCAAAGACTCTCTCCTAAGTCACGGAGGCCTGTGTTCTGCCTCACTGTATGGTGTAGTCATACCAGTGAAATTCAGGGTCCTTAGGTGCACTTCAGTTTATGTGTCATATCCCCTTAGTAGATGGTAAGTTTCATGAGGACAGGCATATTAGTTTGTAATTAATATCAAATTTGGGCAACTGGGTCTTTCAGCTCAAATTATGCAGATATATGTGTATATATCTATATCTGTATATCTTTATACATGCATACAATACAATAAAATATATAAAATATCAAATTTCAGGAACTTGTACATATAGCTCAAATTATGTTAGATATATATATATAATATACATATATGTATGTATACATACACACATGTGTACACATGTATATCTGCAATGTAGATATAAGCACACATATACACACATATACTGTATATAGACATATATGAATATGTACACATATAAAATGCCATGTGTACATATGAACATATTTTTGAAATAGAATAGTTAATTTATTCAGTCCTCTACTTTTTCACTGGGTTCTTCCTCTAGGGAATGTGTTCCTGCTGACTTAATGAACCAACAGAAGATGTATCCTTTAGAATAAAAGAATGCAGGCGTTACTCCTAAAAAAAAACCCTCGAATTTGTAAAGGAGCTAGTTAACTTTCACACATTCACCAGAAATTAGGCCTGTTTGTTGCTAAGTATGTTCTGGAGAGGCGCCTCCAAAAGACTATAGTGAGCCTTTTTCTTAAAAGAGCAATGAGCAAATGAGTGTATTTTTGTCCCTGGTTCCTTGTTGTCAAAGTGAGAGTTCTGGGATCTCGTTGAAGCAGGTATTTAAATCCAGCGACAATTGGACCAAGGAATAAAAGGATGAACAAAAGCATATTTTGCTAATTGCTTTTTCTCTAATGAAGGTATTAATTGGTGTCTGAACTCTTCAGATCGAACATACTTAGATGAGTACATACAATCCTGGAAGGGCTTGAAGTATTTACATCCAGCAATAAATGGACTTGGTATTTTTTTGTCCAAGGGTCAACTTAGATGAGTGATGAAAAGCAAACATTTTGTCTTTTAATCTCAGAAATGTACAGAGGCTATCAGCTTGAGCATAAGCAGGGATTTGGTGGGGAGTTTCTGATTATGGACCTTTGGGAGAAGTATTTTTCTCCATGGCATTACTATTAGAACATATGTAAGCTTTGCTGGGGGCAGGGGCTGTGTTTCTAATATCTCCTGTACTCCCTCTCCATGTCTCATGGAAGTTGTTACCTTTGGCCTGTTTGGCCTTACCTTGGCCTGTTGTTAGCATTTGCTAGTGCTTCCTGATCTCACACTGCCTTTACTCCAAGGTCCTTCACCACAGCTGGACTTCATCAGTGTTATATTATTTTGTACTCATCAATATGCCACCAATGGAGAACCTATAGTCAATTCTATGCCACAATCAAGACCATAGTTCCTGATATGTTGACTTTACCAGTTCAACCAGAGGATGTATAAAACCCAAGAAAAAGATATTAATAAAAATAAATGACAAGAAAGACTCTCGCTGAAATAACTCACCCTGAGTTAACTCTAGCTTGACCCTTTAAATTAAGCCTAAAATTCATGTAGCAACTTATTCTCCGAAGAATCAGTAAGTTAGGAGGTACACTTAGGGACCACCACTGGGTCAGCAAAGTAGATTGTTGATTTCCTTGGTGTGAGGAAGCTCCTCGTACCGACATAAATTGATGTCTGTGACTTACAGTCTTAGCGAGTTGCTTGGGTGAACTGAGAAATTAAGTGGCCTCCAGTATGCATCAGAGACAGAACTCAAACTCAGATCTTTTCGACCAGCAGTTCTCAACCTGTGGGTCGGTTGTGAGTTGAATGACCCTGTCACAGGGGTCACCTAAGATTATTGGAAAACACATATTTCCGATGGTCTTAGGAACTGAGACACTGTTCCTCTATCCGTCTCCAGGCGGGTCCGCCCACATGCAGATATGCCCACATATGAGTATTAAAGGGTCGCAGCATTAGGAAAGTTAAGAACCACTGTTTTAGACTAAGAGGTGAGCCCTCCATTTACTGTACTGTGCAATTTTGCTCATCTTTTTCCCTCACCACCATGGTGTCCTAGGACTCTATTCCCTTGCTGTTGTTTTTGACAGCCAACCCTAGCACCATTTTGCCAGTAGGTCTACTCTGAGCTCTTCTTACTTGAAGCCACCCTAGGGTAATCTTAGCCAAGAGCTACATTCATTGTGAATTTTCACATGTTCTCCATCTTCCAAGATGTCAATGTACCTCAGATATGGGATTATCCTTTGGCACCATTCTTTGGCATCATATGTGATCCTTTGGTGCATATTATACCTCTCAACACAGTCTATGTTCCAGTCAAATGACTTAGATGCTGTTCCCAGAACAGTGAATCCCCTCTCCCACTTGCATACTTTTTGCAGTTTGTCATCCACACCTGGGATGCTTTTCTTCCTCACCTTCACCATTCCTACCTTCCTTCAAGATTCAGTTCATGAACCCAGTTCCTATGAAAATCTTGTCTTCATCTCAGTAATTGGGAGCCTTTTCTCCTTCCTGAAATCATCAGCTTATACTCAGATGTTGACATTTAGACTGTAAGCTACTTGACAGCAGAGATTTCTTTCCCTTGTATTTGTATCTCTAGTACCTGCCCTGGAACCTTGTACATAATAAGGGTTTAATGATGGCTTATTGGGTAGGAATAAATGGCAACATTTACGTTCAGTTTGTACAAAAATAGTATAATTGCAGCCAAACAACTGATGTGGTCAGCGAAAGTCATATTGGGAAACCCTGCTATCATATCTTCAAAGGCTCTTTACAATTCTAAGGCATCCACAAAGCAGAGAAACTTAATGAGCTTCTGTAATCTAACATCTGGGGCTCCCTCACACCCTCCCTTAGGAGGCTACTCCAGGTTCAAAGTACTTACTCTCTGGGTTAGCATCCATTCAAAACCATACCTTATGAACGCCTAGTGATTTGTTGCCTCTGAGAGACCAATCAGAGGATACAGTTCAAAGTAAAAACAGCAAAAATAAGTGATAAAGATTTCTCTCTTTACATACAGGGTATACTTTCCCACAGGTTATTATGCCTTCAGTGGGAGAGGAGACACAGGGGATATATTTGATTAGGGCACATACGTGGAGAGTCAGAAAAGTAGGGACCATGCATAGCCTGGGTAATTTGCACCAATGGTAACCCAGAGCAGGCAGCGTCCTCTGATACTGGGCTGCCGCTCTCAGTTAAGTTGTTTTCTTTTGCTTTAACCTGGTTTTTAGCTATCTATACATTAACCGTTTCTTGCATGATGGTGGTATAGGAGGAAAACTTTGGGATATAGTTCTTTGTAATGAAAAAAGTAATTTGCTTTGTCTTCAGAATATTTTTCAATTAATTCATTTATTTTTAGTTTTCAACGTTCATTGGCACAAGATTTTGAGTTCCAAATTTTCTTTCCATCTCTCCTTCTCCCAAGATGGCGTACATTCTGAATACCCCTTCCCCCAGTCTGCCCTCGCTTCTATCTCTTCAGAATCTTATCTAAAAACAAATAATAATGTGGTAGACAGGGAATGGATATTTAGAGTTTCAATGAAGAATTATTGAATGCTACTTTTGAGAGGCTGACACACTAGCTGAGAGTACATTATGAACACATATAAAATTATGCCGAAAACATAGCGGGTAGTACAGGGTCAAGTGTTAAATTGTGTGGTACAGATTTTAAGGGCTCTAGGATACTCCATTAGCAAGTATTCTCTCCAACTTCTGAACTGCCATAGGTTTTTGTGTATTACATAGAATCTTAGAATATCTGGGCCAGAAGGGAAAGTAGAGATCATCTAACTTAATCCTGTTCCTTCCCCCACCCCCACCCCACCATTTTACAGATGAGAACACTGAGGTTTAGAGTGACTTATTCAGCTCTGTCATCTCTGTCTCCTCCACAATTAGATGCCCCATTATCATTTGTCAAAAAAAAGAACGTGATGATATCTGAAGTTTTGAGTATTTAGGCAATATTTAGGCCTGCTGGAGTAGGGGAATCCCTTAACTTCAACCAATTATTGTCTGCCTTGCCTAAAAACTCTTTGGAGACCCAGACTCCTGAGACTTCATTAGGCTTTGGTCACAACATGCCGGCAAAACTGAATTCCTTGAATAATTACACAGTTTTGCTTGAGACTGAGAGTGACCTTAGATCAGCATATATACTATGTAAGAATTTTAGCTTCTTAACCAAATACAATATGATTTTATTTTTTAAATATAATATTTTATTTTCCCCTAATTACATATAAAAACAATTTTAACATGGTTGTTGTTTTTTTTAATTTTCGAGTTCCGGGTTCTATTCTTCCTTCCATCCTGTCTCCCTACCCTAAGATGGTAAACAATCTGATACAGGTTATACATGTGCTATCATGTAAAACATTTCCAAATTAGTCATTTTGTGTAAGAAAACTCATAATAAAAAAGTAAGCAAATGAAAAATAGTGTGCTTCAGTCTGTATTCATATGTCATCAGTTCTCTCTCTAGAGGTGGATGGTACTTTTTGTCATGAATCCATTGGGGTTGTCTTGGATCACTATATTGTTGAAAATAGCTAAGTCATTCACAGTTCATTATACGATAGTTACTGTGTACAATGTTCTCCTGGTTCTGCTCAGTGTGCTTTGCATCACTTTATGCAAGTCTTGCCAGGTTTTCCTGAAATCCCTCTGCTTGTCATTTCTTAGAGTACAATAACAGTCCATTACAATCATATACCACAACTTATTTAGCTATTCCCCAGTTAATGGGCATCGCTTCAATTTCCAATTCTTTGCCACCACAAATGAGCTGTTATAAATATTTTTGTACAAATGGGTTCTTTCCATTTAAAAAAAATCTCTTTGGGATACAGATCTAATAATGGTATTGCTGGGTCAAAGTTGGGCATAGTTCCAAATAGTTCTCCACAATGGTTGGATCATTTAGAACTCCACTGACAGTGCATTAGAGTCCCAGTTTTCCCCCACACCCTCTCTAACTTTTATTATTTTCCTTTTTTTGTCATATTGGCCAATCTGATGGGTGTGCAATAGTACTTCAGAGTTGTTTTCATTTGAATTTTTCTTGTCAGTAGCAACTCAGAGCATTTTTAATGTGTCTATAGATAACTTTGATTTCTTTGTCTGAAAACTGCCTGTTCATATCCTTTGGCCACTTATCAATTGGGGAATGACTTGTATTCTTATAAATTTAACTCAGTTTTCTAGATATTTGAGAAATGAGACCTTTATCAGAGATACTTATTGTGAAAATCCACCCCTCCCAAGTTTTCTGCTTTCCTTCTAATTTTGGTTGCATTGGTTTTGTTTGTGTAAAATCTTTTTTGATTTAATATAATCAAAATTGTATTTTATGTTACATGATGCTCTTTATATCTTGGTTAATCCTAAATTCTTCCTTTATCCATAGATCTGACAGGTAAACTATTCCATGCTGTCCTAATTTGCTTATGGGGTCACCCTTTAGCTCTAAATCACGTACCCATTTTGAGAGATGTTGGTTTATACTAATTTCTGCCATACTGTTTTCCAGTTTTCCCAGCATGTTTTGTCAAATAATGAGGTTTTGTCCCAAAAGCTTAGATCTTTGGGCTTATAAACACTAAATTACTATGGCCATTTACTGCAATGTATTGTGTACCTAATCTGGAGATCTAACATTCTATTTTTTTAGCCAGTAGCAGATTGTTTTGATGATTACCACTTTATAACATAGTTTGAGATCTGGTGTCCAGTATAATTTTAAATACCAAACTAATATACCATAATTTGAAATAGTAATTCAGTGATGAACATACAAGCTTATCAAAAATTACTTCCAAAAATGAAAAAACAATCCTTAACAATCCTAAGATGAACCTTTTATTCTTCCGACCAGTACTATACAGTTTTGATTATAGTTTTATGGTTTGAGATTTGGTATAGTTAGGCTTACTTCATTCCTAGTTTTTTTTTCCATTATTTCCTTTAAGATTTGCCCTTTCCGTAACTTCTAGTTGATCAGTGAACAGAAGTATTTGAAAATTGTCACATCATGTTTGATAAATCCAAGAACACTAACTCCTGGAATAAGGGCTCCTGATTCAAGAAAAAATCACCGGGGGTAGGGGGGGAAGAACTGGAAAGCAGTCTGGCAGTAATTAGATTTGGACTAACACCTTCCATATATACCATAGCAAGCTCTAATTAGATATATGACTCAAATATAAAAGTTTTTATCATAAAAAATTACAGGAGCAGGGAAATAGATACCTTTCAAAAGCTTGGTTATAGGAGAAAGTATAATTAGACAAAGTATAAAGATGATCAAAGTAGATCATTTTAATTATATAAAATCACAAAACTTGCACACACAGAATCGATGCAGTTTAAATAAAAAGCAAAACAGATAACTTAGAACAATCATTGTAGTAAATGTATCTGTTAAAGGTATTCTATTGGAGAGATGGAGGAAATTTGATTAACCATCAAAGGATGTAACACAGGTTTTTTTTTTAAAACATGTATTTTTCAAAAGAAGGAATACAAACTCCTAACCACATGGAAATCTCTAATAATAGGAAAAAAGAAAATTCTATTCGATGTCTGCTTTATACTCATCATATTGGTAAAGATGATAGGATCATAGGTTTAAAGCTCAAAGGGACCTCAGATATCATCTAGTCCAATCCTTTACTTTTATAGATGAAAACAAAATTGAAGCCTAGAATGAATGACTTGCCCAAGGCCACAAAGTGAGGAGTGGAATGTGAAACCAGGTCCCCTGACTCAACAGGCAGTACTCAAATGATAATTGTTGGAAGGACTGTGGGAGGATAGGCAAACTCATGCCCTCTTGGTGGAGTTTTCAGTTGGTCTACTCATTCTGGAAATCAGTTTTGAACTATACTCCAAAAGTCAATGAACTGGACGTACCCTTTGTCCCAGCAATGCTACAACTAGAATACACTCTGGAGAGGTTAAAGACCAAACAGCAGTATTTATAGCAATTGGTCAGTCAATAAGCATTAAGTGTCATAGCATAAAACTGGAAGCAAAGTAGGTGCCCAATATTTGGGAACTTTATGAACCAACAAAATGGTGAATGAGGTAAATACAATAGAATATTATTATTCCATTATTATTAGGAATTATTAGGAATATTATAATATTCCTAAACAATGATGATTGTGATGGATTCACAGAAATCTGGGTAGACTTGTATAGTAGAAATGACACTAACTAATCTAGTCAAGAACCTTGACAGTAGGCATTATTGTGGAGCTGGAAATGCAACAAGCTTTTCCTAAGCTTACTTGAGGGCAATGACATTGTCCTTGAGGCTTAATTGATTCAAGAAGATTAAGTCCTGAAACATGGAGGTAACCACTTGATGGCCTAATGTAAAAAAAAAAAAAACCTATTCCAGATCAAGTCACCAAACATTCTGTGTGTCAGGTACTGTGTTAAATGCCAAGGGTACAAAAGGGGCAAAAACTCTAAATCAAATAAAAAAACTGGCCCCTGCTCTCAAGGAACTCACAGTCTAATGACAGAAACAGTAGGTGAACAACTATTTACAAACAAGCAATAGACAGGTTAAATTGGAGCTAATCCACAGGGGAAAGCACTAGCGTTCAGAGGGATCAGGAAAAGCTTCCTATAGAAGGTCAGAATTTGGCTGGGACTGAAAGGAAGTGGGGAGGTGAAGATGAGGAGGCACTGAGCTCCAGGCCTGGGCGACAAGCAGCAAAAGTGCCCAGATGTGGGGGTTTGAGTATCTTCTTTGAGGAACAATAAAGAGGCCAGTGGTACTGTATCACAAAATACTTGGCAGGTAGGGGAGGTGTTTATGAATGTATATGATTGTGTATATATGTATGTATATAAACACATACACATATATGTATATATAATATTATATTATTATTATATCCTTGAGGTAATAGAGAACCATTGGATATTACTGAGTGTGTGTGTGTGTGTGTGTGTGTGTGTGTGTGTGTATGTGAGAGAGAAAGAGAGAGAGGGAGAGAGAGAGAGATGGTCAGAACTGTTTTAGGAAGATCACTTTCATAGTCTAGTACAGGATGGATCAGACTAGAGAGAGACTTGTGGAAGGCAGCCCAACCTGCAAGCTATGGCAGTGGTCCAGGTGCAATGTGATGAGGGCCTGCAGAAGGATGGTGGCAGTATCAGAGGAGAGAAGGGAGAGCATATTGGAGTTGCCCTAAGGTGGAAACCAAAGAGTTTCCCAACAGATTAGACATGGAGGGTAAGGGACAGTGAGTAGGATGATAGGCTGGGAGCCTACTGCCTGGGAGGATGGTGGTACGGTGGATAGTGATAAGGAAGTGAGGAAGAGGGGAGGGTTTGGGCAGAAAAGGTAATGAGGATGTGTGCCCCGAAGCTTTTTTTGTTTGTTGTCCATACCAGCTCACCAGTCACAAGGCTGAAGAACCTCCCGACTCTTGGTGTCCTAGCTTGTTGCACTTAGGGTACCAGGAAGCAGCATCATTAGTTAGCCCTGAGATAGTTAATCCTCAAAGATGCTTTCACTGCCTTTTAAGGAAAAACTAACCTGGCCTACATGGCAGCTCAGCTCTTATCACAGAGGCTTTAAAGCAGAGACTGGAGAAGCCCGTCTCAGGAAATTTGTGGGCATTCTTTTATTAGGTATGGGTGGGACTAAATGGCTTCTCAAGTCCTTTCCAGTTTGGAAATATTGTACTTCTGTGAATAGTCTTGGTTCTGTTCTTGCAAGTCTAATAAAATCCTTTCAATTGATGCATTTTATTTATTAGCAACATGCCATGCCTATGGTTTTGTCAAATTTTGCAGGTTCTCTCTTCTTTTAATTGCAAGTTTTTATGTGAACTTTAAGGGCTGGAGATTAAAAAAACGTATTTGTTATAGATTAAAACATTTGTGTACACTTCAATAAGAAATCAGATTAGTGATTAAGGATGGGCATCAAACTAGTAATGAAAGGGCTGTTAGAATTCTTTGGGGCCATACATTATAGCAATTCACCTCTGATAAATTTGTAGGGAGGTGAGGCACAGAACTGTGGGGATTATGGGATGGAACAGTAAAAACCAAGATGTTGTGAGGCTATAGGAAGGAAGGAAAGAAGCAAGCATTTATTAAGTGCCTACTATGTGCCAGATAGAGTACTAAGCATTTTCTGACTATGTCATTTGAAGCTCATAACAACCCTTGGACATAGGTACTATTGTAATCGTCATTTTACAGTTGAAGAAACTGAGGCAGATAGTGGTTAAGTGACTTGCCCAGGATCACACAGCTGGTAAATGTCTGAGGCATGGTTTTAACTTGGGTCTTCTGACTCCAGGCTACTTATCTGCTTCTAGGTATTTATATGGTTTAATATCAGAGCATCCGTATAATCACTAGGTATCCACGCCTCCACTTCCTTGTTCTGACTAGTCAGGCCCTGTGATAAGCCTGAGGGTACTGGAAAACTGATCAAAATTTATTTCATTGTAGTGTTTTTCTCTTTAACACAAAAGGGAATGACCACGACATTTGGCTATTCTCCACTTAAAGCTTCTGCGGTTAGGGAAATGACAACTGATTTCTTTAGAATTTTTCCAAGCTTCGTTCTCCCTCCAAGTTTTTTGTAAGGTGAAGCGCACCTGTTGTAGTTTAGTTGTTTTTTAGTCATGCCCTACTCTTTATGACCCCATGTCACCAATACCGGTCTGGTTTGCCATTTCCTTCCCCTGCTCATTTCACAGATGAGGAAACTGAGGCAAACAGGGTGAAGTGACTTGCCCAGGGTCACGCAACTAATAGTGTCTGAGGCCAGACTTCATCTCAGGGAGGTGTGTCTTCCTGACTCCAGGCCTGGTCGTTTATCCATTGCACCACCTAGCTGCTGTGTGACTAGGGAAGAGAAAAGGAGGGGGCAAGGCAAAGGATCACAGCCATTGTGGGTACAGCTTTGGTGAAGAAGATGCAGGAATGAGGCTCCCAAGGCCATATTCCAAGCTCTATTCAAACCTTCCTGTGACTCCACTTCCCTTTGCTCTCACTAGCTCTGACTAGCTCAGATCTCAGTTGGCCCTAAGGATATGGGTGAGCTCAGATACAATTCTGAGCTCCAGGTATGATTGTGAACTAAAGAAGAGCTCCATCCATGCCCCAGAATTTGCCCAACCTTGCCCCCCATACCCTTAGTCCTGGTGCCCAGGATACCTTTAGAGCTTTCTCTTTTTCTGGGGCTACAGGGAAGGAAGGCCTGGAAAGTTGCTTCCCTGAACATACTTGCACAGAGCAGATGGCTTCTTCTTCACCTGTGGCTTTCTCTCTGGAATCCCTTTGTATCCTTTAAACCACAAGTCCCAAGGCAAGCTCATCTGCTCCCTGCTATTTGAACTCTTATTTATTAGGACCAATCAAAGAGTAAGTGACCATAGTATCTGAAAAGCATCATATTTGCATAATGAAGGCTGATCTTTTATTTCAGTTCCTGGACAGCCTCCTTTGTGCCTCCACAGTGATATCCCCTGGAGGTCAGTCATCATTATAAATATAAAGTGACTTGTGCAGGAACTCAATTAAGAACAAATCCAAAGAAAGTTAATGCCCCTGAAATTCATCTATTTATTCTCTTAAACAAGGAGCATTACAGTGACTGGGAGCATAATAAGACTGTGCTGGATTTGTAAAAGTAGCTGAACAATTAGGAGGAGAATTTAATCATGAAATATCTGTCAGCAGAAAGCATCCAACACCCTTTATTTATTCTTTCCACAGGGCCTAAAGTGGATAGGATCTCCACTCGAAAAATGTTTTAAGAAAATATGTTTTTCTGAATGAGATGGGGAAAAGTGTTCTCTGTGGCATTGGAAGTTGAGAAGGGAAATTATTTCAGGCCAAGTACTCAGTCAGAAAGCATTTATTAAGCATGTCCTAGGCCCTCAGCTTCCTCACTTGTGTAATTAGGGGATAGGACTAGTTTATTTGGAAGGTCCTTTCCAGCTTGAAATCTGTGATTCTCTGATTCTTCCCTTCCCTTTCTTAACCCCGCCCCTATCTCACACACACACACACAGACACACACACACACAGACACACACACACAGACACCCCTCCAGTAGAAGAAACCAAAATGCAAAGTCATCAGTATTAATACTTGTGCAGGAAGAGACTGCAGCTGACTAAAATGAGGTTTAGGGATTATCTGAGGGTTCCAATTATCCTTGGTATACCTGTCACCCATTTCCAGAGAGATGTCTGTGTTCATTAAAAATTAAAGTTAATGTCTCTTTAAGGCAAACTCAGATTGCTGGAGTTGAAGAATCTTTTCTAGAGAAAGAAATCCCTGGATAATGCACGTATTTTTCAGTATGTGTCTCAAGGTTTAATATAAGGAAATATACCAAGATGCATACTAAAACAGAGAAGGATGGAAAACAAGTTCATGTTTAATGACACGAGCCATTATTTCACTGATACAAGGAACTCCTAGGTAAAGGAACTCTCCCAGTGCACCTTGTCTGCAGTTTATAGAGGGTCACACAGCCAGGATGGATTAGTGCTGGCTCTTCAAGGCTTTGAGATCAGTTCTTTATACACCATACCCTGTACCATTAGTAAGAAAAAAAAAAAAAAATCAATCCAAGCAGCCAGGTGTCTCATTAGATAGAAAGCTGGACCTAGCAACAGAAAGAGCCGAGTTCAAATTTGTCAGAATACACTTAATAGCTCTGGGATTTGGGGCAAGAATGACCCTTAATCTCTGCCTCAGCTTCCTTGTCTAGAAAATAATACCACTTAGCATCCAAGATTGTTGTGAGGATAAAATGAGAAAATGTTTGTAAAGCATTTTATAAACCTCAAAGCCCCAGCTAAATGCTAGCTATTACTATTATTGAGAAGATGGACTTCATGTTATGGAAGTGGCTTCTGCTGATTGGTGGGTTGTGTTGATTACACACTGTGCTGATTGCTACTGATGATGTTAATGGGCAAAGCTCAGCTTTCTCATGACGTTCAACGGCAAACCTACAGCTGTGCTTCCAAGCAGGCCTATCGCTACCTCGTTACCTTTTAGAACCCATCAGAATTTGTTTCCCCCATGGTATTGCCTAGAATAGAATGGTTCTTTTTACTTTGTGTAGAAAGTGTGCTCAGCCCAGCTAGCCAGCACACTTTGACTTCAGCAGGAACTATCTTTTTGTCTTCCATGGAAAGGCAAGGTGTTTTGCTGAATTCCACCTGGATACACATTATTGACATCCTTTAAAGGCAAGTCAGCAAATACCAGGCTGTTTTAACTGTGGAGTCAGAAGAAAGCACTATGAGGCAGAGCGGACACGGGAAGTTAGAGAAGCTTATGAAGAGGAAATCCGCCAGTCTGGTTCCATCTTGTGTTTTGGTAGATAAAAGGATGAAATAAGTTGTATTCCTGTTGCAACTGCCAGATCAGGTTTGTTTGGTCTTATTTTTTTTATACTGATCTGAAAATTCTTGATATCAGTCTATTGAAATGTTTTGGGTTTTTCTTGAATAAAATGGGTGGAATTCAGAGTGGAAAGTCTGAACACTCAGTACATTGAGCCTCACTTCCAAATGCTTTATTTCAAAAACAGGAACCCAAATTTTACCAAATCTGTTGGAGAACCTGATGTATTATACATTTCAGGCCCAGTGCTGATTCACATTTACACAGAACTTTCCAGCTTACAAGGTTTCTGTTCTTAAAAATAAATTTTATTGTTATCTTTAATTTTTATATCACATTTCATATTTCCCAATGCGGTACTTCCCTTTCTCTCCTAAAGAGCCATTCTTTAAAACCAAAAAATAAAAAAGAGAAAAAAATGTTTAGTAAAACTAGTACAGTGATACCTAACAGCATATTGAGCTTTTCACACTCTGAGTTCTCCACCTTTACAAAAAAGAAGGGAACTGACTATTTGTTTTAAGGTATATTTACTTATTTTTAAAGCAATCATTTAATGTTTTATTCATGGAAGTATCAGCTGGTGATTGGGGCAGCTAAGTGGCACAGCTGATAGAGAGCCAGGCCTGGAGTCAGGAAAACCAGTCTTCTTGAGTTCAAATCTGGCCTCAGACACTAGCTGTGTAACCCTGGACAAATCACTTCACCCTGCTTGCCTCAGTTTCCTCATCTGTAAAATGAGCTAGAGAAAGAAATGGCAAACCACTCTAGTATCTTTGCTGAGAAAACCCCAAATAGGGTTCATGGAAAGTGACTGAAAAAGACTGAACAACAACAAACCAGTCGGCAAAACAGCAAGCCATGAGAGTGTGTGCACATGCCCATGCAAGTATTTATTTAGAAGCCAATACTTAATGATGTAGCTGAAAGCATGGGGATTGAGTATTTTTTTTAACCACTCCTCCCTCTATCATTGCAACAGTTTCCAGTGGGCTTATTGCATATTGCTGATGACCTTGCCTAAACCTTCCCACTCCTCTTCCCCCCATATCTTTCCCTTAATTCTTTTCTCAAACTGTCCCTTCCAGTACTTCTCTCTTCACTCCCACCCCTCCCCCACACTGAGCAGGTAAATTAAAAACAAAAATAAAAACCAGTACACAGATACAAATCTAGAAAAACAGATTCACGCATTGGCCATGTCTGAAAATATTCTCTCTCTGTATTTTATGTCATCTCCATTATGTTAGGAAGGGAACAGCATGCTTTATCTTCACTGCATTAATCAGAATTCTTGTCATTCAGTTATTTCAGTCATGTCTAGCTCTTTGTAACCCCATTTGGTTGGTGTTTTATTTATTTAAGTGAGTTACCCAGGGTCATGCTGCTAGTAAGTATCTGAGACTGGATTGGAACTAAAGAAGAAGAGGAGCCTTTCTTACTCCAGGCCTAGTACTCTATCCACTGCACCACCTAGCTGCCCATGTCCTACTCTTTGGGGTTTTCTTGGCAAAGGTACTAGAGTGGTTTGCCATTTCTTTCCCTAGCTTATTTTTACAAATGGGGAAACTGAGGCAAACAGGGTGAAGTGATGGGTCACACAGTGAGTAAGTGTCTGAGGGCAGACCTGAACTCAAGGAAGTTGAGTCTTCCTGACTCCAGGCCTGGTGCTCTATCCACTGTGCCACTGAACTGTCTCTGATCAGAGTTCTAGAATCTTAAAAAGTTGCTTTTCTCTCTGATGTTATTATCATTATATGGATTGATGTAGTTTTGTTCAGTTGCATTTTCCATCCATTCACAGAGGTTTTCCTAATTTCCTCTGAAATGATCTTTTTCACCTTTTCTTATGCCACAATCATATTCCTTTACATTCATATACAACATTGTGTTTATTTGCTATGATGTGCCTTTACTTTCCTACTCTGACCCTGTCCCTTTTCAAAAGTATTTGCTTCTAACTACCCTCTCCCCCAATCTGCCCTCCCTTTTGTTATCCCCCCTCTTATCCCCTTACCCCCTACTTTCCTGTAGGGTAAGATACCCAATTGAGTGTGTATGTTATTCCCTCCTTAAGTCAAATTCAATTAAGAGTAAGGTTGACCCATTCCCTTTGAACTTCCTGCTCTTCCCCTCCATTGCAACAGTTTTCTCTTGCCTCTTTTATATGAGATAATTTACCCTATTCTATCTCTCCCTTTCTCCTTCTCCTAATATATTTTTTCCTCACTTCTTAATTTTATTTTTTAGATATCATCCCTTGATATTCAACTGATCCTGTGCCCTATGTCTATGTATACATGTACACACATATACACACACTCACATATATATTTATACACACATATACCCTC
>CM053582.1:31384747-31408250 GCA_028627135.1 Pseudochirops cupreus | reverse complement strand
CTAGACCCACTGCCCAATCACAAAGCTACAAGGCACGGGCATTCCTGGAAAACAAGCCTGGCGCCACAGGCTCCACGTGACCACATTCAGCCTATTAGGGAACAGAGTATACTTTCAAATATCCAAGGGTCCTCAGAGTCACGTAGCCACTTTAGCAAAGGGCCTAGGGGCAGGGAAGATCTTCAGATTCCCATAACAAGGGTGATGTCTTGACTTGCATTTAATTGGATTTAAGGGAGGAGAGTTGTGCAAAATTGTCAGGCTCACTCTATTCTTGAGTCATTGAAGTTCAGTAGTTTTTATCCCAAGTGGAATGCCATTTTGTTTCTCAAACTATGTCATCCTCAACATTCTTAGTGCCAGTTGCCCATTGGAGTTCATCCATACCTTTTCCTCAGACAGGATGCTATCCATGGAAGCAAAATACTCCTTCAGAGAAGGCAGCCTTTCAGTACCTCAACTCTTCCCCCCTCCTTCATAGTAAACCTATGAGTTCCTTATCTCTCAGTGCATATTCATATGTCATCCTCCATAGACATGCTATTTATCTAGCCCAGGGGTGGGGAACCTGTAGCCTCGAGGCCACATGTGGCCCTATAGGTGCTTGGTTGCAGCCTTCTGACTGAGTCCAAATTTTACAGAACAAGTCCTTTTATTAAAGGGATTTTGTCTGTGAAGTTTGGATTCAGTCAAAGGGCCGTACTTAAAGACCTAGAAGACTACATGTGGCCTCGAGGTCACAGATTCCCCACCCCTGATCTAGACCCTTTCCGATGATACTTACTTCTTTCTACTGTTAGATCCAATCTCTTCCTTATACTATTTCCCTGATGTTTCTGAAGCAACCCTTATTGCCAGACTACATAAATTACCATAGCTTCACTGATTCTACTCTGTCCCTCCCCATTTTTGTACCCATCCCCTTTGCAATTCTAATTCACAAAATGCATTGATTCACCTCTAGTATGATCAGAGTTTTATTCTATGGTGACTTCCATTCTCCTTCTGCTTTCATTTCTCCTACTAAAAATTTTATTTCCATGTTTATTCCTGTTGGATCCTTTTTTCTTTTTACCCCACAGGTCAGTCTTTTTCTTTTAAAAACAAATGACCTCTAAATGTGGAACAATTGATTTCATTCCTGATTTTTTCCTTGATAGGTTATACTTATTTATCTGGGTAGTGTAAAAGTTGAAGATTCTGCTCACATATTTTATCTTTGTTTATTACCCTTCTTTGCTTATTTCCTACATGTGTTACTTTGGGTTGTAACAAGGGCATCTTTGCTTTTAAGACTATACCATGCTCTCAATGCCCGTGATTTCTCTTGGTTTGAGAACAATCTTGGGTAATTAGAATTGACTTTTTTCCTTCATAGGTGAATATTTTTCTCCTGTGCATTTGTAAAATTTATTTGTCATTGACATTGTGAAATTCAACCTACTGTTTTTCTTGAGGTTTTAGAGTTGTGGGTAGCATTTCTGTATTATTTTGTGGATAATGGTAGTAACCTCTTTAAAGCTTCTTAGTGCATCCTGTCTTCAAGGTCAGTCATTTTGGACTGTATACAAATTGTGTGTGTCCTTTAAGCATTATGACCACTTTGCATTTTTTTTGCGAGATTTTCCTCCATTTCAGAATTTCTGTTTTCCAAATTTGTAAATCTTTTACTTCTAAAGAGAGACCCCATCATGGATTCTTTTTTCTTTAATCTGTTCATTAAGGTTTTAAAAATTGTGTATCGTGAACTCCAGTTTTTACCTTATATTTACTCTTAATTTCTTCGTTTGTACAGTTTAGCTTTTGACCCATTCTGGAGGTGCTTCTTGCTTGCCCTCTTGTGAGTCCACAGGATTCTGTATTTTCTGTTACTTTCAGATTTGATGCTGACACTCGCACAGGCCTGGAGTCCTCCCCATGGTTAGGCTGAATCAACATCTGCCACATTTTGTGTATTACGGGAAAGGCAAAGAAGGTGTTGTCAGTCGAGTCTGGGGAGCCTCTCTATGTAAACTTTTGTATCCCCAGTCAAAAGATATTGTACCATCTGTCCTCCTGCCCCCACTCCTGCTTCTGTTATATGTCTAGGCTCTCTGTTTTTGCTGATGCTTGAGGCATGAGGGTTGTATTCAAGCAAAGTTCCTGTAGAAGAAGAGGATCTCCAA
Source organism: Pseudochirops cupreus (assembly GCA_028627135.1). Classification (NCBI taxonomy): domain Eukaryota; kingdom Metazoa; phylum Chordata; class Mammalia; order Diprotodontia; family Pseudocheiridae; genus Pseudochirops; species Pseudochirops cupreus. Next base: position 31,406,085 of record CM053582.1, on the reverse strand, counting down.
ATGAGCAAGCTTGTGTTGTGGGCTGCATGGAAAGGAAGGTTGGTTTCTAAATGTCAGTCTGAGAGACCTAGAACCCTCAGTCTGGACTTACATTATTAGTTATGTAAGTCTGTTTACTTATCTCTATTTCTTTTTCTCAATTATATCTTAATATATCTCTCTAACCCTCTGCCTCTCAAACAAGTGAGGCCTTTCTTGATCCCCAGCATTCCTCTATGCAATTGTGTTACATTGATTGGCATGTGGTTTTCCCTCATTCAACATAAACAGCACTTGAAACTTAGCACTATTTTCATACCCTCTGTGCCTAGCAGAGATCCCTGACCCCAAAGGAGCCATTTAATATGTACTTGTTGCTAGGTTAATTTCTCATTATTGTACACTGAAACCCCTATTTTGGGAGATTCTTTTCCTAAAGAGAAGAAACATTTGTACTAAAATAATTTACGGGGCTCTTTCATGCCTGCATGTTAATAGATTTGTTTGAAGTGGTGTTGTCTTTAACCCCAGGCTAATTGTTCAATAGTTTTGTTTTTTTCTTCTGGGATAGGGAAAGGCCCCTTCATCATGCATCCCCAAGGGGGATACAGATACAGATGTATCTGTGTATGTATATATTGTATATGAGGTCACCAAATATGTTCCAAGACCTAGAGGCCTGAAAGAGAAATCTATCATCTCTCAATCAAGAAGCATTTATTAAATGCCTACTATGTGCTAGGCAAGGCTCAGCAGATACAAAAACTACATGTGCAAATATATACAGAATACAAAACTCAAGTAGAAGATAACTTGGGAGGGAGAATTCAATTATCAGTTGGGAAAGCCACTACAATCTTAATCCCGTGTACCCTTCCTATACCTTCAGGGTCAGGTAAGGAATTGAGGCTTGGCTAAGTGAAACTTCTTTTCTTTCTTAGGCTTAAATCATACTCTGCCAAACAGGATTCTTCTGTGGATTCACCTTCTAGAGACAAGACAGGACAGCCATGAGGAACCATCAGTGACCCATGAGGCACTCACATCTTGGAACCCTGGCCAGCTGTTCTATTATCTGTCAACAAATCCTGCTCAGACATGTAAGTTATGCACAAGGCTCTTTCTCCCTTTAGGGGGAACAGCCCCTACATTGCCATCTAATTGGAGAACATTTGATCCTAATTGTTGAGTAAAGAACAACAGCTACTCAAACTGAGGACCAGTGAGAATTCTGCTAACTTAGGTCTCCAATATTTCTATGAATTTCTTATCACTCAATTTGAGTAACTATATAGATCTTTGTATCTCTATATAATCCCTATGTAACAATAATCTTTAACACTATGTCTCTCTGTGTGTATATATGTACATCATATGTGTACATATATCTCTTTCTAAATACAGTTCATTATTTCCAGTATATGTTTCCATTTCCTTTTCTAGCTCTCTGTCTCTCACTGTTTTAGGTCTGCTAAGACCCACCTCTCAGTTTCAGTTGTCACTGACCTCCACTTCTATGTAACACACTCATTGTCTCCTGTAACTTGACTCGTCTCCCTAATATTGTCCTTGGACGGTTTTTTTTTTCCATTACCATATAGGTATATGCAAATTTAGTTTCCTTGGCTCAAATGTAAACTCCTAGTGGCCAGGAGCTCTTTAATTTTTACATACCTACCTAAATCACGGTGACAAATAGTAGCTGTTTAGTGATTGGTAGACAATGCCCCTGGGTAGGATCACATGTGTTTATCAAGTACTTACATTGAAATGGCACAATGAAACCATAAGCACAACCTCTCCTTTGGTAGATTCCAAAGTGTAAGAAATACACTTCATGGGGATCATTTCTTGCTTGGAAGGTGAGTTAATATATTGCTTTGAAGTATATGTTTATAACCTCGGGGAGAGTAGGCTAAAAGCAAAGCCAGCTTTTTTTTTTCCTTCGCAACTTCAGAAAGAAATCTGATTGGGTTTTCTGTGTACCATTACAGTCTCCAATCTGTCCACCTCTTTTCTAAACTAATGCTGGCTTCTTCCAAGGTTATTTGGGGGCTGTCTCTAGGGTAACTGACTAATTATGAGAAACTGCCCACTCCTTCAAATAACAGTTACAAGTATGGAAAGTTCAACTACATGTTCCTTGAGCAATAAGTACCCCCAAGCTTTCAAGGCCAGGTTTTTGCTAAGTACCAACATAAGGTAACTTTCCACCATTCTCTCAGGATCAAATTACAGTCTCTTAGATATCTACTTGCCTGAAGATTCAATTCAGCTTTTATAGACATAGGAGTTGGTGGGACATAAAAAACCTGACCCGTGAGAGATGACACAGTAATCAGGTTTTGGCAAACTCTTACATTATATTGAGACCTAGGCATCAATGTTATGTTTCAGTAAACCACACTTACGTGTTGAGTTTTCTGCTATAGGTCTTTAGGGCTAAATTTGATGAGTTCTAAGTCTGTAAAGCTTGACTGAGTCCTTCAGAATGGGAGACCTAGAAATAAAGTTATTGAGGTCTCCAAGAATGGACTTAGGAGCCTAGAGAACTCGAGTATTCCTAGGTATAGAAACAGGATTTAACTCAAAACATATGGTTCATGATTTCCTTACCAATAGAACCTAATACCTAGGTATGGCATCCTAGAGAACTGACCATCTCAATATGATGAGGTCTTGGCAACTCCCAGACTAGCACATGACTAGATCCTCCAGAATAAAGGCCAGCTATGTATGGATGGAGTTCCCTTTTTCCCTAACAGAAATCATAGACATTTGGATAACTCAAGACCTGGACTTCAGAGTCTTAGAGCACTGAAGCCCCTAACTCCCTCCCTGGTTTGCTGTACCTCTTCACCATTCTGGGGCCTGCTTGCCATATAAGGAGTTCTCTTGATTTCTAAGTGTTTAGTACTGCAAATATAATATTTGAAAATTGAAGGCCTCCAGAATGAGGTCTAGTGTGCTCAGAACTCAAGTTCTAGAAGTCTTGTTTCATAAGGTGAGGCTTAACGCACTCAGCCCCCCAAAGTTGGGAGGTTATTAGCAGTCTCCAGGACTGTAAGTCCATTAGATTTAGTGACTGAGTCTTAGTTTCAGGTCTCTGAATTAAATTGGGAATTAAAGTGTCATCTCTAGGGTGTGAATTCTCTCCATTTCTGGGGCTCTAAATCTTTAGGACTCTAAGACCAGGCTTACAGACTTAGAAAGCTTGACCTATAGGTTTGAGATACTGAATTCTCTAAGCAAAACTTTAGGGACTTCGAGACTTCAACACTTAGACTCCTGGGCCTTGAGATCTCTAGGAATCTACCTCGCTGTAGTAAGTGTTCTGTAGCTCACAATCTAAATCTAGATATATAGCAACCTACAGAACTCAAGCCCTGAAGGTCTAGGTATCTAAGTCAAATCCTAAAGACTTGAAGCAATAGAGAATTCAAACCTTAGCAAGGCAGCTTTAGGACTGCAGGTGTTGAGGTGTTGAGGGTCTCTAAGACGTAAAAACATATATGTCTATACGTAAGAGCGTAATCCCATTCTTTAAGTGTTAAATTCTTATATTCATAGAAAACTCAAGACAGACTACTAGAGATGAAAATAAACAAAGACCAAGAAAGTACAAGACTGAGAGTTCAATCCATCACTCAACTATTCAAGAAGAGTTTACTGAAGTATAGTGAATCATGTCTTATCATTATGAATCTGTGATAGGTCATCATGTCCCAGAAAATCCTATGTCAGTGGAGGAAAGCCATGCTAAGTCTTTGGAAGAGTGCAATTTGAGCCTGAGAGGAGAAAAGGTTTCAGTCACCAGCAAATTCTTTCTTTACAATCTAAACTTCAGAATTTATGGGGGAAACGTGGTTGAATTTGGGGAAATCTTTTTCCATGCTCAAGATTATTCTTTTGGGTAGTTTCTTAGATTTATCCTAATGATGATACACCTTCTGTTACTATAGGTGGCAGCCAGTATCTCAGTGTAGACAGTCTACCAGTTCAGGTACTACTCTGAAAACAACACTGGAAGAAGCCACTGTTATCTTAGAATGTGGCAGAAGATCAACAGGGAGCATTTGCAAATTCAACATGCAAACATGGGTAAAGCTTGTGTAGTATTATGATCAGGACAGAGAAAGGTTGATGAGACAGAATGACCTTCCCCTTTGTTACTCGCTCTTTTGTTGCAAAGAAGCCAGGACTATGCTGTGAGCATCTGGCTGCCTCTTCCACTTACCGTTTGTTCTTTCCTGATCTTAGGTGAATAATTCCAAGAAGTTTTGAAACATGCAGGGTGATCCAGGTCTGGTCTGGTCTCATCTCCTCTCTCCTCCTCAGGTATCCTCTCCTGTCCTTTCGTCTCCTCTGTTCGGGTATACTCTCCTCTCCTCTGGCCTCCTCTCCTCTGAACTCCTCTGGTATACTCTCTTCTCTTCTCATCTAGTCTCTTCTGGTCTCCTCTCCTCTCCACTCCTCTGGTCCCCTCTGGTCTGGTCTCCTCTCCTCTCATCTAGTCTCGTCTCTTCTCCCCTCCATTGGTGCCCTCTCCTCTCCTTTGGTCTCCTCTCCTCTGTTCTGGTTTCTGCTCCTCCCCTCTTCTCTTCTCCCCCTCTCTTCTCTTCTCCCCCCCTTCTCTTCTCCTCCATCTCTTCTCTCATCTATTCTCAGCTCTTCCCCTCCACTTTCTTCTCTCTTAGTGGAGAGGAGAAGAGAGGGAAGACCTTCCCCTCTCTTCTCCCTCCCTCCCCTCTCTTAGAGGAGAGGAAGAGAAAGAAGGCCCTCCCTTTTCCCTCTCCCTTCTCCTCTCTTAGAGGAGGGAGAGGAGAAGATGGGGTAGGAGAGGGAGGGAAGGGAGGGAGGGCTAGGGAGGGAAGGAGTGGGAGGGAGAAGGGAAGAATATGGAATATCAAATGCCCAAAGACAGTTACTTCTGTTCTTCTTCCATTCCTAACCTCTAAGAGAAGACCTTTAAGATGTATCTCCTCTCCTTGTTTCCTCCCCCTCCTCCTCTCTTACATCCTCTCCTCTCTCCCCTCCTCTAAGAGAAGAGAGGGGAGAGGGGAGGGTCTCCTCTCCTCTACCCTCCTCTCTCCTCTAAGACAGGAGAAGAAGGGAAGAGAGAGGGAGGGGAAGGGAGAAGAGGAGAGGAGACCAGAGTAGTGGAGATGAGACTGAGGATATGAAAGGAGACCAGAGGAAATGTGACAAGACCAAAGGGGAAGAGACCAGACCAGAGGAGAGGAGATGAGACAAGAATAGAAGGGGGGGAGAACAGATCAGAGGAGACCAGACGGGAGGAGAAAGACAAAAGGACAGAAGAGGACACCAGAGGAAGGGAGAATAGAGGAGAGGAGACTAGACCAGATGAGAGGAGACCAGAGGAGGGGAGAAGAAGCCAGACCAGATGAGAGGAGATGAGACAATGGGAGAGGAGATGAAACCAGACCAGAGGAGATAAGAGGAGAGATGGAGGAGAAGAGAGGGAAGGGGAGGAGAGTGGAGGGGAGGAGCAGAGACCAGAACAAAGGAGAGTAGAACAGACCAGAGGAGGAGAGAGGAGAGGAGACCAGAGGAAAGGGGAGTGGGAGGGAGTGGGAAGGAGAAGGAAGTGACGGAGGAGAAGAGAGCCTTTAACCTCTAAAAGAAGACCTCTTAGCTATAAGAGAAGAGAATAGCAAAAAAGAGAAGACACTCTAACTTCTAAGAGAAGACCTCTAACCCCTAAGAGAAGAGACCCTCCCTCTCCTCCTTCCCCCCATTTCTCCCCTCCCTCTCCTCTCTTGCCCTCCCTCCCCTCCCTCCTCTCTCCTCCTCTCCTCTAAGAAGGGAGAAGAGAGGAGAGAGAGAAGAGGGGAAGGTCTCCTCATCTCCTCTTCTCCTCTAAGGGAGGAGAGGAGAGGGGAGGGGAGGAGCTGAGACCGGAAGAAAGGAGACCAAAGGACAGAAGATGATATCAGAGGAGGGGAGAACAGAGGAACAAGAGGAGAGGAGACCAGACCAGACAAGAGGGATCCAGAGGAGAGGAGTGCAGAGGAGGGAAGAGAAAATGGAGATGAGAGGAAGGGAAAGGGGAGAGGGAGGAGGGATGGGAGCAGGGAAGGGAGGAGAGGCTCTCCTCTATTAGGGGTTAGAGGTCTTCTTTTGGGGTTAGAGGGCCTCCTTTCCCTCTTCTCTTCCCTCCTCTGCAACTCTTTGAAAACGATACCATAAGGGATGGTCATAAGGAACCATCTTGATTGATTTTAAATTTGTGAAGCCAATCAAGCAAAATGTTTGACAGCTGACAGCTGACAGCCTTCCCGGCTCTGCCTTTAATGATAACTGATATTTCTTAAGCCATCGTTGGCTCTCAATGTTCATGTGCAGGCATTTCAGAACTTGACTGCAAATGATCCAGAGCTTTTTCACTTCTATCTTTATGACCTCTTTGATCTGCTTTGTTAAATATGAGGACCTCCTCCCCCATTTAAAGTAAATGTCTCCCTTCAACTTACTTAGACCATTCCAAAATATTGGGCCAAGGTTGAGCTTAAGAAAGATGACTGAAGGAGAGCAGTGTTATCCTAATTTTTTTTTCTCCCAGTGGTGAAGCATGCTTCCCTTCTCATCCCCTACCCACCTTCCTCAAACTCATTCTGCCCAAGGACAATTTGGGTGGCCATTCTTGTTCCTTTTTCCTCTGACATCAAGCCCTGGGCTAAAGAAACCCTGAGATACAATTACTGAGGAAGCTGGACTGAAAAATGAGGCTTTTGTTCCCATCTCTATCCTAAATTATCCCATACTCTCCTTTGCCCCACTTCTCCACATGAACTAAACCTCCCAGGCTAAACACTGGAGAGGCTTTGGGAAAATGGCTACATTGATGGCCTGGTGGTGGAGCTGTCAACCGGTCCAATCATTCTGGAAAGCAATTAGGAACTAGACTTCTAAAGACTATTAACTCATGCATCCTCTTTAACCCAAGGATGTGCTACTAGGTCGATACCCCAAAAAGGTCAAGGAAAGGGACCCATATGTAGAAAAATATTTATAGCAGCTCTTCTTGTGAAAACTGGAAACTAAAGAGATGCACACTAACTAGGGAATGACTGAACAAGTTATGGCATGTGAATGTGATGGAATACTATTCTGTGATAAGAAGTAATGAGGGGAGCAGTTGGAGTAAAACCTGGGAAGACCTATATGAATTCAAAGTGAAATGAGCAGAACTAGGAGAACATGTTATAAAAAAAGAACAGTATTGTAAACACAGATGAATTCGAAAGAATTTGGAGCTCTCTTTCTGTAGATAAAAATAGATAAAGATATAGGCTTGGTCAACTATCCATATGATGTAGATACAAAGGTGCCCTAAAAGTTGATATTAAGGCTTGCTTTTCCAGTACTTCGTGAAGCTCCTAATTTATTCTCTAACCTGAAGGCGCTCTAAAGTCTCTTCCCTTATCCTGAAATGCCATAAAACTTCCCCCTTGTCCTGGACCATGGAATTCCTTTCCTTCCCCCATCCTAGGTCATAAAATTTCCCCTCTCCCTTATCTTGTGTCATCCATCTTCCTCATCCTGTCCCTAAATATCCAACCCCCATTAGAAACCCTAAAATTATGTCATCATCCTACAGGCTGTACAGCTTTCTGTGTATATGTCTGGTACTTTTCCTATATCAATGCTTTTAATTTAGCTCCTTGCTAAGTCTCAGGCCCATACATATGCTTTTGCATCAATAAAGCTCCTTTTGGCTAAAGAGAAAGTCTAAGTGAATTCTTTAAAAAAACTGAACCAACACTCTCAACTCTGACCTCAGCAATTTGGTAGCAAAACCCGGCAGTCCAAGTATTAATTGGACCCTGATGATCTCCTAGCCACTATGATAACAGGTAAGCACCCTTTTCTTTGTTCTCTTCCCCAGACCTTTCTGCTCCTGCTGTCTCTCTAGCCCTGGAGACCCCTGGAGTACCCAGATACTTCCAGTGGTGTGTGAAGCTCTACTGACTTCTGGGCAGTTAGTCAAACCGTGGACCCTCACATAAGAGGACGCCCTTGTGCTGGAACAGTCACATTTGTTTTCTCCCCTCTGTCCTGCGATGCTGGGACAAGCAGCAAGAGGCTGGTAGGAGGGAAATTTCAGGGAGGAGACCTTAAGGAAAAGTGCCTAGTGTTCCATTGTAATACAACCTGTCCTCAATATACTCTAGAAAAGTAATTTGTGAAGGGGATCTCTAAACAAAACAAGCTTAGTAATTTGGTCTCCAAAACTTAAAGAAAAGGCACCTTGCTCTGCCTGAGCAAACTTTTTACTGCGGTTGTTCCTTCCCCTCCCCTATGGGATGTTGGGGAGGTGAGGAGGTGGACCTCTGCTCCTGATTTTCTTTGGGAGTCCCTGCACCCTGGTTTCAGGGTCTCTGTGCCCTGCGGGCCTCTGCGCCTGGTTTTCTTTGGGGGTCCCTGCATCCTGGTTTCTAGGTCTCTGTATTCTGTGTCATTAACTTAAAACTTTATATGTATTTTCTAGTCTTTTCTTTTAAAGTGCTAAGACTATTGGGCCTTAGAAATTAAAATATTATTACTAGTGATTATGAATCCATATTGGATTTGTTCAACCCTGTGTAAAGTCTTCTGTGTGGTGGAATTCCTACTAAGTTCTTAAAGGTCTGGTAAACTTTATTATTGTGATAAGGCTAGTTTAATTGGGTATGGTTTTGCCTTAGGAAAAAAAAATGAACTTCTTCCCCAAGGTAAACACCTTTTAGTACTTATGAATTTGTGATTATTGAGAATTTTGGTTTTATAGCACTTTGTGGATTTGTGATACTGAAAAGATATTTTATTCCAACTTGGTTTTGATAAATCCCAGACTTTAAGGTTTCCAGATAATTTATTTTATGAAAGTTTAGTGATTATTCCTTTTAACATGAGGATAAATTGTAAGCTTTCTATAGGAAGGGGAATTTTTTTTACAAAGAAATGTTATCTTCTCCCTCCAAAAAAAAGCAAAAAAAAAATGTTATGCAAAATCTTTTTGTATGATTTTAAAGGTCTACTGAATTTTTATTTACAAGCTAACTTGTTACCATAATTTGATACTGATAACAATTATATTCAAACCTACTGTGAATTTTCTAAGTTTCACTCCTAGGTTTGTTGTGTACATGAATCAGCCTTAAACAGGTACTTTCAGATAAGCAGAATCATTGGTTCCTGCTTCAGGTATCCTAAGAAAGGGCACTAGTCTCGTGACTGTCAGTCTGAAAGATTCAATGTCCCACTCTAAATTTTAAGGGATGGGAGTAGAAGTGAAAAGTTAGAACAGCTAAAAACCAGCTTAGCAGATTCTACAGTTTTGCAAGGTTTTGCAACTGATCATTAAGGAGTTTTGAAATACCTCTTGCCAACCCCAGTCATTTCCTTCTTCCACTCCCTCCCGTTGGTGAGAGGAGGGAGGTGGAAGGAGCATCAGCTACTGTGAGGATTCTGCCAAAAGCCTGGAAGTTACCTCCCATGAGGTAAGAAGCCAGCAATTGTCTGGACTGGGTAAGACAGTACATCCTTCTATCAATAAGTTTACATGATCTGGGAATGCAACTGATTTCACCTGAAACTTATTGTTTGTGTTACAGCTAAAATAAGTTGGCTTTGCTTATGAAAATTGTAAGAGTGCTGGTTTTTTTAATGCTAAAACCTAAAGCTAGTAATTGATTAATGTGTGTGTGTGTGTGTGTGAGTGTGTGTGAGTGTGTGTGTGTGTGTGTTGTATGGAAAGGAAAGTTCAGAGCAGTCCTTAGGGCTAGTCAAAAGCACAGAGGGTAGCAGCTTCTCAGGGGTCCCTCCCTCTCCATCCTCCCTAATTTTATAAGCTTGCCAAAGAGCTTGTTTGTGTTATGGAGTTCCTAAACAAGGAACTTGGCATGCTGAGAATTTGCAAATATATGGAAATGCTTCCTAATGATTGGCTTTTGCATGAGGACAAGTTTAAATTTGAGATGTAACTTCTGAGAAAATTATTGATTAGTGAAACTTGCCATCTAAGGCAAAAGTTCTTGGAACTGCAATGGATTTATTTTGTGTTGTCTGATGGATCATAAAAATCCATCAATAGTCAATATTCCACCTTCTGAAAGAAATGCCACAAGCTACTTGGAGAGAATGTGACTGTTACAGGTATACCTTTACTTGCTCTTATATTTGGTTTGTCTGGCAAAGGCGAGAGGACAATCCTAGCCTCAGCCTAGGATGGGATCCTCCTGGCTCAGTTTCCCATTGTGCTCCTTTGAAAAGGAATGTTTCTCACCTGACTATTCTTGATTCTGACTATGAGGTAGAATTGATACTGTGTGTTTACAAAACTGCGACTTTTATCTAAACATGTCCTTGCCTTTCCTTTTTATGGCAAATTTCTATAATCAAGGCAAGTGGTCAGTGAAAGATATGTGAGCACAATGCACATATGTGAAATTTTGCAGTTTTCAGTCTAAATGTGTAGTCATTTCATACTTCAAACAACTGGGTAAATTAGTAAATCCCTGGAATAGAACATTCTTTCTGAATTATATGGAAATGATTAGACAAAGGGAAAAGAAGTTTGGGAAACAAAGGTACAAATACAATGTTGAATCATTATCCCAATGTTGAATGTATCCCAGGCTGGGATACATTTGAGCTACTGTAATAAAGTATGTATTTAAGGTCTGAGTTATTCAGTCTAAGATTATATTCCTTTTTATATCTTGAACAGCTTGGAAAATAGGTATTTGGCCTAGTTATCTGCCTGTTACTAGATATATGTCTGTATGGAATAAGGTTCTTAAATGTTTCAAAATGATGTTAGAATAATTGGATATTGGTACAGCTGATTAAGGGACCTAGCTGTTATTCTATTAATTACTGAAACTAGATCAGAAACGTCTTCTGTTTGAGGAAAAGAATTTCAGTGCAAATTTCTTAGAGGGAGGTAACTTATAGAATGTTTTCCTATCAATGGAAAAGTCAATTTCATTCAAACTTTGGTACTATTGTGGAAATAATACCTGTTTATACAGTGTGTTCTCTTGTACAAGCATGTTTATTATAAGTAACTTATTGATATACATTGTTTTGGAATGAATTACTTTTGGATCCTCTCAAGTCTTTTAATCAGAGTAGAAACTTTTGAGAAAATTATAAGATCAGATAATTCCATATGTCAAAAGTAAATAATAGAATCTTCCGCCTCTTGCTTGATTTCTTTGTTTTCCTCTATTCTGACATCACTTTTAATGCTCCTTCTACTTGGGCCCTGCATATTAACTTGTCTGTCGGATTTGTGTCACCTAGACTGTAGGCTGTGCATGGCTATAGGTCATGCAACAAGGACACCTGTTCCACATTCTTCTCATCCCCTGGATGCTGCTTCAGCCTCATTTTATTCCCCTCCCCACCTTTGTCCTTCTCCCAAAAGCATTTGGGTGCATAGTGAGGCAGACAGGAGTGCTGAGGCAGAAGAAGCAAGCAGGAGGCAGGATGTGAGATGTGTGATAAGATGCAGGGTGTGACCAGCCAGAAAAGTGATCAAAGGAGGCTACGCATCGAAGCCCCTCACTGTGGGGACTTGCCTGAGTGCTTTCTAGCTATGCTGTGTTCCAGGCCCCACCTTGAACCACTTCTGTCTGTAGGCCACCAATTCCTGAGTCCTACCCTGTGCCTAGGATTAAGCCTTCTTCCTCAGGACTGGAAGTCTGATGCCTTAATTCAAATACAGAACTCTGTGGTGTAAGGCAGAGTACATGATTGCTGGGTATGTCACCATCATGCCCAGGATACTAGCTCTCCCTTTATTCCCTGGAAACTGCATGGAATTTATCCTTTGAGTACTCAAAGAATATAACAGGCAGCCTCTTGGATGCAAGGCATCTACGCCAGCCTGAAATCTCTCCCTACCTCCTCCTGGGGGTCGTGGTTCCTCTCCCTCCTCTCCTCCATTCTGATCCCATTATTAATAATCTTTACTTGTTCTTATACTTGGCCCATGCTTGTTTAACTTCCTGGTCCACTTTGTGTCTTCTCACCTGCAGAAATTCCATTCTTCACTTTTAGGATACCAACCCCTTCCCTTGGTGTCCCACCTCTCTCCACCTCGGACTCAGTTGGCACCGAATTTGACACCCCCACACTGACCAACCCTCCTCAACCTATTCTAGACCCTTGAAATGAATGCTTCACTTCTGTTCAGCAGGAAGCAGATAATGAAGACAATGACCTTTTCCCCTTTTTCCCAAAACAATTCTCCTGCCTAGTGGTTGAGTGAAAAAATGATGTGGATACAAAGGTGCCCTAAAGGTTGATATTAAGGGTGGCTTTTCCAGTACTTCGTGAAACTCCTAGTTTATTCTCTAACCATGGCATCCCCAAAGATTTCCTTCAAATAGCATAGAAATGACATCAGGTAACCTAGGTCATGGAAATACAAGGCTCTTGAAAGGAATTGACACCAAATTTCTGAGAAAGATATGCTTTCCTAAGAAGATACTGAAGACACAGACCAATAATACCCAAGTCATAAGTTCATGAGCAGAGGCCATCATGGCCCTTAGCACCAAAGTCCTCAGAACCAGGCTCTTCAGGCCTAATATCAGCACGGCCACAGATCCTAAAGTCAATACCAGACACACTAGCCCCAATGAGCACCAAGTCTGCCTCTGACATTGCTAGTCCTGTTCACCCAAAGTTTAACAAGCCCACTGAACTGAAGTGGATTAAGCCTACTGACTCCAAGGTCAACAAGTCTAACTTTTAAAATCTAGCGATTCTAATGCTAAGCTTTGTGACCCCAAGCCCACTTATCCTAAAGCAGTCAGACACAAGAGTGCCAGTGCTCAGTCCCCTGGAGTTAAGGCTACTACTCCCTAAACTTCTGATGCTTTAGGACAAAAGGCTTTGTTTCAACCTGAAATCGCAGCTTTTCTCAGCCAGGTCATGGTAATTGATTACTGTATACCAATGAGAAGGAAGGAAAAAAATAAACATTTACTAAATACTTAATATGCGCCAGGTGCTGTGCTAAGTACTTTATGTAATGTCATTTCATTTGGTCCTCACGACAACCCAGGGAAGTAGGAGATCCTAGCCCCATTTTATAGATGAGGACGCTAAAGCAGAGGTCAAGTGACTTACCTTCGGTTCAAAGAATTAGTAAGAGTCTGAGACTCAGGTCTTTCTGACCGCAGGACTAGTGGTCCATCTGCTGGGTCTCCTAGCTGCCTCTAAGGAAACAGTGAATCACCAAAAGAAAATTACTCTTAATAAAAAAATTGAAATTTATTTTAAGTACATTGTCTCTTATGTTTTTTTTTTGTACCTTCCCAGAAACTAGTATCTTATATCCTGCATAAAGAAATGCAAATATACCAAAATCCAAACTCAGCAAATAGGAAAATTCCAGAATGATTCTTCTTTTTACCAAAAAAAGATGTGTCATCTGAGCACTGCTCTAAGAATGTATCCACCTAATCCATTTCTTTTTGAGCTTCTACACAGTGATTGTGACTGAGAAGGCATAGCAAGGAGCAAAGTACAACAAACATTCCCCCAAACCCGGCGTGCCCACCTCCCTGGCCATGTTTACTTGGTCCCTGGAGAAAACAGACTGAAACTTAAAGTGTTTACTAGTTATAATCATTTAATATAAATTTAATCACTTCAAGAAAGGCCAGGGCCTGAACTAATCAACCAAAAAAGACCTGGACCTAACAGCTTCTTTGTTCTCTAAGTAACTCAGAGAATACCTGTTCCTATGTCAAAGCCAGATGGGGCTGACTTTATGGCCATTAAGGATGAGACCCTTAACCTGAGACACTAATTTGAGTAATGGGACTTTCTCTTATCTTAATATTTTTTGGACATATACTAGGTTATGGCATGTTAATGGTAAAGAAAACACAGATATCCTGATTCATAATTTCCATTGATACTTTGTCAGCTTTCTTATTTTATTGTATTTATTATATTCAATTAAGAAAATTCCTTTTTCTGCAATGATTAAAAAATTATGGAGATCATCAATTTGAGTGACACAGCTACCCTGAATTTGGATGGTTCTCAAATGTATTTAAGCTTTCTCATTCTAGTGTTCAGGAGTTAGAACTTAGCTTTTGGCTCCTTGTACATACAAGCTTGCTAGATTCATCTAGCTTTAAGGGAATAAACAATATGGATTTACAATATGTTTGCCTTCTTTAACCAGACTTTCGGGTTGACACTAGTAACCATCACTTCCCCCAAACCAGAAGTTTGTGGATACTTCCTGGCCTTGGGAATCCTTTTCTCCCTTCAAAAAGTTCCCAGCAGGCCAGGTGGGAGAGTGTACTCAGTGCCCCAGATTAGTTCTTTCACCTCTCTTGAAAGCAGCCAGGGAAGGGGGTGACTGCTTAGTAAATGTTAAATGCCCTATCATTCAATGACAACTGAAATACTCACCAAATACCAGAAATATATCTATCACAGGGCTAGGCCCCCCAACATGCTTCTTTTATGAAAAAAAGGTTCTTATTGCTTCCTGCTTCAAATCTCTCCCCACTCCAGTCCATCTTCCAGTTGTGTCTGACTCTTTGTGACCCCATTTGGGATTTTCTTGGCAAAGATACTGGAATGGTTAGACATTTCCTTCTCTAGCTCTTCTTCCACATGAGGAACTTAGACAAACAGGGTTAAGTGACTTGCCCAGTGTCACATAGCTAGTAAGTTTCCGAGACTCTAAGTTTGTGAGCTCCTTGAGGACAAGGATGATTTTTGCTTTTCACCGTATCATTAGCTCTTATCATAGTGCCTGCCACACATTAAGTGCTTGATAAATGTTCATTGACTTGACCTGATTGAGCTCGTTGAATAGCATCCTAAGAAAAGGTCACTGTTCTTGTCTTTCTCTAATCTAGGGGGGCTAAGTTTTCTTTTCTGAAAGGAAGGCTTGATCATTTCACTTCTAGGCTCAAAGATTCATCTTGGATCTTAATGATAAGGTTTGGGACTCTTTCATGCATTTATCCTGTTATACTGCTTATTCCAACTCTGTTTTGCTGTCTTGTGCTTCTAGGAGACTGAGTTTTGTGACCAAGGACTAGGTCTAATTTAGAATTGCTATCTCCCCCAGTCTGGCCCAGTGTTCTGGCCAGATCCAGTCCAGCACTTGGAAACTGAGAGCAAAGCAGCAAAAGACTTGGGCTGTCTAAAATGTGCAGATTGTAGACATACTCATCCTGTGTCCTATTTAGAGTTAGACTGTCTTCTTTTTATAAATCTCAGTGCATTGGCATGGGGAAGACAAGTAGGGGAGCTAGACTTGGCTAGGCCACACAAAAGGGACCACTTGGAATGAATACATTGGTGAAGCACTGGGAAGGGGTCGTTGTTGGTCACCATGTGGAAGGGGATAATAATAAACAATGAATTAAACAATTAAAAATCAATAATAATTTTTTTTACAAATATGATTTCACCAGTACAAGGAACTCCTAGGTAAGGAAACTCCCTCTATCAATTCAGATTGCGCCTTCTTTCCAGCTTATCCCCTTGGAGAGTTTTCTATAACACCAAGAAATGAAATGATCATATGGGCCAGGGCACCTCACAGAAGGCCTCCATCACACCATTAGATTAAAGGCAGTGGCCCAAGTGAGGTCCCCAAAGCAGAGACCATCAGAGGAGTTGAGTATTCAATTTCCCTTCCTAGAAGGCCCAATCATGGGAATCTCTCCAGGCTTTCACATACAGTGGCTATCCAACTTCTATAACCTGTTTGGGATATCTCTGACTCTGAGTCTATATTCTACTACAAGGGCTTGGTCTAAACCACAGGATGAATGAAAACAAGTAGGAGGTCACCCCAATTCTAGGGAGTGGCTCTTCAAGGAAAAGTCAAAGGGGATCTCCTCCAGAGGATTCCATCCTCCAAGTCTTTTGGGGCTTTAAGGGGCCATGTGGGTCAGGTTCTCCAACCAAAGTGTTAGCTGCATTTCTTTAAGTGTGGCAAGAGACTCTTGTTGGAGATAAGCATAACAATTCTCTAATTCTTTTTCCCCACTGGCCTCATCAGTCTTAAATTCTACTGGCTCCTTTACTTATGCTAATGAAGGTAATCCAACAACCACTTCACCTGACTGTCCTTTGCCTCCTAACCCTTTGGATTCCCCTCTACAGCGATACCCACAACCCTTCCTGTGCCTTATCCTGCTCTGGAGCAATCTGTCAGTAGAGATGGATAAGCTACCAAGTTATAGTAAACAGAAACTCTGCTGAATTTTCATCCAGGTGATGTCAAGTAAGGATGGGTGCAGCCCCCAGGCTGTCTTGGGTCATCTTCTCTTTTCCCTTTCTACTATTTTGCTTGATGATCTTGTTAGTTCCCATGGATTCATTTATCATCTCTATGTATATGATTCTCAGATTTATCCAGCCCTAACCTCTTTCCTGACCTCTAGTCTCATATCTCAACCTACCTATTAGAATCTGTAATCGAATATCTCATAAATACCTCAAAATGAACATGCCCCAAATGGAATGCATATTTCCCCCAAATCCTTCCCCCCCTTCCAAATGTCCTTTTCTTTTTTTTTTTTGAGAGGGAAGGCAAGGCAATTGGGATTAAGTGACTTGCCCAAGGTCACACAGCTAGTAAGTATGTCAAGTGTCTGAGACTGAATTTGAACTCAGATCCTCCTGATTCCAGGGCCAGGGCTGTATTCACTGTACCACCTAGCTGCCCTCAAATGTCCTTATTTTCAAGGGCTCCACCATCTTCCCAGTCACCCAGACTCACAAACTACACATCAACCTCAAATTCTCGCTCTCATCTGACAAATCCTGTCCAATATCCAATCAATTCCCAAACTCTCTTGATTTCATTTTCTTAACATCTTGTCTTATCTCCTCTGACTATTCTACTACCCAGGTAGAGGCTCTCACTACCTCACACTTGAACAGACAGTAGCCTACTGGTAGTCCCCAAACCTCAAGTCTCTCCCCACTCTAGTTTGTCCTCCATTCAGCTGTCAAAGGTGATCTTCCTAAAGCACAGGCCTGACTGCTCAATAAATATTTTAAAGAAAAACAACTGAGTTCATGGAACCCAGGATAGGAACATCCACTTTAAACAAATACTTGTGGGTAAGGCAGTGGGACTTTTAAGAAAACTCTATGAACTATTCCCAACAATGGAATGACAGGGTCAAGAGTTATGATTATTTATATAAGTAAAGTTAGTATTTCAAATCTATGTCTAGAACTTTATACTCATGCCTACAACTATTTACCTCATTAGATTTGGCCCACTGTCCTTTTGGAGCTTCATGCTGTCTACAAAAAGGACAAACATTCCACTTATGCTTTCATCCATTCCACCTGGGTCTTCATGCATGCCATGGACAAAAAATGTCAATGAGAATAGTGTAAAGGAGAAATCCCCAGTATACTCCTTTGGAAACTACTGTCCATATATGGTTTTCTGTAGCTCTCTTATTTTCTGTGTGAGATGTAGAGACCATAATCATATGGAACATTTCAGGGAAAGAAAACATCATGGATCGGCATATGATGCATGGAAAGAATGGTGCTGAACTACCTTAAAAAAATCATAAACAATGGCAATGCGAAGCAAATGCACTTAAATACTATAGTATGTCTTCTAGCCACATCTTTTCTCTCCAAAGTTAAACTGAGTGTATGGGAGAAGTTTCATTTTAAAGGACAGTCATTTAAAAATGGCAAATAAGTAATAGAGAAGATCATAGAAATAAAAATGAATAATTTTGATTATATAACATGGAAAAGCTTTTGCACAAACAAAATCAGTAGAGTTAGAATTAGAAGGGAAATAGTCAACAGCGGTAGGGATTATACTCGTGTTTTTATTAGCATAGAGAACTTCTGTTGAGGATGGCACCTTAACTGCAACTTGGCGCCTTAGAGAACATTGAAGAATTTGTAATAGATTCATGTTGTCACATATAAGCCTTTTTCTCGGTTCTTCCTTAGATAAGGAAAAGGGCATATTTGTTGATGACAGTTATCTTCATACAATAATAAAAACTGTAAAACAAACAAACAAACAAAATAACCACTAAGGTATAGAAGAATTGTGATTTGTGTCTATAGAGGGCATAATCATACTGATGAAATGATAATTTTTGAATAAGTAAAGAAGTCAGTAGTATTGTAGAATATACCTTTCAGATAGCTACAAGCTTTCCTTGGAATCAATGTCCAAAACTGGTTTAATAGAGTATGACTTTCTCCCTACCCTCACTGCCAACTTCCTGTATTTAGGGGGACTTCCTGTCTCCTGTTGCTGACATAACAAGAAGGGATTGGCTGAGACAGGAAGCCAATGTGTGTGTGTATTTAAGAAGAGCTCCAGAGGACAGACAGGCAGAATCAAGAATTTTTACTCTTGGAGGAGGAAGCAGAATTGTTCCAGCATCTGGGAGCTGGGCTGCTATTGGACTGAGAACTGTGTTGGAGTGTTTTTGAGACCAGAATCTAGTGAGGGACTTAGTGGCTGTTGCCTCCTGGAAGGGTGAGATCTCTTCTGCATCCTAGGGCCAGCTGAACTGCTGGAGGACTGAAGAAGCATGACCAGGATAAGCCTGTGTTTGTTTGTGGCTTGATTGATCTTTGAGTTCCCAGCAACAGAAGTGATGAAGGTTTTGAGATGTGCTGGACCCTGTGAACTTTGGTGTGTGCCAGGGACTGCCCTGAGGACTGGACAAGCACCTGGGAGCTGTCTACCTCTGGATCTTGGTGACTGTTTGGTGGATCCAGGTAGGAGCTGGGACCATGGAAGGGGATCCAGGGAATCTGAGGGACCACCCCAAGTCAAGATGAGGAAAAGGCCTCCCCTTGGATGCATGATGAAATTGAAGTTTACTAGACACCAAAGGGTGGAGGGTTTTGTAATTTTCTAATGATTGTATTTAGTGAATGATTGCTAGATAAGTGACTGATTAAGTTAATCTATAATTTTCCCATGAGTGGAAGATTGATTATTGTATTGTGAGATGACTGAATGATTAAGTAAGGAAGGTTTCACCCTTAGGGAAATCAGATGATTATTCTTTTGTTCTTTGTTCCAAATACTGTGGCCACTATAGTGAAAACTATGTGGCCATTCTAATGATAAGCTGTTGTGAACACTATATTGTGATTTTCTGTGATAAGGTGTAATGTGAATATTGTATTGTGATTTCTTGTGAATGTTTGCCTTGATTTGTAATGGAATAAATGGAGTGTTCATTATACTGTGTAATCAGAACCTTTAAAGCGGTTCATAATCGCATTCTTTTGGGAAGCTGCTTGTGCATGGCGTTACACACTTTATGTCTGTGTGTCCCCATCTGTCTGTCCATGTGTCCCCATCTGTCCGTGAGGGTTTCCCCATTTGGCTGTCTGTCTCCATCAGTCTGTCTGTGTGTCCCCATCTGCTGTCCATCTATCCACATCTGTCTGTCTGTGTGTCCCCATCTGTCTGTGTATCCCCATCTGTCTGTCTGTGCATCCCCATGCCACTGTCCATGTGTCCACACCTCTTTCTCTATGTGTCCCATGTATCTGTCTGTATGTTCCCATCTGATTGTCTCTGTGTCCCCATTTGTCTCTCTGTCCCCATGAGTCTGTCCGTGTGTCCTCTTCTTTCTTTCCATGTGTCCCCATCTATCTGTTTCTGGGCCCCAATACGTCTGTCTTTTTGTCTCAATCTGTATGTCCGTGTTTCCCCATCTGTCTGTCTGTGTGACCCCATCTGTATGTCTGTGCGACCCCATCTGTATATCTGTGCAACCCCATCTGTCTGTGTTTCCCCAAATCTCTATCCATTTGTCCCCACCTATTTGGTCACATGTCCCATCAACCTGTCTGTATGTCTCCATCTGTCTGTCTGCATGTTCCCATGTGTCTGTCTTTCCTATCCTTCTGCCATGTGTCTTCTTCTGTCTCTCTGTGTGTCCCCATATGTCTGTCCATATGTCCACCTCTGTCCCTCTTGGTGTCCCCATTTGTCTGTCTAATCAGTATCTCCATGTGTCCCACTCTGTCAGTCCATGTGTAACCATTTGTCTGTCAGTGCTCTTCTGTCTGTCCTAGTTTGCCCAATCTTTATGTGTGTCCCCATTCTGTCTGTGTGTCACCAATCTGTTGGTGTCTTCATCTGTCTGTGAGTCCTTATCAGTCTGTAGTTGAATACCCAATCTGTCTGTGTGTCCCCATATCTCTGTCCTTGTGTTCTCTTCTGTTTTCCATGTGTCCCCATCCGTCTGTGTCTATCCATCTATCTGTTTCTGTGTCCCCATCGGATTTTCCATGGGGCCTCATTAGTCCATGTGTCCACATCAGTCTGTCTGTGGGGCCTTTCTTGTCAGTCCATATGTCCAAATCTGTCTGTGTCCCCATTTGTCTCTCCTTGATTCCTCATCTGTTTGCATATATCTGTCCATGTGTTCCCGTATGACCATGTATCCCCATCTATCTGTCCGTGTGTCCCCATCTATCTCTAGGTGTGTCCCTATCTGTCTGTCTGTCCCCCATCTATCTGTGTGTCTCCATCTGTCTGTCCATGTGTCTCCATCTGTCTGTCCGTGTGTCCCCATCTGTCTGTCTGTGTCCACATCTGTCAGTCCATGTTTCCCCATCTCTCTGTCCTCTTGTGTCTGTCCGAGTTTGCCCAATCTGTATGTGTGTCCCCAAACAGTCTGTGTGTCACCAATATATTGGTGTCTTCATCTGTCTGTGTCCTTATCAGTCTGTACTTGAAACTCCAATCTGTCTGTCTCCCCATATGTCTCTCTGTGTGTCCCGATCTGCCTGTCTGTGTGTCCCCATCCGTCTGTGTGTCCCCATCTGTCTGTGTGTCCCCATCTGTGTGTACCCATCTCCCTGTGTGTACCCATCTATCTGTCTGTGTGTCCCCACCTTCCCTTCTGTATTTCCCCATCTCTCTGTGTGTCCCCATCTGTCTGTGTGTCACCATCAGTCTGTGTGTTCTCAGCTGTCTGTGTGCCCCATCTGTCTGTCTGTGGGTCCCCATTTGTATGACTTTGTGTACCCATCTGTCTGGCTGTGTATCCCCATTTTCCTGTGTGTCCCCTACTGTCTGTCTGTGTGTCCCCTTCTGTCTGTCTGTGTGATCCTATCTGTCTATGGGTCCTCATCTGTCTGTCTTTGTGTCCCCACCTGTGTGTGTCCCCATTTGACTGTCGATCCCGATCTGTCTGTGTGTCCCCATTTGTCTGGGTACCCCATATGTCTGTGTGTCCCCATCTGTCTGTCTGTGTGTCCCCATTAGTCTATCTGTGTTTCCCCATCAGTCTGTCTGAGTGTCCCAATCTGTCTGACTGTGTGTCCCC
>CM053582.1:31368429-31384247 GCA_028627135.1 Pseudochirops cupreus | reverse complement strand
AAAAAAAAAAAGAAACACTTGTTGATTGATCAGATAAATATCCAAAATATTGTAAGGTGGAGTAGTTCATTAGACCTACAGAAGAGAAATATTAAAAAAAAAAACCTGCTCAGTGTGATCTGAGGGGATGTCTTTTCTCTCTTGGGGGTTAAGGGAAGGCTTAATGGCAGAGATGATGCCTGTGCTGGGTACAGAAGTACAGGTAGATTTTCACCAGGTAGAAATAGAGAGAAGACATTCTAGACAGGCAGAAGTAAAGACTCAAACAAAAACATGGAGACTAGGAATGCCCAAGATGTATAGGGAAAATGATAAACAGTCCAATTTGCCTGGGCTATTGAATATGGGGGCAGAAAGTAGTATGAGACGACAGTGGAAAGGTATTTCAAATTCTGAGGACATAGTACAGTGCTTGGCATCGAACCATGGTTAGTGTATACAAATAGATTGAATTGAGGTAGGGTAGGGTATCCAACATCTTAGCTTTGATCCCACAGAGATATCTGCAGAATAACAAGGTTGCTGTTGGTGACAATGATAAAGGTAGGGACTGGATCTGTGCTTCCATTGTTATGGGAAACTCCCAGTAAATTTTCTCTACCATTGCACATAAGCACCTTCTCTTCAACTTAGAGTCTTGGAGAGTTGCCTGGAACAGTAAGAGGTTAAGTGATTTACCCATGATTGCAAAGCCAGAATGATTCATTGATGAGACTTGTACCCTGATCTTTCTGGTTCTGACCCTAGCTCTTTACAATGCCCTGTTGTCTTTCTGATATATAATAATTATATTAATAGTGACCATTTATATTGTATGTCAAAGCAGCTAGGTGGCACTGCAATGGATACAGTTCCGGACCTGGAGTCAGGAAGACTCATATTTCTGAGTTCAAATCCAGCCTCAGACACTTATTAGCTGTGTGACTCTGGGCAAGTCCCTTAACCATATTTTCCTCATTTTCCTCATGTGTAAAATGAGCTGGAGAAGGAAATAGATCCAGGATCTCTGCCAAGAAAACCCCAAATGGGGTCTCAAAGAGTCAGACACAACTGAAAAATGACTGAACAACAACAATGTAGTTTTCAAAACACTTAACATATTATCTCATTTAATCTTCACAGTAGTTCTAGGAAACAAATGATATTATAATCTATGTTTTATAGATGAGGAAAGAGAGTCAAGTTAAGTGATTTTCCTTGGATCACATAGCTGCTAAGTGGCTAAGAAAAGGTTTGAATCTAGGTCTTCTTACTTCCAAGATCACCACTGTATCTAGTATGTCCCATTGCCAAGGGAGATCAGAGAACCCTTGGAGATTGGAGCTGAGTGAGTAGTGAGTAGGGGAAGTATGGAAGCTGGGGG
Organism: Pseudochirops cupreus; assembly: GCA_028627135.1. Lineage (NCBI taxonomy): Eukaryota > Metazoa > Chordata > Mammalia > Diprotodontia > Pseudocheiridae > Pseudochirops > Pseudochirops cupreus. The sequence goes on along the minus strand of CM053582.1, from coordinate 31,382,884 downwards.
TGTTTAGGGTACCCAGAAGTCAAGTGAGAATCTGGATATGGTAAATGGGGAGAAGGGTATGGAAAGCAGGTAGATAGAAGCTAAGGGTATGGGAGGCAAGCCCAAGGCATGCCTGAGTGAAGGTTTTGGTCAAGCTGCTATGCCCTGCAACTAGTGTGGGTAAACACATAAAATTCCTGGGTTAAATATATACATGAATGTAGGATGTCAATTCTATATGACAATCATCTTATAAGAAATGGATTTTATTCCATAGGCTGTATTTTCAATGATGTTCTATCCCAATGGGCATAATACGCATTGCCCGGCAAAATGCCTATTTACTCAGGGTGATTAATTAGGAATTACACAACAGGCATGGTGTCAGTCTCAAATGTTTTCTGTCATCAGCTTTCAAAAGAACTTTTATCTTATTCCTGTCGAGGAATAAGGAAACTCAACCACCATAAATATTTCAGCCTGCTTATAATTAAAACTTCATGTGTTTGGCATGAAAACAAGTTGAAAAAAAAGGGGGCCAATTGTCTCCTGATTACCCTGTCAGTCTGAGCTCTTTCATGTTAACAGCTGGGCAGTAAATGTGGTGAGGCATTGGCTCCCTGCTCAAATGTTCGCAATATGCCAGTGGCAGAGAGGAAATCTTTTCCTTTGTGTCCAAAGCATTAATATTAAAGGCAGAAGGTCTAATGCTCATCACTTATGACAAGCTAGGCTCACCCTGACCATGGGGGCAGCTGAACTCTCTGAAAGGCTGGGCCATGAAAATTGGATTAGGCTGCACAATACTTCAAGGTAATAGACTCATTGAACTCAAAGCGCTGCCCAAAGAAGAAAGTGGGAGGACTGGATTCAGAGACAGTTCACGAAATGGCTGACCTATGAGTAGGCTCCTCTTCCTCCCAGTCCATTAGATTGGCTTTCTTCCTTCCCATTCCAGTGGGTAAGTCCTGTTTCTAGCAAGAGAGAGAGGAGAATTTTTAGGTAAGGTAATGGAGAACCTGCATATAGTAACTAAACCCAACTCCTTCTCCACCCTCCATCACTTCAGAGCAGGGGGAAAAAAAGCAACAGCAGCCTGAAGAGGGGAAGGGAAAGAGATTCTCCTAAGGAAATGTTAAGGAAATAAAAGGGAGGAGCCAAACATTTTGGACGTGGCCAATGTGGGAATTTGTTTTGCTTGACTATGCCTGTTTGTTTTAAGGGTTTTCCTTTCTTTTTTTGATGTGAGGAAGATGGGAGGGAGAGAAAATAATATCTGTTAATTGACAAATGAATTTTCTTTAGAAAAAGAAAAGGAAAACCATTAGGGAGACCAAAGAAATGAACAAGCAAAGAAATCTCTTGGTATAATAGAGAAATATTCTGGGATAAAAGAAGGGCAGGGAAAATCTCCAGAAGAAACTAATTCTGTAGGAAGAGCAACTAGAACTTCAGAAAAGACATTTGAATGGCCACACAAATTCCTAGAGCAGCTGGAAAGTCTAATAAAAGAGCAGAAGGAGAGATGGAGAAGGTACTAGAGACCCAATTTTTTGTAGGAACTAGAGAAGTTCATACTGAGGGAGAAAGAGAGACAGACATAGAGAGAGAGAGTGAGTGTAGGGGGGGAGTGGTGGTGGAGAGAGTATTTGATAGGGCTCTCATTCAATTCCATTAAAGAAGGAATAAATTTGTTCTATTTGGCCCTAGCTGCTGCTGCTGCTATTCACTTATTTTTTCAGTCATGTCTGACTCTCCATGACCCCATTTGGGGTTTTCTTGGCAGAGGTACTGGAGTGGCTTGCCATTTCATTCTCTGGCTCCTTTTACAGATGAGGAAACTGAGGCAAACAGGGTGAAGTGACTTGCCCAGCTATTAAGTGTCTGAGGCCACATTTGAACTCATATCTTCCTGACTCCAGGCTCAGGACTTTATCCACTGCAGTGCCACCTAGCTGCCCAAAAGGACTGAACTAAAGGAACCTTCCTTCTTAGTTTCTTCATCTGTAAAATGAGGGAGTTGGGCTAGATTACCTTGGATGTTTCTTCTAGCTATAGATCTTTGATAAGTTATTCTCTGATAAGTTCCAAAGAAACAAATTTCAGCTGGGGGTAAGGAATGACCCTCTAATAGTAATAGCTGTTCTAAAATGGACTGAAGTACCTCAGGAGGTGGAATTCGCTGGAGATCTTCTATTTAGAGCTGGATAACCACTTGTTGAGTCTGATGTGGAAGAATTCTTGTTCCAATACAGGTTGGAACAAATTGCCTGTCTCTGAGGCCTCTTCCTCCTCTGAGATTCTATAATTTTTGGAAAGCAAAGCTCCCAGTCAACTTAATTGGCAGCTAGATGGTGCAGTGGAGGGAGCACTGGTTCTAGAGTTGGCTGAGGTCAGATGAGGCCTCATACTCTTACTAGCTGTGTGACCTTGGGCAAGTTGCTTCACCTTGATTGCCTCAGTTTCCTCCTCTGTAAAATGGGGATAATAATAACACCTACTTCCTGGGGGTTGTTATGAGCATAAAATGGAATGATTGTAAAGCACTTAGCCCAGTGCCTGACACATAGTTAAAACCCATGGAAATGTTAGTTATTATTGTTTCAACTTCAGAATACTTTCAAATGCCATCCTAACTTGAGAGATTCTCATTTTACAGATGGGGAAACCTGATACTGGAGAGGAAGTCAGAGTTGTTGCCTCTTTTCCTTTATCCTAGAGGGGACTCCACATGGGCAGGCCTTCCTGTTTTCTGAGCGCCTGGTAAAATGATCTCATTCATTTCCTTGCTCAGTCTCGAGCAACCAGTTTGCAAGAATTTCCTTTATATTTGTGCTAGCTGGTGATTACCATGCTTCCTTTCAGGAGAGAGGCTTTCACTAAATCATTCCTAATAATATTGAGCCAAGGTCCGTTCAATTTACAGAGTTGTATACAGCTATTTTATTGTTTCTTCCAGAGCTTATAATTATTTTCTGCGGTTAAATTAAGGTGAAGGGGAAAGAGTACAATTTTCTCTAATTCTCAGCATAGTCAGGTCCAGGTGTACATTGATTTTGTGGCATATCGATTTTCATAATTATGTTAAGTAGCAAGGCTCTGTTCGCCTTTGTTTATATAAAAACCCAGTGACCGCCACCCAACACACACACAGATATAGAGAAGGTGCCATGCAGTTCCTGCATCTCTCACTGTCTGCCCTGTCCTTCATAAGAGGGTAGGTCAGAGAGAAGGAAAAAAAAGAGGCATATAAAAAACACCCAGTCCGAGGTTAACACTTCCTAACAGAGTTCTATATGTATAGAATGTACGTGATTGCAATGGGCTTTAAAAGTATTCATCGTTATTTGGAATACATGTAATAATATATTTCAAGCTTTAAGAATCCGCCATCAGTGAACAAGCAATAAGGCAGTCTGTGGTGTTTTAGTATTCACAGTCAATAAGCATTTATTAAGCCATGTGCATGGTTACCATACTAGGCGGTATTCAGCCATTTCAGTTGTATCCAATTCTTCATGACCTCATTTGGGGTTTTCTTAGCAAATATACATGAGTGGTTTGGCACTTCCTTCTCCAACTCATTGTACAAATGAGGAAATTGAGGGAAACAGGGTGAAATGACTTGCCCAAGTCACACAGCAAGTAAGTATCTGAGGCTGGATTTACACTCAGATCTTCCTCACTCTGGGCCCAGAGCTCTATGCACTGGACCACTTAGCAGTCTCCAAGGTACTGGGGAATTAAAAAAATTAAAAGGAAGCAGCCTTTGCCCAGGAGGAGTCAACATTCCCCTGGGGGCTAACAACATGTACATAGAAAAGCAAATGCAAAATATACTCTAAATCCGATATCATTTGGGGGAAAGGGGATAGGTCAGGAGAGAGGACGGTTGGGTATCGATAAGTCTGAGGTGGCCCTTGAAGGGAGTTGGCGATTTCAAAAAGCTGAAGGGAGGAAGGAGAGCATGGCAAGAGGAAGAGACTGTCTCCACACCATCAGGGAGGTGGGAGATAGTTAGATTGGAACCTAAAGTGCCTGAGAAGTGATGTGAAATCTGCTAGAAAGATAGGGTGGAGTTGTGTTACCAAGGGCCTTAAATGCCAAGTCCTCTGCTTGAAGGAGATTAAGCCAGGCATGGCAGACTTTCTGGAGGAAGTTAAAAGTTTTAAAGGAAAGTAAGGGAATGGCTTGGTGAATGAAACTCTTTCAAGGAAGGTACAGTACTAGGAATGCAAAGAGGGAAAGAAACATATGTATGGTTTTGTGGAAAGATCATTGTGGCCACAGCCAAAAGAAAAGGGTAAATGAGGGAGGTGGTTATGGGAAGGACACTTTCCCTGGACCCAACACTACAAGTTTCCAGAGAAGTCCTACCTAAGTACTCAAGAATGGGCAACACTTCAAAGATCATGTCCCCTAGCTTCTTCATTACTTGGGAGGTCTTGGAGAGTTACTGCAGCCAAAAATATTATAATCCCAATACCGACATGAGGGGGAAATGTCTCTGAACTTCTCCTGTCCTTGGACAGCAGTCTCTCCTCTGGGTCTGATCTAAAAAAGATTTTCCACACAAGTCCTTCTCTGATGCCCCTTAGTGGTAGGGAGGTGACCCTAGTTCTGGAAACCTCTGCCAATGGAGTGCAGGCTCTGGAAGGTCCAAAATCATCATCATAAAATGTTATCTAGTCTGGGATTGGACACTTGCAAGCTGTGCAGCCCTGGACAAGTCACTTAACCTCTCTCTGTCTCAGTTTCTCATACGTGAAATGGGGATAATAAGAGCACCTACGTCCTACCTAGAGTTTTCTGAGACTCCAATGAGATAATACAGGGAAAATGCTGTGCAAACCTGAGGGTGCCATGTAAATGCTGGCTCTCATTAGCTTGTTGTTGTTGTTTTGTATGGCCTTAGAAGTCCCTGCCAACTCTGAGCTCCTTTGATTCTGTGAACTTGCTTAACCTCTTGGAGTCTGTTTCCTCATCTTCTAAAAGACAGGGTTGGACTGGATAGCTTTTTGTAATTATGTTTTGGGGCTGCCAGGCTGTAGGACAGCCCCACCTCCACAAGAATCCCCTCAACAGTGGTCATCCAGCCTTCACTGAATGAAGCTTAGTAAAGATAGGAAGAATTCCCTTTCTGATGAGGTAGCATTTTTGAAATCTTAGGAATTCTTGACCATGTTTTCAAGGGACACTTACCTTGGCTTCACCTGGCTCCCCAGGCTATGTGGCAGCCGGTAGCTATGGATCCTTCACCACCCTACCTCCTCTTGTTGATGGGGAGTTCATTTGGAGAAGAAGAGGCATTTAAGGTCCCTCTGTCCCACTCTCTCCATGATTTGTGATGCTTGCCTAGTCTCCTATCCCCTCAGCTCTTAGCAGACTCTGAAGTGTAGCTTCAGAGTAGAGAGCTGAGTGAGGGATGAATCTCTTTTGCCAAAGGCTCTTCCCATAGTTTGTGGTTCGACTTGAGCTTACTTGTTTCTCTCTCCACCAGGCCCTCATTTACCATTCTGAAATGCACAGAGGCCTGAGTGGCCCCAATACTTGTGGTTCCCCTCAGGAGTATGTATCAATACCCAGCACCTGGCTAGAAGGCTCTGGAGTCAGCAATCCCCCTTCATTGGAAGGGAATTTGAGGAATGTTCCGGAGCCAATTTACCCTTCCAATGATTGCAACTGCCCCCATCTCTACCAAGTGCCAGAGCAATGAGCAAGTTCTGAGGAGGCTGATACCTGGGCCTGCTATTGTTGTTACTGGTAAGTGAAATTCAGGCTGTACTGATATTCAGAACAGCGGAATTGTCAAAACCATAATGCACTCCTACATATCTAGATATTGCCATCAATCTGGCTACCTGTCTATATATTTACATCTCTCCACAGAATCTGAGCTCTTTGATCTTTGGCCCCCAAGTATAGAGTGGAACCTTTTTATTCACCCAGGAGTTTTAGGGAGATCCTAGAGGTCCAAGGGTTTAGTGGCTTGCCCATGGTCACACAGCTCATAAGTGTCAGAGGGAGGATTTAAACCCAACACTCTACCAAGCATGCCACAATGCCCCTCATATGTAGTTAGCTATATGTAAGCCACCTTTGGGAAAGCTGCCAACAGGCTTGCATGTGGAGGGAGGAGAGGCAGGAGAGGGGCTGGCTGTGGCCTGTGCAAGCATCTGTTTATCAGAATAATAACCCCATTTCTATAGCCCTTTGAGGTTTGCAAATACTGTCCTCACAACAACCCTGTGAGGTAAGTTGGATCAATAGTATGCTTATTTTGCAAATGAGGAAACCAATTCAGAGGCTAAGTGACTTACCTATGGCCACACAAGCCTGTAAATGTCCAAGGTAGGCTCCAAACCCAGGCTTCTTGTCCTAAGGCCAGCCTTCTATCCACTGTGCTGCTGTTCATGTTTATACCTAATGTGTATCTTCTCAGACAATGCCTTGCACACAGGAGGCATTCAATGAATCTTAGAAAATCAATTTCATTTAATTTACGCATATAGATTTGACTTTGGGTTATAATCTGTTTACCCAACTGTGCAGTGTGCTGAGAGTTAGAAGTGTCTGGCTCCCCGACTGTGCCACGCAGACATCAGTTGGAAGGACTAAGGAATATTGGGTAGGCCCACTCTTAGAGCTTTATAGCTCCCCCTTCAAGCAGAGAGTTATGATTAATCCAAAAGGCAGCCTGAGCACGTGTGGGACCTCAGGAGTATTCTGGGCTTGATCATCATCAGCTAATTGGACAGGAATCTAGCTGGAGTGGCAGAATTAGTCAGGAATATGCAGATGAAGTAGGAAAAAAAAAACCTTTGTAGTTAAGCAGGCAGGATTATGCAAAACCAATGTTTAGAGGCTTCAGGCCAATTCTCTGGCTGAATATTTTTCAAGCTGCTAAGTGTGAGGCCCTGTAACCTTCTGCACACACAGGCTCCTTTCCTTTGCATATGTCCAAAATGCATGCCTCAGGCTCCCTGGAACTGGGGGTCTGCAAAGAAGGGGCCAGAAGGAAGTAGGAAGGAAGAGGGAGGAGGGAAAGACAAAGAGAGGAAGGGAAGAGAGGGAGGGGAACAAAAATAAGGGAAGGGAAGGGAAGGGAAGGGAAAGACTAGAAAATTGCCCAGAAGGGGTCAAAGCCAGCCATTTCAGGTGCTACTTAGAAAGCTAATGTGTTTCCCATATTTTAACAGTCCTTAGTAACAAATACCCACACCCCCCTCTTTTTTGCCTCTTCTAGGAATCCACATCTCCTTAAATAGCTAAATCATCCAACTAACTGATCTTTAGTTACTTCCTTACAGTGGGAGGATGGGTGTGTGTGGAAGCAAGCCACAAAGAAAAGCCAAGACCGCTGCTGGGTAACTCTGCACCCCCACCCCCTTTATCAAAGACACAAATGAAGCAATGCCAACAATAAATGGTCACCAAATTGAAGGAGACAGTGGGCAGGAGGAGTAGAGCGGGAGGGGACCAGAAATTACTTGGTTTTGCTGATCACTGTCCCTTGAAGGAATAGGCACTTAATAAATGCCTGTTAACCGACTAAGTAAGCTTGATAGATTTGGAAGGAGCTTCAGGGCCCTTTTAATTCAATCCCCTCACTTTACAGATGAGGAAACTGAGGCATAGAGAGGTTGAGAGTCTTACCCTGGGTCCCAGGCACCTGGCACTATGAATCAGGAATCTCTGGTATCATTTCAGCTGTTGTGGCCCCATCTAGCCCTGTACCTAACTCCTCGACTCAGGCCCTCTCTTACCTGGTTGGTAGTCTGGGAAGTGGTCAGTCATCTTTTCCTATGTCCTAACTGCTTGCAGGTCATTTCCTTTAGTTCCTTAATCAGTGACCACTGAAAGAGCATTGTGTTTTATCCTTTTTATTTCTGCATTATGTATTTTTAAACTTCACTTATTAGTTTTAATTGGATTTTATGGCTCATGAGCACCTATTACATTTTCTTGAAGGAACAATAAAACCACCTCAAACCTGCTGGACTAAGCCTTAATATTCTCAATCTAAGACTCTCTCCAGAGGGTCACATGGCCAGCGCTTTTCAGGGAAAATTTTTCTTAAGGGCCTTAAATGGAGGCTTAAACTTGAGCCATTAGTCTGATTGGGTGGTGCTTTCAGTGCCCTCCACCCTGATGCCCTTCCCCTGGCTGCCATTGGTGTGCTCTTTGGCCTTTATTTTCTTCCCTTATTCGGGTTATGTTCTAATATTGCAAGCCAGGATCTCAGAAGAATCCAAATGACAAGTAACCCAAAGGTACAAATTGTTTGTGTGGGGTGTGAGTCTGCCAGCAAGGCTGACTAGAGTGGCAGGCACCATCTCCTTGGAGCTCTTCACACAGAGGTTGCCTGAGCATTTGTCAAGCATATCTGTCAAGTTAGGGGTCCTTAGGGACATCGGATGAACTAATCAGCTTCTGAAGTCTCTTCTAACTCTCAAATTCTGTGATTTTAGATGTGAGATAATGTAGAGGATATAATAGAGGACATGAAAAAGGCCAGTCATGTTATAAAGGAAGGGAATAAGCCTTTTTAGAGCACCTACTATATGCCAGGCACTGTGCTAAGCACTTTTTTTAAACAAAAACTATGTGCTGTTATGATCCCCATTTCACAGTTGAAGACACTGATGACTTACCCAGTCCCTGACAGCTCTAAATTGTCTGAGGCACAATTTGAACTCAGGTGTTCCTGATTCCAGGCCCAGTGTTCTTTTCATTGTACCATCTGGCTGCTATGAGAGTGAGAGCCAGCTTAAGTGCTACGTTGGTACCCTCAAAGAAGACCTCTCTCCTGTTACATGATACATTCTGAACAGAGGGCTTATGGAAAGACATGGACAAGAATCAAACAGGATGAGAAGGCATGGAGGGAAGGCATCCATATTAATAGAGTACCTAGAGGATGAAATCACAGATCTATTGAAGTATCATTGGGTTAATATATTTATTTTAGAGAAATGAAAGCATAATTCATTTAAACCAGTCCTTCATTTCAGACATATCAATGAAATGTGGACACTTAAACCCCAACCCTGTAACTTGAAATAAAGGAAAAATTCAACATAAGCCCATCTCTTTCTAAGTTATCTCTTTCTTGAGCTCTGTTTCTATCACCTTGCATTACAATTGGTGAAGGTAGGATTTAATATCTCAAAATCAGACAACTTTTAGCAAGAATCAGAAGATAGGATTTAGGATGAAATCTGAGTTGGCAGTCACGACTTCCCTGGGTTCCCTTTCCATCCGTTTCACTCATTTCCCCTTAGGGGTGTGTGTGTGTGGGGGGGGAATAGTTGGAATACTCCTTGAGCCCCATTGCCACTTCCAAGCTCACCTTCTACCACAATCACTCAGTAACTTGTCCTTTGAGTTTCACTCAATGCTTATCTACCATTGAATCAAAATTCTGGTAAATGTTGCCTATCAACTTCAAGGACATTTTCCTTTTACCCTTAGTGAATTCAGGACCTGGCTCATGTCTTTTCCTCCTTTTCAGCTCATTCCTGCATACTAGAAAATGTTAGCCTACATATTGATACTTCCTAAAACGATTCCCAATTCTACAACTTACTTATGAACTATCCCTCTGTCCCACATCAGGTACACACAGAAATGGTCATGTGATTGATCTTGTCATCATCAATAAATGTACCACTTCCACGTTTGTGAACTCTGAAATTCCCTTATCTGATCACAATCTGGAATAATCACATTGTCACTGGCTGTTCCTCATGACTAGAATTTTCTCTATCCCTTATGTCTGCCTCCTGGTTTTCCTGGCTGCCTTCAAGTCCCACCTAAAATTCTACATAGGAAGCTTTTTCCTAATCCTTCTTAATTCTAGTGCTCTCCCTCTGTTGATTTTTTTCCATTGTATCCCATAGAGAGCTTCTTTGTACATAATTGCTTACATGATACCACCCCCCCCCCCCATTAGACTGGGAACTCCTTAAGAACAGGGGCTGTCTTTTGCCTTTCTTTGTATCTTCAGTGCTTAGCACAGTGCCTGACATATCTTAGGTACTTAATAAAACTTCATTGATTGATCAGGACAAGCCAGGGTCTGGGTCACCACAGAAATAGTCCCAGTTATAGTTTAGGGGTCATCTGCTTGGAAATTTTAAAATAATCATTTGTTATTATTCAGTTGTTTTACAATTGTATCTAACTCTCCATGACCTTATATTGGGTTTTCTTAGCAAAGATATTGGAGTGGCTTGCCGTGTCCTTCTCCAGCTTATTTTACAGGTGAGGAACTGAGACAAACAGGGTTAAATGACTTGTCACACAGCTAGGAAGTATCTGAAGCTAGATTTGAACTCATGAAGATAAGTCTTCCTGATATCCAAACCCAGTGTTCTATCCACTGGACCATCTAGCTGCCCCAACCCTACTCCCCCCCCCCCCCAATAACTGTTACAATCCTGTCTTTGGAAACTACAATACTTTGTATACTTCCAATTGCTTAGATCGATGTACTACAGTGTATGCAATGGCTACAACAATGTAGATGAAAAAAATCACTAAAAGAATTAAGAGGGGGGGCTAGTATGACAAAAATACTGTATACATTGTTAAACACAGTCAATATTGTAAGCGTTTTGCTCCACTGTTTTTATTTATTATAAGAGAAGGTTCTGTTCAAGACTGGAAGGGGATAAGGAAGAAGGGAAGGGAATGGCAGTAATGATGAATATTTCTAGAAAGGACTGGGATTATAAAAACAAATGCCCTTCATATGTTGAAAACTAAAGTTGTTTAAGAAAAAAATCTAATCACTTAGCTATCAATAAGCTATATCCTAGCCACCCCAAGTATAACTCATGCAAATAATATTCATATATGGGGTTACTGGGTCCCCTGGTTTGCTTTCATCTACATACACAAATGGTTTTGAGAAATTTGATTTGCCCAACAAGGGGAAAAATGGTTGTCAGATTTTTCGATTGCTCTACTTTTCCTCTAACTTAACCCTTAGAATCAATGTGTTTGTTTTACATTAAGTCAAAAGGAAGGTTTTTTGTTTTTTGATGTCTCAGAGGTTTCTCCCTCTAATAAAGGAAAAAGTAATAACTAGTAGTTAACATTTATATTGTACCTAGTATGTACCAAGCATTGTTCTAAGGCAGTGGTTCTCAACCTTCCTAATGCTGCTACCCTTTAATACTGGTATGCGGGCATGTCTGTATGTGGGAAGACCCACCTGGAAATGGATACAGGAGCAGTGTCTCGGTTCCTGAGACCATGGGAAATATGTGTTTTCCCATGGTCTTAGGCAACCCCTGTGAAAGGGTCGTTCAACCCCCAAAGGGGTTGCCACCCACAGGTTGAGAACTGCTGTTCTAAGTGTTTTTTTTTTTTGACAAATATTATCTCATTTGACCCTCACAACAACCCTGGGAGATATGTGCTATTATTGTTTCCATTTTATCACTGAGGAAACTGAGGCAAACAGAGGTTTGGTGACTTGCCCAGGGTCACATAGTTACAAAGCGTCCAAAGTTGGATTTGAACTCAAGTCTTCCTGACTGTAGGCTCAGCTTTCTTCTGAGTCACCTAGCTCAAAGCAAATGGAAAATTATAGGGTATAGAAAATGACCAAAGCTCTTACTTCTCATTGGTCCAAAGTCATGTAACTAAAAAATATAAAGGCTTCTCTGAGAGCATTATTAATGTCTACAGGGCATATCATGTCCAGAAACTGCACCTAGGTTGTTGTCAGATGGTATGTATTCCAAGAACATTTGTAAATAAGTGCATCACAGTTCAGATCACTTAGTCTTTAGCTGGTGACAGAAACCCTGAGTATGTGCAGTGACTCACACTTTCAGCTGGATAGCCTGAATAATCTCAGCACTGCCCTTTGGCAATGAGAGAGGGCCTGCCTCATGCTCACCAGTTCAGTGTCCTTTGATTGCATCTTTTTCCCCATTGGAATTAAGCTGTCATTTAGGAGAGCCTCAGCAGCCATAATTTACTCAACTTTGGCGTTTTCTTGGTTGAGTTACTTGGTACAATCATAAAATAATAATGATGTTTTCCATTGGAGAACAAGCCATGCTCAAAACATTTCTGTAACTCAACTTGCTGCGACTGATAATGAGATGTGAAATAATGCATGCAAAATGCCCCTTAAGAATGATGTGAGGGCTACCAGAGCTGAAGCATTCATGGCCCTTGGTAGAGAATGGGTGAACCACTTCGATATATACCTATGTGAATCTGTGTAGAGACATATAAAGATGTCAATGTGTATGTGTATATAGATAGATAGATATACATATATATACATACACACAAATATAGATATAGATATATATGTATCACATACAGCATTCATGTATTTATATACATATTCAAATCATCTGTTATTTTGTCAGCATATAGAATTCCCAATGTGGGAAAGCCCTTCGCCAATCAAGACTACAACCTGTCCTTGACTTAGTAGATAATTCCTAGAATGTTGTCTGACACACATAGAGATTAAGTGACCTGTCCAAGGTCACAAAGCTAGAAAGCATCATGGGCTTGATAGGAACCCACTTCTTCAAGCCTGACTCTTAAGACCAGTGTGTTGTCACTTTGCAAGACACTCATAATCACATGTGTGTGAGTACATGAATGTACATATGTACTTGTGTATAAGAAGGGAAAGGAAAAAGAAAGTGAATCAGAAAGATATGAGCTTGAATCCCACCTCTGACATTTGTTAGCTATATGACCTTGGGAAGGTCACTGACTCTCTGAAACGCAGGCAATTTTCTAAGATTATATTTGACTGGGTTGTGATCTTCATTAGTGAGAATATATACATACACGCATTACTAAATATAGGTATATGCTCTTGTCCATATTCACAACGATCCCGTATGCATATTTACATTGCCTTCAGGTAAACCCTCCTTGACTTAAAAGATGGCATTCCTCAGTACCTTTACTCCCCCTTATCTAGGAGCTAGGAAAATGGCTGTTCTTTTAGATTATGGAAGCTTTTAAAAAATTGAGTTTTCTAGGCTGTTTTGCTTTGTGAATTTTCATTTGTCAGAGTCTATAATCTGTCTTTAAAATTTAATTTGAAGAAAATTATGGTATTCAAGACTTTAAGTTGGAAAAAAATCACCCTCTAATCTCTTCCTAGACTATAAATTTGTAAATGATTTTCCTCTACAGATTAGTTCTGGATTTCTCCTCCTTTCAATTTCATCATCTAAAATTGTCTTTGGTTCAGAATGTTGAATCCCTACAAGGTGACGACATGAACAGTTAACTAAGGACATGATGCTTGACTCCCATCTGCATGAAAGGAAAACAGACTGTGCAGGCAGATGACTGGAGGAGATGAATGGATAGAACTGGAGAGAATCTGGAAATGCTTACCAAAATTTCATGATCTCTTGGATATTAGCACCCTGCTGCCCTTTTCCCCTCTCAAGTACCATTGTTGTATTCTAAGAATGAAAAAAGCATGGAGTTATGGCTCATTCTATGAAGGCATTATTTAAAATGAAAACCAATTCTTTTGCCCCATCTCCCAATACTTGTCTGGTGGTGGGGGCTGTGGTTTGTCCTTTGTTCAGGAAGAGGACCATGACATCAGGAAGGTGATACCATGACTTGCAAGTAAATTGGATTTAAGTGAGAGAGGGCTGTGCAAAGTCACCAACCTCACTTTCTCATCCAGAGCCATCTGATTCCAGTGGTTAGACATAAGTCAGGATGAATGGTGATGGCCCTGAATGCTGTGGGAGACCTTGGCCTTTTTAAGCTAAGGTGTTTCTGAGTTCTTACTTTGACTGAGGCAATTCCCTTTCAGTGATTAAGGCTAAGCAAGAAATGAGCCAAAGAATGGACTCTTACCTAATTTAAAAAATCAATATAGCAGGGGAAGACCCTCAGGGTTTCTAGCCAAAACAGAAACAATTACTGTTTACTTTCACTCTGAACCATGGGAGTCCAACCAATGACCACTAAGTAGAGCTTGGGCTGGGACCTATTGTTGGTCAATCAATGTTTAAGGCACTGTCTTTAAGAAAGAAATCTAGGCAATAAACCCCAAGATGTCTTGCTAGGTTTCAGCCATCAAAATTTACATTCTTTTAGGCAGAGTACCCACAGGTAAGGATATAATACCTATGTAGACAGAAAGAGAGGAACAAGGGAAGAGAATGGAAGGAGAAGAAAGGGAAAGGGAAGGAGGAAGGAAGGAGGTACATTGCCCAACTGAAATTGGCTGGTTGGGTCCCCAGTGGCAGGATCTCAGACTACTCACAGGTTGTTGTTTGTCTTTTGTAAACAGAGAGGACAATGACATCAGAAAGGTGATGCCATGACTTGCAAGTGAATTGGATTTAAGTGAGGCAGGGCTGTGCAAAGTCACCAGCCTCACTTTCTCCTCTGGAGCCATCTGGGTCCAGTGGTAAGATGTAGATCAGGACGACTGGAGATGCCCCCCCCCCCC
>CM053582.1:31206942-31367929 GCA_028627135.1 Pseudochirops cupreus | reverse complement strand
TCCATAATCAAATGTTATGAATGTGTATCTATCTATCTATCTTTGTGTATATATACATATATATATATATGCAATTATTATTATTATTATTGACTACATCCAACTGGAACTTGAGATACACAGGCACTGCAGTTGGGAGATCCATTCTGCCCTACCAAAAAGTGGCATAGGAGAGAATAGACTGGGGGAGGGGGGAAACACTGGGATGGCTGTTTTGGGGTGGTGGGCGGGGGAAAGATGGGGAAAAAATATGTAACTCAAAAAAATTAATAAAATAAATTTAAAAAAAAAAGAACTGATAAGGAGGCAGATTTCAGAAAATTTTGGAAAGACTTAGATGAATTGATGCTGAGTAAAGTCAGCAGAACCAGGAGACCATTGTGCACAGTAACAGCAACATTGTACAATGACAAACTTTGATAGACTTAGCTCCCCTCAGCAATACAATGACCTAAGAAAATTCCAAGACTCTGATGGAAAATACTATCCAAATCCAGAGAAAGAATGATGGAGTCTGAATGCAGACTGAAGCAGACTATTTTCTCTCTTTTAAAAAAAAATTCTTTCTCATATTTTTTCCTTTTGTTCTGATTCTTCTTTCAAACATGACTAATGTGGAAATATGTTTAATAAGATTGTACATGTATAGCCCATATCGGACTGCATGCCATCTTGGGAAGGAAAGAGGGGAGGGAAAGGGGAAAATTTAGAACTCAAAATCTCATAAAAGTGAATGTTAAAAACTAAAATTAAATAAATAAATTTTAACACCCCCCCCCCAAGAAAGAAAAATATAGTGTGTCCTCAAGGATTTGTTTCCATCTATGATGTTATATGGGCACTTACTATGTACCAGGCTAAGGCCTTTACAATTATTATCTCATTTGATTTTCACAGCAAGCTTAGGATGTATGTTCTATTTTATCTTTATTTTCCAGATGAGAAAACTGAGGCAAACAGAGGTTAAGTTATTTGCCCAGGGTCATATAGCTAGTAAGCATCTGAGGCTGAATTGGAACTCAGCTCTTCTTGCCTCTAGGCCCAACATCTCATCCACTGAGCTACCTAGCTGCCCCCAAATAGTTACAAACTTACCAAATGCACAGTTCCCATCCCAGCCTGGGAAACTGAAAAGTAAAACAGGATAAAGACACACAGAGAATGCATATTAGAGTAATCAGATGAAAATATTCCTTAGAAACATAAGGTCCAGATTTTTAATATAATTGAGCCTTAGGGTTGAAATAACGGAGATTAACTTTATTAAGTACAAAAATGGGATCAAGTGATCATAGAATCGTAGGCAAGCATGTCAGTGGCCATCTAGTCCAACCCTCTTACTTTTTAGAAGAGATAACTGAGGCACAGAGATTCAATTGAGCCAGGATTCAAACCCAGATTTTTCTGATGCTAAATTCAGCACTCTTTCCATGACAGCACTCAAACTAGCACGGGCTAGTTATAAAATATACACCAAAACATATGTAGCCCAATGACCTGCCTGCTCTTTGCAATCACATCTGTAGCATTTCATTTGTTCCCCTGGGAATACTGACCAGTTTGGTGGGAGGCAGCGCCATGTAGTTCAGAAGACAAGATTGGTGAGGCTCCTTCAGTGATAGAATTCTGAGAAGCATAAACCCTGTGGGCTCAGATCCTGTCTGTGGGGCTTTCTGAGCCTTGCCAAGTGTCTTGCCATCTCTTCACCTTGGCTGCCCTCCTCTATTAAATGAAGGGATTGGACTTGACAGTGTCTAAGAACCAACTCTAGATGCTATGGCTGGGGTGGAAGAAACTTGTTTTCTTGATTGGTGTTTCTGTGGTTCAAACTGCCTACCTGTGATTCTAATAATAACAACAATTTACATTTAGCTAAGGCTTTAAGCTTTGCAAAGTGCTTTCTTTATAATGATCCTGTGAGAGAGTAGTACATGTATGATACTCTCCTTCTCTCCCGCTCGCTCCCTCCCTCTCTCTCTCTGTCTCTGTCTCTCTCTCTCCCTCTGTCTGTCTTCCTTCCCCTCCATCCATCCTGTTGCCCCTCCTCACCCCTACCCCTTCCTGCCTATCTCCCCAGATGAGGAAACTGTGTCTCTGTGAGGAGAAATGATTTGCCTAGGTTACATTATCCATGGTAGGATTTGAACTCAGATTTCCTAATTCCAAGGCCAGCATCCAATTCTCCACTCAATGCTGTCTTTCCAACAAATTTCGGACTAAGATAAAACTAATGATTGTTATACTACCTCCCTCATAGAGTTTATAACCCCTAAAGTGCTCTAGAACCACCACCACTGCGTCTCTCTTTGCTAAGGCTCACTCCTCTTAAATTATATTTGCTTTGTCTATATTTGGAGTTTACTTCTGTGCCTGCGCATTGTCCCTATTCCAAACCCCAATGGAATACTGTATTTATACAAATTCCTTGAGTCCAGGATTCTTAGGTCTTTGTCTTTGTATTTATTCCTAGAACTTAACCCAAAGTCTGATCCTAGTCAGTCAATAAGCATTTATTAAATACCTGTAGTGTATTAGGCATTGTGCTAAACACTGGGACTACAAAGAAAGGCAAAAGAAAGTTTCCACCTGCAAGGAACTAACATTCTAATGCAAGTGACAACAAGCTAACAAGCTATATAGAGGATAAAAAACAGATTATTCATGGAGGGAAGGCACTAGGATTAAGAGGGATTAGAAAAGGCTTCCCCTAAAAGGTGATATTTTGTTGGGACTTGAAGGAAGCCAGGAGGCCAAGGTGAGGAGGGAGACCACTGCAGACATGAATTTTCAGAGAACTTCCAGAGAAAATGCCCAGAACCTAGGGATGGTTAAAATGTAATTGTTAACTACTTGGTGAATGAATGAGCACGGGGAAAGATTTGAGCTATAGTAATATAAGCTCCCTATCCTGTCACACTTTAAAGCATCAGTTTTGAACCTGGGATCTATGAATTTATTTTTATTAATATTTTGATAACTGCATTTCAATATACCTGAAAGGAAACTAGGCAGTGCACTGGATAAAATGCTGAACTTGGAATTGGGAAGACCTGAGTTTAGATCTTGCCTCAGATACTTAACCTGGGGCAAGTAACTTAACCTCTGCATTAGTTTGCTCAACTGTAAAATGGGGATAATAACAGCACTCGACTCGCAGGGTTACTGAGGGGTTCAAATGAGATAATAATTATAAAAGCTCTTAGCACAGTGCCCAGAATACCCTGTAGTATGTGCTATATAAATGCTTACTCCATTCCCTAATTTGTTTCTTTTGTAATCTTTGCATTTCATTCATGTATTTAAATGCAGGATTCTGAGAAGTGGTACATAGGCTTCAGGAGAAATCACCCAAGGGGTCCGGGACATACAAAAAGTTTGTAAAACCCTTTACATGCATTATTTCATTTACTGATCAATTCCACCCTGATGCACCAGCTAAAGTGAGGCTTAGAGAGGTTATCCAACAAGCAATGGTCACAGGGCTAGAAAGTGATTGATTCCAGGTCTCTCAACTCCCAATTCAACACTCTTTGCACTAAACCATGCTTCTGCCTCCAAAGAAAAAAATTCCTAAAGTATTAGATTAAAAAAAAAACAATTAGGAGAGGCTGTTTGTTTGTTTGTTTTTAATGTAATACAATTTGGGGGCCATATGTCTGCTTTTTTGGAGTGCCATTAGAATTCAAACTCTGGTTTCAGGAACATCTGCCCTCTAAGTAGCTCTAGAGGGTTTCATTTCAGTTGTATGCACATTTGAGAGGAGAGAATTTCAGGTGTGTGTGTGTGTCCATGCACACATGTTTAAATGCACGTGTATGTATGCACACACATATACATGTACATACAAATATATATTTCTAATGAAAGAAGTCAGCACATTCCCCAGAGTCAATAAATCAAACTTCTTGGAAAGCGTCAATAAGAAACAATTGGGAATGTCAGTACAAGGAGAAATGCCAAGGAAGCAGGCAAGGCAATGACAGAGCTATCTCTTGGCCCCATTGGAGATCCACTGGAAAAGTACACTGAGGAAGGCTGCATTCATTATCAGTACAATGGGAGATGGCCATTGTGCTTGGTGAATCTGGGGCCCTGACTTTTCCTGTGATTAATTATGCCTGTCAACTTGAATTCTGAATGTATAGAAGTAAAACTATAGGGCGTGTGGAGGGGATGAGTTTGGGGGAAGCTCTCAGAGACCTGCAGTCATCCTCCCCACAAACAACAAACAAATCAGTGTGTTTTTCTTCAGAGTTTGGTAGGTGAGAAAAGATAATGAAGGAAACCAGAACTTTTGGACTATTTTTTCTCAGACAGAACAGAGTAAGAACCAGAGGTGTTTACTTCATGTAGTCTGGGGATGGGGGCAGGGCACAGAGAGAACTGTCTCCAAAAGGACAGTTCTGGGTCCCAATGATTCCAGGGTCAAATTGCTTGGACCCTCTTTCAACTTCCCTTGAATACTAGGCCTGAAAGTAGCAAGCAGGGTTGGGTCTTTGCAAGCAAGGAAAAACCAAGTGGAAAACAGAAATCATAAGCCAGATATTTCAGTGTAATGGACATTATTATGTATTATTTTAAATGGGTGATTTCGGCAGGGTAGTGAACTCCCATTGTGTGAATTCTCTCCACCAATGCAGTTCAAAACTGTCTATGACATCTGGCCCAACACCCTCATTTTACAGAGGAGGAAATAATAAACAGGCCAGTGAAGAGAAGTTACTAGGCCAAGGTCACATGGCTAGTAAGTGGCAGGAGGGAGATTTGAACCCAGGGCATCTTAACTCCAGACCCAATCCTCCCTCTACTAAGACATGCTGCCTAAATATGCACTATATAAATGAGTTCCTCTCCTCCCCCCCCACAAAAAAAAAGGATTGTTGGCTTAGCCTTACTTAGATAATTACAACTTCACTTCCATGCTCAGTCTTGGCTGTAGTCAATAGGCTTCCAACCCTATGTCTTTCCAAAGTGTTAGTTACAGACCAGGCTTATAGTCTCCTGAAAGCCAGAACATAGCTAAAACCTCCATGTGGCACACACCAGGATTCTATTCCCATATCGACTGGTTAGCTCTCTTCACCCTCCCACTCTCCCAGTGGTTGGACCTTCCTAACATCTCTGCAATGCTTTATTCACTTTATACCTATTCACATCAATTTGGGCTCCCATTTGCCCTAATGCCCCTTGCATCCACCAGGTTGTTCTATATCCAATGACTATGCTTCCCAGTTGCCACCTCAAGTAGGAATTCTTACCTTCTACCATTTTGCCTGCTCCTACAATACTGCCAAAGTACTCTTGGTTTCCCCGGTGGCAGTCATCTTTACCCATTGGTCAGGATGACCTTTTAAAACAAATACCACTTGATCTTGGAGAAAAAAATACAGAAAAATGTCCTTGGTCTTTGAGTTATGTAATGTCACCTCTGCAGAACAAAGACCTGGTCAAAATGTCTCTCATATTCATCCTTCCCACTACTGTTCACTTGGCCAGGCCCTGATAATCTCACGCCTCCTTTAGCTTCTTCCTCTGACTCTTCCTTCTTCAGTCTAGCCCCCAAACAGTTGTCAGACTAATCTCCCCAAAACATCACTTTCAACATGTTTCTCCCTGATTTGAGAATCTGCAGTGGTTCCTCATGGCACCCAGTATTAATTCCAGAATCTTCTACCTGACGTTCAATACCTTCTGGAATCTAGTCATGCTCTTCCTAAATGTTCTCATTTCGCACAGCTGTCTGACATGACCATTGTGCTCTTGGACCAGTTTTTGCCTTCTTCATGCCCCATACTGTTTCTACAATCTGGAATGCTCCCTTCCTTCCCTACAAGCTGGCAAAATCCTGCTCATCTATCAAGGCACAACTCACATTCTATATCTTCTGTGCAGCTTTCCCAGCTACTCTGGGACACTCCCTCCCCTCATCTTTTTTTGAACTCACCTCCAATCCCCATTTCTTCAGGAAGTCTCCCCAAGTTGTTAATGCCTTCCTCTTTCAGACTACCTCTAATCTACTCTCAGTATATCTTATCCTATATGTATCTAGTTATTTATCTGTCATCACTCCTGTTAGAATGTACTTTCCTTGAGGGTAAGTATTGGTTTTGTTGTGTGGTCTTTTTTTCTGTTGTTTTTTTTTTGTTTTGTTTTGTTTTTTGCTTTGTCTCTAGCTCTTAGAATAACAGCTGGCATATTAAGTGCTTCAAAAACAGTAGGTAGGGGTGGCTAGGTGGGGCAGTGAATAGAGCACCAGCCCTGGAGTCAGAAGGACTTGATTTCAAATCCAGCCTCAGATACTTAACACTTACTAGCCATGTGACCTTGGGCAAGTCACTTGACCCCAATTGCCCTGCCTTCCCCCTTCCCAAAAGCAAAAAACAAAAAAGGTTGTACCCATTAGTGACATTCAGCCTG
The DNA here is from genome assembly GCA_028627135.1 of Pseudochirops cupreus. Classification (NCBI taxonomy): domain Eukaryota; kingdom Metazoa; phylum Chordata; class Mammalia; order Diprotodontia; family Pseudocheiridae; genus Pseudochirops; species Pseudochirops cupreus. Next base: position 31,361,512 of record CM053582.1, on the reverse strand, counting down.
TCACTAATAACTACTGATATTTCTGTAGTGCTATAAAGTTTTTTCAAACAAAATTTTATTTTTTTCCAATTACATGTAAAAATTTTAATATATTTTTTTTTAACAATGAGGTGTAAATTCTCTCCCTCCCCTTCCTTCTCATTAAGAAGAAAAGAAATTTGATACAAGTTATGCATGGCAGTCATGAAAAACTTATTTTCACGCTAGTCATATTATGAAAGAAAACACACAGCAAAAAATAAAACAATCCAAAAGAAGGAAAGTAAAAAAAACAGTATCCTTTGATCTATATTCGGATTCCATACAGTCTTTCTCTGGACATGGAGAGCATTTTTCATTATGAGTCCTCCTGAATTGTCTTCGATCATGGTATTACTTAGAATAGCTAAGTCATTCACAGTTGATCATCATGCAGTATCGCTTTTACCATGTACAATGATCTCCTGGTTTTCTGCTAACTTCACTGCATCATTTTATGCAAGTTTTTCTAGGTTTTTCTGAGAGCATCCTGCTTGTCATTTCTTATAGCACAATATTAGCTCATCCCAATCATATACCACAACTTGTTCAGCTATTCCCCAACTGATGGGCATCACTTCAATTTCCAATTCTTTGGCACCACAAAAAGAGCTGTTATAAATACTTTTGTACATAGAGGTCCTTTTCCTTTATTTAACTCTTTGGGATACAGACCTAGTAGTGCTATAGCTGGGTGAAAGGGTATGCAGTTTTATAGTCTTTTGGGTATAATCCCAAATTGTTCTCCAGAATGGTTGCATCAGGTCAAAACTCTACCAACAGTGCATTAGTGTCCCAATTTTCCTACCACCCCTTCAACATTTGCCATTTTCCTTTTCTATCATATTAGCCAATCTGATAGGTGTGAGGGGATACCTCAGAATTGTTTTAATTTGCATTTCTCTAATCAATAAGGATTTAGAGATTTTTTTCATTTGACTATAGATAGCTTTTATTTCTTCATCTGAAAACTGCCTGTTCATATCCTTGTTGACCATTTGTCAATTGGGGGATGACATGTATTCTTATAAATTGAGTGATGAGGCCTTTATCACAGAAATTTATGTGTGTTCTTATAACTCAGTGTAAGCTCCTTGAGGGTAGGGAATATTTCTTCTTCATCTTTTGTAGCTCACCCCACAGATAGGTAATTATACTATTATAATTATTTGTAGGATAATAACAACATTATAATATTAATATAATACAGGTAATTAACTGAGTGATCTATGCACCCCACACAATTTGTTTATTGAGAGTCCCTCACCAAACTTCCTCTGCTGTCAGTGTGAAAATCCTCTTTATTAAGAGTACACATATGCTGTCTACACTGGAATTACTGAGTCAGCTGCTTTAGAAAATAAATGGTTCTTTCAGTCAAATGATGTGAAGTGAATTGTTTAGCTAGAGTGACCAGCTGGCTAACAAAATTCATCAAATCAGCCAGCTGTTTTGCTGCTGGATTGATACAATAGATAACAAGCCATTATTCCTCTCCTCTATTAATTTGGATTTTGTGATCATCAAGGAAGTAATGAAGTCCACCTTTGTTCTTCTGAAGAACAAAATACAGATGGCAAATTTAAAATATCAACAGAATTTTGGGGAAATATTTGAAGAAACTCCTAAGTTAACAGTATATTGTGCTAAAGAGCTTACAAGATATTTTCCTGCCCAACAGGTATAGTTATCGCCACTTTACATATAGAGAAATTGAGGCTCAGAAATAATAAGTGATTTGACCAGACTCACACAAGTAGTGTCAGAATGAAAATTGGAACCTGGGTCCAAGCTCCACCATACCATGCCAACTCTTCATTTTAGCAACATCCATTTCTGTATAATATGCTGCTTAAAGCTGAGTTTTCTATTCATCAAAGCAGGCCCAGTATCATTTTTCATTTTTACATAGCTCTTTAATGTTCACTAAGCACTTCCCTCCCTGCAGCCCTGTGAGGTCTACTGTGCAAGCACTTAGCACAGTGTCTGGCACATATTAGGAACTCAATAAAAGCTTGTCGACTTGACTTGCAAATATCATTATCTCAGTTTTATAGATGAGGAAACTGAGGCATATTTTGCTCCCAAGTCCTGTGCCCTTCCAACTATACCAGGAGGAGTGGCAAAAATATACTTTGTTTAGTTGTGTCCTACTCTTCATGACCCCATTTGGGGTTTTCTTGGCAGAGATCCTGGAGTGGTTTGCCATTTCCTTCTCCAGTTCCTTTTACAGATGAGGAAACTGAGGCAAACAGGGTGAAGTGACTTGCCCAGGGTCACACAGCTAGTGAGTGTCTGAGGTCAAATTTGAACTCAGGAAGGTGAGTCCTTCTGACTCCAGGCCCAGTGCTTCATGCACTGCAGCGCCACCTAGCTGCCCCACTAGGAGTATATTTTAACAGAATACACTAGAAGTAATGAAATGTCTGTATATGTTTTAAGTAATGAAGCTGGATTTTTCACAGGCCTCTCCTCCAATTAACCTTTTTTGTTTTAAAAAAATGAGATTTTGCTGTGTGTCAGAACGATAATAATAGATGTTGATGTAAGTAAAGCATTAAAGTTTGCAAAGTGATTGAAAAGCACTATCTCTTGAAAATCTCACAATCACCATAGGAGATACATGCTTCAGGTATTATGATCCCATTCTTATGGATGATCAAACTAAGAAGGCAAGTGATCTGTCCACAGTCATATACCTAGACCAGCGGTTCTCAACCTGTGGGTCGTGACCCCTTTGGGGATCCAATGGGGTCGCCTAAGACCATCAGAAAACACATATTTCCGATGGTCTTAGGAACCAAGACACCACTCCTCTATCCATCTCCAGGCGGGTCCACCCACATGCAGATACACCCACATGTGAGTATTAAAGGGTTGTGGCACTAGGAAGGTTGAGAACCACTGACCTAGACGGTAGCTGGATGGTACAGTGATAGAGCCCTGGATCTGGAGTTAGGAAGACCAGAGTTCAAAAGCTGTCTCAGACACTTACTAGCTATGTGATCCTGGGCAAGTCATTCGACTTGTCTGCATCAGTTTCCTCATCTGTAAAAGGGGGACAATACTAGCATCTACCTCCCAGGGTTATTATGAGGATCAAATGAGATAATATTTGTAAAGCACTTAGCATGGTGCCTGGCACATAGTAGGTGTTTTATAAATATTACTTATTATTAATAATAGTAGCAACATATGGTAGAGGAAAGAAGTGAAGCCAAGTTTTCTTGACTCTATCTATTTTATTACAATGCCTCTCTAAGAAAGAGTTTAAGTGATAAGAATTCAAATATCCTAAAACATTGTGTTATTTACTTGGCTTAGGGGAAAACCTAAGGCCATGTCTCTGCACTCAAAGTTGCACTGTGCATCAGGAAATATTCAGTCGTTTTTGTTCAGTGGAGACTGTCACAGAGGACTATGAGTGCTAGTATTCAGGAGCCCTTGGAGAGAGCAGTAGACTGGAAACCAGGAAGATGTAAGTTCAAACACTACCTACGGTATTCACTAGCTGTGTGACCTTGAGTGAATCACAGACATTTTCTGTACCTCAGTGTCCTCATCTGCAAGACAGGGAGAAACATACCAACCTCACATAGAATGTCCTTAATATTCTTAGTGAGGAACTCATTTGCTTTAAATGTGAGGGGTAGAGGCACCACAGTGCAGTGGGACTTGGGAGACAGAGGGTAGGACTAGGGGGCCAAGAAGATCAGGGTTTAAATTCCATCTCTGTCACATACAACCTATGCGATCCTGAGCAAATACTTGGACCTCTGAACCTTAGTTTCCCCATTTGTAAAAAGGGGATCATATTAAGAGCACCTAAATGACAGAACTGTTACAAGAATCTATAAAGTTTTGCAAACCTTCAAACCTATGTAGATTTCAGCTATTATCATTATCTTAATAAACTATAGTTAATGGATTCAAATGAATCTTTAAAAAAAATTTCTCTATCTTAACTATGCCTATAAAGACACAACATTTAGAAAGAAGATTTGTGAAGAATGCTCTGATCGCAAAGAGCATTTCTATTATTTCAGTTCAAGACAGGATGAATTGTCCTCCATGGTAGACACTTTCCCAGGAATTGGAGTGTACTTAGGCTCCATCAGAGCATGGAAATTCCCTTGCAGACTTGCAAATATCCAATTCTGTCACTGGAGAAATAGTTTTCCAAGACAAATGTTATCAGATACTGAATACTAAAATAACCTTCCACACTGGCCAAAGAACAAAGGCAAAAGCAAAAACAAAAATTAAAAAAAAAACAACACAATATCAGCAGGACTGTTAATGATGACAGGTCCTTTGTCAAGATTTGCTATCAAAATTGTCCTTGAGAAATCTTTGGCATGTCTCTAGGATATTAGAGCTGTAAGGCATCATCAAAGATTATCTAGTCTACTACCGATGAATCTCTCCCCAGTTTTCAGATAAGCAAACTGATGTTCAGGGAGATTACATGATTTATTCAAGGTCACAGGGCTAATATGCGGTACAGTAGTGACTTGAGCCAACTCTCTGGTCTCTGAATCAATACCCTTTCCCTTCTTCTGTACTGCCTTCCCTTTCTAAAGTCAATACCAAACAAGAAGTAGTTACTAAGTGCAGTGGGATGCAGTGAAAGGAGTGCTGATTTGGAGTCAGAGTGCCAGGGTTTGAATCTCAACCCTGATCCTTACCATGTGACCTAAGTCATAGCTATTCCCCAAGTCCCATACTCCTCATCTGACAGATCCCGTGGCTGGACTTGGCATCCTTTTAAGGTCCCTTCTAGCTTTCAATCTATCATTCTAAGCACTGGGGATGCAAAGATAAACAAAAACTTGTTTCCAGGCCCCCAAGGAGTTTGGAATCAAGTAGAAAGCTAAGAGATATACACACACAACTCAAATGGGATACTTCAGAGTATACCTTCCCCATTGAGACTTGCTGCTTACTAAACTGGTCCCAATATAATTGAGATGATCCATTTCACAAAACTATGGAATCACAAATCCCAACTTTGCTGCTAAAGGTACAAATGCTGAACAACCCTGAGCCATTCCAAAGGCTCCCTTTTCCTAAATGCACCCACAGCACACAACTTGACAAAGAGATAAGCATCGAGAAGCTCCGAGTCTGTACTCTGCTACCTTTTGACTGGCTATTTTGTGATGCTGTGCGTTTTGCTCAGATAAGCATATCTAGAAAGGGCTTAGTCTCCGAAGGAAAGCAACCTTGTGTGGACTCAGGCAAAAAACAAGCCAGAGGTAGAATGAATTATACGCTAGGGTCTATAAACCTCCAGTAAGTCACATAAATAAGAAGGTGATCCACCTGAGAGGCAATCAGGAACCAATAATAAAATCTTCAGGGGGACAGCAAGACAGTAAAGATTAGGAAGTGGATGAATTATCTAATGAAATTTTTCATTACACTTGAATAAATGTGCTGCAGTAATTTGCTGCATTAATGCTGCAGCCATTTTATTCCAGAGGAATGGTTGTTTCTGGACAACATTTGATTTTACCTGATCGCTCCAGACTTCACCTCACCTCTGACCCCCAACACACTACAGATTAAACTAAAATCCAGAAATAGTAACATTAGCCTTGGCAGGGTGGAAATGGGGTGCTAGATCAGGTGACGGATATAATCGGAATTATAAAAAAATGTTCCATATAATATGTCAATTCAAAGAGCACCAGATTTTGGAACCAAGTTCACTTCAAAAGGTATATGTGTAAGAAGATAGCTGAAGGCCTTAAAATTCAGAATGCCAGATTTCTCTCAAAATGAGAAGCTGCAAAGCCATTGAGATAAAAAAAAAAAAAACGAGAAGATACCTCACCTTGTTTCTTTGCAGTGGTGGGGAGTTTACAGGTGTAAATATAATGTCAGATTTTTTTTTTGCTGTGTTGATTAGTTTTGCTGATTTTCCCCCTCTTTTTCTTTATTCTTTGTTAAAACAGATAGACATCTGAGACTGGTAGTAAGGAGGTATTCAGTGGGAAACGTAGGCAATATAAAAACCAGATATAAATGAGTGAAAATCTATTTTATGGAGGGGGGAAGGCAGGGCAATTGGGGTTAAGTGACTTGCCCAAGGTCACACAGCTACTGTTAAGTGTCTGAGGCTGGATTTGAACTCAGATCCTCCTGCTGGGAGGTGCTCTATACTATGCCACCTAGTTGCCCAAAAATCTATTTTTTTTAAAGAAAATATAGTAGCATCCCAAGAAATCTAGGGGTATGGGCATGGCAGGAATTACTTGTATTTGGCTCCTCTATCAATTTCTTCTTATCTAGCAATGGAGCTGGCTGCCCATGTGAATTGAGAGAGAGCAAGAAGATTCTTGTTGTTCTGTCATTTTTCAGTTTTATCTGATTCCCTGTGATCCCATTTGGGGTTTTCTTGGCAAAGATAGTAGAGTGGTTTGCCATTTCCTTTTCCAGCTCATTTTATAAATGAGGAAACTGAGGCAAACAGGGTGAAATGACTTGCTGAGGATCACACAGATAGTAAGTGTCTGAATCCATATTTGAACTCAGGTCTTCCTGACTCTCCACCAGGCAGGCTAGCCACTGCATTACCTAACTGCCCCACTGAAAAGGTTGTTATTCCACATATCTTCCTTGCCTAGTCATCAGTGTCTGAAATTCTACAATTAGATAGTCATTCTTTAGGCCTATTCCCTTGTAATCCCTTTTAAAAAGGCAAGTACTAACATGAGAGATGATGCATGAAATAAGTTTACCTCAAGTTTTTTATAAGCTATCACCCCCTTTTGAGACAGTGATCACCTCTTCCCTGAGGCACTGGAATAGTTTCTAAGTGGTCTCCTTGACTCAAGTCAAGGCTCATCCCCCCTCCAACCTGAGCAGTGTACCCCCAATCCTATCATTTCCTTGTATAGATATCTTCACGGACTCACCATTGCAATCCAAACTCCTGACCTTGCCACTTGAGACCATACAGAACCTGGCCTTGACCTCATCTCATGCTACTCCTTTTCATATATCCGAAGCTCCAGCCAAAGTACACTGCTTGCTAATCCCCAAATCTACCAAATGCTTCCTTGCCTCTGAATCTGCTCATGATATTCCCTTTGCTCAGAACACACTCCCTTTACCTGTCAAAAGCATGCCCATCCATCAGGGCCCAATTCAAACATTTCCATGAAGTTTTTTTTCGCTCCACTCAAGCATAATTCATTGTGTGCATAGCATATAATATTCTCATTTGTATTATAATTATAAATACACATAGTAGAGAGTGTACAAAGAAGTCAGGAACAGGGGGGCAAACACAAAAGGGAATACACACACACACACACACACACACACACACACACAAATACACATACATTGGGTGGATATATCAAAAGGGCAACTCACCCTCCAGTGCTGCAGGGCCAGTGATGCCTCCTGACTTCTCCCAGTGACCTTGATCTTGGAGTATCCTATTCTATTCTGATCACTGGTGGGCACTGTTTGGCTGTAGCCTCTACCATCTCCAACTGCTGGCACAGTGGGTCTCGCACTCCTAGTAGGATACTGCACAGGAATCATAAGGACTGTATTTTTCATCCTCTGAGGAACAGGATACATCTCTCAAAGTTCTAGGGCCTGAAACTCTTGAGCTCATAATACTTGAGTTTGAAGTTACCAAGGAGGCAACTCTCAACGTTGGTGTTTCCCCAATGAAACCCCCTTTCTCTGATACAAGGTTAGATTCTGGGCTTCAGTTGCCTGGGAAATTAAGAAATCCTCCTTTCTACACAGAACATTATGGCTCCAGAAGCAAGACCTTGAATGAATATCCCTCTTGGGCTGCATGCACAAACATTGTCTGCCAGAAACCCTACCATCTCAACAAATATGTAGAGTCCAAAAACCAAAGCAACATAAATATCCATGAAAGTATATCTCATCCTTCAGCTTTCATCTGTCACCTCTCTTGATGACAGTTCTGAGGTATACTTCATCATTAATCCTTTGACATCAAAATTATTTTGTGTCTTGTTGCTACAAGTGATTTCTGCTGATGAGAGACAGGTAAAAGGGAGAGATCCCTTCCCATCTTGCTGCACTCTGTCAAAGGTGTAAAGGAAAAGACAAGGACTAAGTCCCCCAATCTTCTTCCACAGGCCAGTTGATCCTCCCATGCTGATCTTCAAGATGACTGACTTACAGTGGGCCCAGTTTAATTTTTAAAGGTCCAAAGTGGCATTGATGTTTCTCAGTCAGTCATTCATTAGCAGTCCCTTGTGTCCCATTGCTTCCCTTTATCTGATGGCTAACTCCCTATTATTTACTAGATTGTTAAGGAAATTCCTTTACATTCTTTTATCAGACTGTTTAGGGAAATTCCCCACTTTGGGTCGACACCTGCCTTGACCCAGCTCCGATACCCTCTAAGAGTAATGGCTGAGGACCTTCTAATGAGGCAGTACATCTGAAGTCTTACAACAACCTACACTTTTTTGTTTTGTACCAGCCACAGAAGGCAGCAAAACCAATGGTACAATTGAAAATGTGTTGCTGTGAGTGGTATCATTCTAAAACAGTGAGGACGCTTCCCTGAGGCAACAGCAGCAGGCAGACCTTGAGTGTATGCAGCCACAGAGAGTAACAGCGATAGAAGAGCTTGGGAAGAGGGCCACAATAAAGGGCTGCAGTAGAACAACAGATAGAGCTTTAGTGAATGATTCATTGGTAGGGATGTGGAATCTGTCACAGAGTGGTCAAGTTTTCCTGATAGGAGCAGATGTAGAACATCATCAGCAAGGGATATCCTGGATCAAGTCAAGGGGCTGTGGGAAACAGAACCCAAAGCAATGAGTTAGAATTGCCTGCTAGGAGATAAGACACTGAGGGCCTAGAAAGGAAAAATCTTCCAGTTTTGATGCAAGACAGCCAGCACTGAACCTTAAACCCTCCCTTATCGTGTAACTTGAGTTTTCCACAGATTTGTTTGGGAAGGAGTTCCTAGATACCTACCATGGTATGTGAATCTATAGGAAATTATGCTTATTTGTGTATAAGGGAGCTGATAATGACTCTATTGCTTGACTTCTTCCTATTTACTTTGCTATTCTGCTCAAATTAAATATTCTGCTATTGGATTTTCTGGTCCCTTCTTAGTAGACATGAGGTAAAGAATTCAACCATATATTGAACTCATTAATTTATGGAAATTCCAAAGTGAATGGAACATATGGGTTATATCCCCACATAGTTGAGGGGATAATTGGGTCATATTTCCTATGAGATAATTGCTGAAGGGGGCAAGGAAGTATAAAATGATGAAGTCACTGATATAACAAGAAAACTGTTTCAAGTGATAAAGTGGGATCATAAGCTGATGTCCCAAGCTAATATAGGGTAGAAAGCAGCAGAGCTAAGGGTCACACTTAAATTTTCTGCCTCCAATTCCAACACCATTATGACACCACTTTGATTCTTTATATATTGAATAACATGTCCATCACTTTCCTAGGTGCTCTGGGGGTATTATATATACACACATTTGAATGCTGAAGAACTCATTGGCAATGTGACAAACCAGCAAATGCACCTTCATATAGTAAAACAGAGGAAAGAGTTGTGAATCCTTCCCAATTCCTCCAGCACACTGAATGTAATTGTGAAGGTTACAGGATGTAATCATATGAATTTATTGTGGCAACATGAAAGTAAAGGAGTCTCAGAGAAGTAAAATGACTTGTCTAAGGTCATAAGGTCAGATATGACCCCCATGTCTTCTGATCCCAAGTCCAAGGCTCAATCAACTGCAAAACACTATCTCTCCTATCTTTATAGCAGTGGGTATTGCTTTGAGTAGGAAAGAAGAATTGGTGCTCCCTGACTCTCAGCCAAACAGAAGAGAGGATAACAATGATAGGCTGGGCAGGGACATTAATTGCCTAGCCAACTATAGAAAAGAAATGCTTGGTTTACATCCCATGGGTCTTGTACAGATTTTTTTTGAAGTTGCAATAGCAGTTATCTCTGGTGTGGTTCTGTCTCTTGTAAGAAAGCATTAATTAAGTTATTATTAGACATGTTCAACATATTCAGATAAAATAAGAGAGCGAATAAGTGTCAATTCAACTTAATAAGCACATATTAAGCACTTACTGACTACAAGGCTGGGGATATGGAGACAAAAATGAAAAACAGATCCTGCCCTCAAGAAGTTGTTATTTTACCTCCATTCAGCTCCATGTCAAAAAGTGGCTCTTCTCCTTAATAGGCCTCAGTATCCTGTTCTGGAGGAGGGAAACTAGAGACGCTGCTGGGTTCTATGGTGCCAGTAGAGGTTTCCATCAGTTTCCATTGGGAAGAGGGCCACAACAAAGGGCTTCAGTAGAACAACAGATGGAGCTTTAGTGGATGATTCATTGGTAGGGATGTGGAATCTGTCACAGAGTGGTCAAGTTTTCTTGATAGGAGCAGATGTAGAACACCATCAGCAAGGGATATCCTGGTGCTTAATATGTGCTTATTAATTATTCACTATGGTGAATAGTTAAAAGCAGAGAAACTCCTGTAGACTGGTGGAGGGGCAGTAGTCTTTGTCCAAAATGCCCAAACTATTGCAGCCATGACTCTTTTGGAGGATTGGGAGTGGGACAATATGGAGATAAGGCAAGCACCCCCAAAGTTATGTCCCAGAAGTTCTCATGGGGATTGTGGTTTGGGTTTGTTTTTTAAAACAGGTTCTTCCATTCTCCTTATCTTTAAATACTTCAAGTGTTTTTCATTATTTCTGAAAGTAGCAGCAAGGTGGTCTGGGTGGGGGTGGGAAGTGGGAGGCCAGAACTAGGGCTGCTGTGTGTGTTTCCTGTTGATTACTATCAATTTGGCATCAGATCTGAAACCAAGTCTTCTTGGCTCCAAATCCAGCATTTCATCCACAATTCTTCATTATCTCTTCTTTCTGAGCCTGGATTTCCTTCCCAGTAAAATGCAAAGGTTGGCCTGAATGATCACTGAGATCCCTTCCAGATTTGAAGTCCATAGTCTCAAGGAGAAAACACCTAGCACAATTAAGAGAAGTACAGAAGATTGTGGGCTCCAAGAGGACGGGGTCTTCTTGAATCTTTTTCTCTCCTCCAACCTCCTCCTCTTTAACACGGCGCTCTGTACAGAAAAGGCCTATCATAAGCATTAAAATTGCATCTAATTGGCAATCTGCAAGCAAGTGTTCACTGCTCCTCTCATAGCTCCTTCTGATTTTTCCCAACAGAAGGCCCCTAAGTAGAAGCAGAATGAAAAGAAGATAGCAAAGCTCTCCTCTGCTCCAATGCCCCACCCAGTCATGTCTTTGTTGAGAGCATCACATCCCAGCCATGCAGCTGGTGCATTAGGCATAAAGAGTAGGTTTATAGCAATTTCCCCCACTGTACCAGGGTACCTAAGGGCAGCCTTTTTCTCCCTTCTAAGTGGGAAGAGGGTAGGGTTGATTATTCTAAATCTTTCTGCCTTGGCACTGAACATGAAGACCCAAAAGAACTAGGGTTCCATCTATCTAAGGACAGACTAGTCATCTTAGAAAGGCCAGTGAAGGCATAAGGTGGAAATGCATGGATATTTGCTCCCTAGACAGAGTGAAACTTAAATCATCTAAATAATGAGGAACTATTTCTCTTTCCAATTTGTGGATCTGCAACTGGGGGCTTGGTCAAGCACTAAGGAGCTCATTTGTAGTTAGCGCTATATGTGTCTATGTTAACCTAGAGATAGAAATGGAAATTATTGTCTATAGGAACTCAGATAGCTGTATTATTGTTGGGTCATTTGCATACTTATTTGCATATGAGTACACCAGGGAGGTATCTGGATGTTCTACACTCTTAACTTGAGACTGCATGATGCTCTTTAACCAGACAGATATGAAGGAAAAGGGATGACCAGACACCAAAATAGACCTTGATTTCTCTGTCCTTGTCCACCTCTGTCTCTTCACAACACAAGATCTCATTCATTTTAAAGATAGCCAAATAATATAATTAAGATTAAATGTAGGAGTGCATCCTTATGCACATCCCATGCAAATTTATGCAAATTTGGCAGCCTGGCACCAGTCCCATAATTGCTTTCTGGTGTGTTTGCTCCACATGTGTGCCCCTTTTGCCCACATATCTTATAAATATGTGACTATATCTTCTGTGCTCACTACCTGGTACAAATACCCACAGGGCTGTCTCCTGAAAATGAGAGTATGCCCCTGATGTGAAAAGACTCCATGATACACACGCCTGTAAGCAAACATGGATTTTCAAAACTGAGACATTAAGAGTTGAGTCTTCACTTTGTAAAAGAATTCCTTAAAACAGCTAACCTTAGTTGTTCAAGGTGTTGCTCTATTTCCAATCACACATTCCACACCTGACTTTGGGGGAACATAGTGACTGAAAACAAAGATCTTATATACTCAGAATCCCAAGCCAGGACCATGATTCAATTCCCAGCTTACTAGCTGTGTGACCTCAGCCTCTTTGAGTTTTGATACACACATCTGTATGAGAGGAGTGATGGTACTGACAGGATGGCTATGAGGAATGAATGAGAAAAGGTATGTAAAATGACCGTGGAAGTCATTACAGCAATATCAATTATTAATATTTGCATAGAGGAGCAATGTTATATCTATATGTATGCAAATATGTTTCCTGAAAACACATTGGAAAAAAATAGAAAGCAAAGAGTATTGTTTTTCTCCAAAAACTAACAGTACATTTTAAAAATAAAACTGTTTTTATTGATGTCTTTTGCTTTTAAAAAAAAATCAGAGGTATTTCAGGACCTATTGACCCTTTCTCTTCTTCTATTTCTTCAAAACTGAACCTTTCTTTGTAACAACAACAACAAAACGTAATTAAGCAAAAAAAAAAATCCACTATGGTGACCAGGTCTGACAATGTATGGAGTTTCCTGCTATAGTATCCTCCACCTCTCTGCATAAAGGAAGGAAGTATGTTTCATTATATTATCTGGGATCATTACTCTCTCTTGAGTTACTGGGAGTTCAGGTTTTTTTTAACTGATCCTTTCATTTGAATTGTATGATCATTGAGAGCCTTTTTGAGGGGAGGAAGGGGCTCTTGGTGTGCTTCTCGGGGCTTTGTTCTCACATGTCATGATCTCACCATAAGTACAAAATATAAAAAAGTGTTGGCCCAGAGCCTATTGGTCCCCCATCAAGGATGCTCCACCTTGACCGTGGGTGAGGGGTGGGGAGAGTGGGAGAGCTGAAAAAGGATGTGAAATGCTGCATCATTTGGGAGCTGAACTTTTTCTTCACAGTCTATGAAGCACATATCAGAAGAGAGACGCAAAGCCAAGTTCTCCTATGGAATCCCTGGCCTCTGCCTGGCTGTTATTGCTGGTACCACTGGGTCAGCTTGGGAGTAATGTTCTTCCTTCTGAACACAATACATACTCAACAAGCAAAATGCATCAAAATGCTCACATATGCATCCAGATAGGAATCACAAAACTAGCCTCTTGGAAAATCTTCCTGTATTATTTCATTTCTGCATATAAGTTGGTAAAGGAGATAGAGTGATAAGAATTGGAATCAAGAAGATCTGAGTTCATAATCTTGCCTCAAAAACTTACTAGCTATGTGACCTTGGGCTAGTCATTTAACTCCTCATAGTTTCAGTTCTCTTGATAAATGGATTAGTTCAATTCAATTCAATTCAATTCATCTGCTAGAGATTAAGTAGGGACAGCTTGCCCAATAGAGAAAGGGAAAGGAATGAACATTTATACAGTGCCTATTATAGGCTAGGCACTGCAGTAAATCCTTTACAAACTCGTCTCCTTTGCTCATCACTATAGTCCTGGTGCCGCTATGATTCACACTTTACAGTTGAGGAAACTGAGGCAAACAGAGGTTAAGTGATTTGCCCACAATCACTGGGCTAGCAAATATCTGAGGCTGGATTTGAACTCAGATCTTCCTGACTCTGGGCCCAGTGCTCTATCCACTGGGTTTCCTGGCTGCCTCAGTATTGGGCGAGTACCAGAAATAAAAAGATATATGTTTTTTAAAAAACACCACCATCCCTGCTCTGAAGAAGCTTATATTCTATTAGACAATTCTCCTCGAGACACTCCTTCATTGGACTCATTGACTGGGAGAGGCCTGCCAAGGCCAGGCAATATGACCTTCCTATAAGGTCCCTCACCACAATCCGTGTTGTTTTCTTTTCCTTCTCCACTGATGCAAGTGGTCACCCATTTATGATTTAGCTAGATCCTAAGAAATCTGCTGAAGCACAGAGAGGTTAAGAATTGTCAAGGTGACACAGTTAATACATATCAAAGGCAGAACTCTGGTCTCCAAAGGATCATAGGACCATAGATTTAGAGCTGGAAGGACCCTTGAGCCCATCTAGTTAAACCCCATCATGTTACAAATAAGGAAACTCAGATTCAGAGAGGTCTCATGAATTGTCCAGGATCACACAGCTAGTAAGTATCTAAGGCTGAATTTGAACTCAGGTCTGCCTGACTCCAGGACCAGCACTCTCTCCAGCCCCTACTGCCATGCAGACTCTACATCCATTAACCCCAAATAGAAATGACAGGCAAGGCTTGATGGTTATCTCTCCAAGAGATGCTTCCCTTTTTTTCTCCAAGGGCCATAGGAGTCACTTTCTCCTTGGGGCTTTTCAAACACCAGCCAGTTGGAAGCTATACTGATTTGAAATGAGCAGAGCCAAGCTTCCTGGGCTTCTGAAATCACCCCACACTGTGTGTCATGGACTCAGCTTACGGGGGAGGAACCTTGAAAGCCCCAAGGAAAACCCTGCCTCTGATTCTCCCTGCCAGCCTGGGCAGCTTCCAAAGCCAGGAGGAGCATGAGCCCACACTTGGCCAGGGGCTGGGTTTCTGCACTGTCAGCAGCAGTTGGTCCTGGCAGCTTGCCCTTCAGTCTGCAGTGAAGCCCTAGACTGGTCCGTGAAGAGGGCAGGGTCGCCCTGAGAACATCTCCTCTTACAAAAGCAGATGTGGTCTCCTTAGCCACCCAGCAAGAATCCAAGTGGCCATAGAGAGAAAACAAAGATATCTTCTGGACTGCTTCCCTCCGTTCTCTCCCCCCATGGCATGACTAATGCCTACCTTCCAGTCCAAGTCTTGACTTTGCCATGAAGCCCTTGGGGACCACAGAATCCCAGGCTCGAGTGGGAGGGACATCACAGCTCTGAATTCAATGCCATTCAACGAACATTTTTTCACCTGAACTGAAATCTCCTCTACAAAATCCCTAGCAAATGACCATCCAGCTTTTACCCAGATACCTCCCAAGAAAGGCCATTCCCCTAAGTCTGCCCACTTGTGACCAAACAAAACAAGTCTAATGCAGTCACATGATACCCTTCCATATGATAGCCCTCCAAATATTCAAAGACAATTATTGTCCCTGGACATGCTCTCAGCCTTCTCCAAGCTCAACATCTCTAGCTCCTTCCACAAATCATCATATGACATGATGCTCAATTCTCTTCCATCCTGATCAAAGTCCATCTTAATCTATTATACTCACAACTGAACATAATACTCAGATGAGGTCTGATGAGGGCAAAGAATGTTACAAACATCACCTCCCTTTCCCTGGACATTTTCTCAATGCAGATTGATATTATGATATCAGATCATATTCATGTTTTGGCTCTTGTCACAGTATTAACTCACATTGATGTTATAGTTCACCTGAAACCCCTGTGCCTTTCTCACATAAATTGTTGTCTAATACCCTTTCTTTCATTCTGTTCATGTGCAATTAGTGTTTAGGACTTTGTATCTATTCCTATTAAATTTAGTCTTCCTAGATTCAGCCCACCTCTGACCCATTGGGTTAACTTTGCTACATTAGATTGTTGATCTATATACAAACATACATTATACAGAAACGTATACACACATATTATCTCCCTAGCTAATCATAAACTTCTTTAGGGCATAGACTCTGCCCTATATCTACCACCCAGCATAGCATGCTGGTCCTCAATAGACATTTATTCTTGCTGCTGCTAGGAATAGTAACTGGCATCCCTATCGTACTTTAAAGTTTTCAAAGCACTTCTTAATCTCCAGCCATCTTATCAGCCTTCTTGTCTTCCTAATCCTTGGCTTTCCTCCCCCCAACCTCACTTGCTACTTCATTCAATTAAAACCAGAAGGACACCCAGGACAGTGCTGGTGGGACTTAGGTAGTGAGGTAACCCTGACATGGTCCACTGAACCTCATTCTATTACATAATGGTTAGCTGGCATCCTTGGCGCTGAAATATATACAGGTCATAGGTCATAGGGGTGAAAAAGAACAAAGGGAGAAACACAAATTAAACCCTAGCCGTTGGGAAAATCATGCCAACCTCCTGCCTTCTAGACAGGAGGATAGTGGGGCCATCTTGAAATATGACTGGTACACATGAGAAACCACGAATGCTGCCTTCCAGTGAGAGTACTGTTAAATCTTTAATAGAAAGAATCTCATTGGCCCATCACCATTGCTCCTAATGACTTCCAAAATTAGTTACCCTAAACTTGAAGAAGCTGGTCCCAAGCCACATCACTGGGTTGGCAAAGGAGGCCTTTTAGATAACAACTTCTGTAGGCCATGAGGCCAGAGGAAAAACAACCATTCCAATGGATTCTAAAAAAAATTCCATGTTAGAATTATGCAATATTGGATTTGGAAGGTACCTGGGAAATCATTGAATGGCCTTGGACAAATTACTTCACTTCTCTAGGCCTCACTTGTCTCATTTATAAAATAAGATGCAGAAGTAAGGAGAGAGGTCATTCCAGTGATGTAAAGTCCCAGAAACCATAGCTGCAATGTTCTAAACATATAATACCAATTAGGTCACTTGAGTTAGGCCATAAAGTGCATTAGGAGGAGTAATGAAGCACAGGTTGTAGCCAAATTTTTAAAAGACTTTAAGTGCCAAAGAGAGCGGTTTATGCTTTATCCTACAGATAAAGGGGAACCAATGGAACTTCTTAATCAGAGGGGTGATGCTTTACTTTAGAAATATCGACTTGGCAACTGTGTAGACAAGAGGTGTCAAACATAGGACCTCACTGAAACAGCAATACCCCCAGTGGACCTAAACCACATTCAAATGTAATTGGGAAATATTTAACAAAATAAATTAAAATACAATAGAACACAGATAATGTTAATATGTGGTTTTCTAAGTCAATATGCAGCCCATAGGGACTCTTAAGTATGATTTAGTGGTCCCCATTTCTGTTCCAGTTTGACACCACTAGTATAGATGATGGATTCATCAGGGGAGAGTTAGATATAAGGAGGTCTATTAGGAGGGCATTTCTGCAATACAAGTGAGAGGTCACAAGGTTCTGAAGTGAGGTGATTGTGCTCTAAGATAAGGAGGCCAAGAGCTGTTGTGGAGGTACAAGTGTCAAGGTATAGCAAATAATTGGATATGGAGGTAGGTTGGAACTAGAGTTGGAGAAAACCTACTTTTTGAGCTTGGCCTGGACGAATGGAGGTATTTCTTCAGGAACAAACAGGTAAATAAGTAGGAAAAGCTGATTTAGGCAGAAAGATAGCAAACTCTGTTTTAGATATGATGAGTCTGAGATGTCTTTGGAACATCCCAGAAATGCTCAGCAGGCAGTTGGAAAGGTAGATCTGGGGATCATATGAAAGATGAGGCCTGGATGTGTAGATCTGCATGGGGGTAAATAGTTGAATCCAGGGGAACTGGTAAGATGCTAAAGAGTCAGAGACAAAGCTGACACTTGACCTCATATCTCCCAGTGTCCAACCTAGGACACTCTCCACTGGACCACACTGTCTCTATTCTGTCTGCCTTATACTTTGTAGCTTTTGAGTTGTTCCTAGTGGGATGCATTGCAGTCACCTGAAATTACACCTGTCAAAGCAGGGGGCCCACTGTACTGAGCTTCCCATGATGCTTTTCTTCACTGTATTGACTAGCAGACTGATTAGGGCAAACTTGTCAAGTCAACAATGTCAAAATTTCTAAGAATACATACTTCCTTTTTTTCCCTTTGCTTCAATGCTTAAGTATTTGCCAAGAAATCTGAAAGAACTTTTTTATATAGTGTATAGGAAAAATGCACTTGGAACCCACAGGACCTGGGTTCAAATCTTTCCTCAGATACCAACCAACTATGTGATGCTAGGCAAGTAAGTTGAGCTCTCTGTGCCTCAGTTTATACATCTGGAAAATAAGGGGTTTGGACTTGAAGACATCCAAATTCTGTATCATCTGGACATCCATAAGCACATGAATTTATGATTCTCTTGTTCACTTTGGATCCCTGAGCCATGGCTTCTCAGAGCACTTATTGACATGCTAGTCTTTGGTTCCAGCTCAAGGACATTTTCTCTCTGGGTCTCAATGCTTATGCAATGCTGATCACTTTGGCATTTGGCTCTCTACTTCCTGGCTGCATTTCGGTGTATATTTTTACAAGGGTAAGTGAAATTCCAATAAACTTAAAATAAAAAAAAGAAATAAAATTAATGAGTGGTTCAACTTGGCTTTGTCCGCCTCCAACGTGATGTAAAAAGTCCCCAAACCAAGCTGCATATGATAGAGTGGTACGGTTGAGCAGAAGTAAGCTAATTCAACATAGACAATGCTAGAGTTGGAACGTTAGTGTAGTAGGTAGAGTGTTGGGCTTCATGGCAGGAAGATCTGGATTCAAATCCTACCTCTGATACTTCCTGGCTCAGTGACCCTGGACAAGTAATTTTACTTTCCTGAGACTCACTTTCCTCATCTGTAAAATGAGGGGATTGAATTAGAGATCAGGGAATCTTAACCTTTTGTTGTGTTGTAAACCACTTTGGCAGTCCAGAAAATCCTATGGACCCGTTCTCAGAAGAATGTTTTTAAAAGCATAACAGTTAGTGAAAATAAAAATGTATTTCTTCCCCACATGTCTGTGGACCCCTCAAAACCTATCCACAGACCACTCATGGGGTAGGGGATTTTGTGAATCCCAGGTTAAGAACCCCTGGACTAGATGATCTCTGAGGTCCTTCCAGGTATAGATTCCTGATCTCATGGCCTATGAGATAGATACCAGCTGGCTCAAAATCTATGGTCCTAGACATAGATCACTTGATGATAGTCTGTTTCCTTTACCTTGAGGAACATTTGATTTTTCTGGAATGACATGGTCACTGAGCATGTGACTAGCAACAAGCTCTACTCTCTATTTTCTCTCTAAAAAGAAAAACCCAAGAAAACTAAGGTTTTTTGCATATATCTGGACCCAGGCTGGACAAATGATGACAGTACTTGCCATTTGCACCATCGATGCTGGAGTGTTGTAACTTTGCACAGCTGTTCATTCATTGAATGTAATCAAGTAAAATGTAAATGAGCCTCCCCATCAAGGAAATGTGCTCAGAGTTGGGCAATCTCGTCAGGAAAGTGCACAGAAGTGGCAGAATTCAAATAATAATAAAATACCAGTAATAGTGCCTTCTGTTATAGAGCAAAGAAGATGTACAGTTTCAACCATTCCCAGGGAATTGTTTCGCTCACCAAGTCAATTTAACCACATGCTTCGGAAAATAACTTTCACAAGTTACAGAAGAATATAGAGCTTCAAAGTTTAAAAAAAAGTTCAGAAGAAAAGGTAAGTATAGTCAAATCTTTCTGAGATGGAGGCTATAATTGCTGCTATTAGGACATGAAGTCAGACAAATTGGCATGATAGGTATCACATCTAAACATGGAGAAAGAAGAGTATGCAACAAGAGAGGCGAGCTTCAGGTAGAAGTGGATGGAATGGGGCACAGAATTGCAAAGCTCTGCACTTCTAATCTCATTCTTCCAAGTCCTCAGTGACTGAAGAGAGTTATAACCAACAAACAAAGAAAACCACACTGTTATCGTCAAGGGATGAAGAATATCTTTTGTCCAGACTATGGAGTTGAGTAGATAGCCCATTAGATGACTCCATCGGTACATGTATTGGAGGCAGGGGCACAATGAGCTGGGGCCACAATTGAATAGGAGAAAGAGATCATCTGAGCTGCATTTGAGAAATTCTGCAGCACTGTCAGTGATGCCAAGTTGCTGCCTGATGGGGAAAAAAAGATCTTTCTCTCACACCAGTATTGTTAGTGACGCCATCAGGCTGTGGAGTATAGAAAAGCATAATCTCTGAAGAATCAAAACTGGAAGTGACCCTAATGACAATGGAGACTCACATAAGCTCTCTGTACCACATTACCAAAGATATCACTCAGGAAATGTGTGATGAGAGAAGGAGGTGGGATGCTCATGAAGCAAGAACAGAGAGCTAAACCGATGAACAGCTGAAGTGCTGTCCTGCAAAATATTAAGAGTCTTAGAGCAGGGATTCTTAACCTTTCCTGTGTCATGGAATTCTTTGGCCATCAGTCTGGGGAAGCCTGTGGACTACATCACAGAATCATGGTTTTAAATGTATAAAATAAAATATGTAAGATTACAATAAAAACCAATTACATTGAAATCCAATTATCAGAATATTTGCAAATAATATTTTATTTTTCCCCAATTACATGTAAAGACAATTTTAAACGTTCAGTTCTTATAAGAACATTTTAAAAAACAAATTCAAAGACCCCATGTTAAGAACCCTTGAGTTTTAAAGGAGAGAAAACCTCTAGCATATTGGGTGAAGGATTTCTGGGACAAGGACGGCACCTCTGAGAAGGCATTGGGTAGATTTTGATCTGCACCACTGCAGGGAGTTTCCACCTCATTGAGATCAAAGATTCCTGAAAGAACAGGTTAAATTGAAGCAGCTTAAGTCTATACTCCATAGGGTGGGATCTCAGGGGATCCAGCTAGGTTTCCCCTTTGTGATGTCACTGGTCTTCAAAAGCAAAGGACGAACAACAACAAAACCTCTATGGTCTCATCCATGAAATTCACAGAAATTCAGATTTGTAAAGGACTTTCAAGGTCAGGTAGGCAAATTCCTGCCCCCAGCAAGAATCTCATCTCCTAAAAAATGATTACCTAGCAACTCAACATCCTCAGTGACATGGGTCTAGGTCGAACTGAACAGGGTGACAGCTGTCGGTTTCAAGCAAAGACTTAACAGCCAGACAGGAGATTGGATCAGATGATCTCTGAAGTCCCTTCCAACTTTTTTTATTCCATGACTCTATGAACAGTGTTTTAAAAGTTTGTCTTCATATTGTCTGTTTATTCCAAGTTATTAAATTGGAATTGGCCTTTAAGCTGACAAAAAATAGACATTGTATATATTTAATCCTCTATGTTCAGAATATAGTACTATCCTGGGCAATGCAGAATTAAACCTAACTAGATGACCTCGAAGGTCCCTCCCAGTCCTACCATTTTCTTAGCTATAATTTACTAAGATGACAAGTCAGCTGTTGAAAGTTTTAGGTGCTTATAAAAGATTGTAGAAGCAATATGGAAAGAGAGAGGAGGTGCTCTGTTGTTTGGAATATGAGTTCTTCACCCACACAGTGATCTGGGGGAGAAAAAAAGTGATAGAAGAACCAAGAATTTCTTTTCTTCCCTAGAAAGCCAATCTTCCAGCCTGGCAGCCATTCAAGTAAATTTCAGTGTCAAGAATAAACTCTATTAGACTCGAGCCCTCTGGAATCTGATCTCTGACTTAGACAGTCACAGCCACCCTACTTCTACCTGGTTAAGGGGCCATGGGAAAAATGGTGGCAGTCTTAATTTTCTTTTGACACTAGTTCAAAGGCTATGCCACAAATCCCATCAGAGGTGCTAATAAATTCTACCATGATTAGCAATTCTAACTACCATGAGAATAAGAATCGATGAGGCCTACAGGAGGAAATTGGCCTTTAACTAGAAGCAATACACCCAAGTCACCTTTAAGATAATTTTCTTAAAAGTGGGCCATGTCCACTTCTTTAGAGTTGTTTAGTGGATAGAATCATAGGATTATTAAATTTAGACCAGAAGGAACCTTAAAGGTCATCTAGCCCAGTCCCTTCACTTTAGATATGAATAGAGAGAGGCCAAAATAAGACAAATGACTTTTCCAAGGTCACACAAATAAGAAATGTCAGGGTCAGGATTTGAACTCAGGCTCTCTGATGCTAAATCCATTTCTCTTTTCACTAAACCATGCTACCTCTTTGAAATCCCAAAGAATTAAAGTATTTTTTTAAAAAAAATCTATCATCTAGATGTTCATGGAATACAATGCCACACATCTGGCTATTTATTAACATCTAGAAAAGGGACTGACTTCCTCCATTTTTTGTCCAGCTTTTTCGTGTCACAGACACAGCCTATAAGAGTCCTACTAACAGAGCAGCTAGGTGGTACAGTGAATAGAGCACCAGCCCTGGAATCAGGAGGACCTGAGTTCAAATCCGGCCTCAGACACTTGACACACTTACTAGCCATGTGACTTTGGGCAAGTCACTTAGCCCCAATTGCCCTCCAAAAAGCAAAAAAAAAAAAAAAAAAGAGTCCTACTAACTGATCTGAAATTCTTTGTCAACCACTGCTTGTTGCTCCATTGTTTCAGGGAAAAAAAATAGATCAATCATACCACTTTGAAAGTAGCTGCAGACAAGTGGCATGGAGCTATTACAGGCCCAGAAAATGGGTTCAGAAATAATCAAAACATTACATGCAAAGTCAAGAATTCTTAAAGATATTCTCGGGGGACCATAAGCCTTTATTTCATGGGTATAGGAAACACTCAATGCCAAGGAAATTGATGTTATGCCAGGCACTTCCCTACCTGAACTACTTACATGCCATAAGAAAAAAATGGATTGAGATAAAATAAGTGACCAATCCATGGCAGCAAATGAAAATGTTCAATGATAGTGACAGATAAAGTTATTACAGCTCCATTTCATATCCGTGCAGATCTTGCTATAGATCTGAACAATCCTTTTTTAACATAATTAAAAACCAAGATGGGGAAAACAACATCAAAACGAATGATCTCAAAGAAAAACTGAGTGATTCTGGGCAGGATTTGGGCAAATTGAAAGCATTTTTTCCAAAGGAGGTCTTACTGTCTCTATTCTTTTTCCACTTCAATCCTGGAAAGTCACACAAAGAGCACTAGATCTGGAGTGAGAGGTCCTGAGTTCAAATTTATTTGTTTCTAGTCTTCAATCTGAGATACTGTTATTAACCCATCCTTTACACCATTGTCAGATGTCTTTCTGAAGTCTAGTCATCTCACTCCTCTCCTCATAAATCTTCAGCAGTTCCCTATTGCCTTCTAAACATTAGTCAAATCCTCTGCTTGAAGTCCAAGGCCCTCCACAATCTGGAAGCAGTTATACATTTTTAGCCTTATCTTGTATTGTTCTCCTCCAGCCACACTCCTTCTGCCACATTCCCTGGACTCTCCAATCTATGGGACTTTCCTTACACTCTTGCTATGCTTCTAATACATGCTTAATTGCCTGAACAGCTTTAGATAGTCCAATAATTTTTAAATTATCTCTCCTGGATCTATTTTCCAGGTCAGTAGTTTTTCCAGTGAGATATTTCACATTGCCTTCTATTTTTTCATTTGTTTGGATCTGTTTTATAGTATCTTGATTTTTCTCATAAAGTCATTAGCTTCCATTTGCTCCAATCTAATTTTGAAAGAAATATTTTCCTCAGTGAGCTTTTGAAATTCCTTTTCCATCTGGCCAATTCTTCTTTTTAAAGCATTCTTCTCTTTATTGGTTTTTTGGGCCTCTTTTGCCATTTGGATTAGTCTATTTTTTAAGGTGTTATTTTCTTCAGTATTTTTTGGGTCTCCTTTAGCAGGCTGTTGACTCATTTTTCATGATTTTCTTGCATCATTCTCATTTCTCTTCCCAAGCTTTCTTCCACTTCTCTTACTTGATTTTCAAAATCCTTCTTGAGCTCCTCCATGGCCTGCAATCAGTTCATATTTTTCTTGGAGGCATTTGATGCAGGAGTTTGGACTTTTTGTCTTCTTCTGGTTCTATGTTTTGATCGTCTTTGTCACCAAAAAGTGATTCTATAGTTTGATTACACTTCCTCTGTTTGCTTATCTTGTCAGTCAGTTACTGGACTTTTGAGCTCTTTGCCATGGTAGAACTCTGCTTCCAAACTAGAGAGTGCTGTGTCCCAAATTTGGGGGGTTTGTGCAGCTGTTGTCAGAGCATCTTCTAGATGCCTGCCTCAGAACTGTGAGAAGGACTGCCACTCTACAGCCTCAACAAGCTCTTCCATGCCAGCACTCCTCATCTCAGGACTGCTACCTAAGACTATGACCCAGATCTAAGAAGGGCAAAGCAAGACAATCCTGCCTCAGAGCCAGCAAAGATATTCCTGCAATTGTCCTCTAGACTGTCGTTTGGTCCCCCCAAGATTTGAGGGCCTGGAGCTCAGGAGGCAGTCACAGTGGCAGCAACTGCAGCTGACACCACCTCTGTCACCCCAGGGGCAGGGACTGGACCACACTCTTCTCTCACCCAGGATCAACAGAGTTCTGCTACTGACCTTTTACTTTCTCTTTGGCATTTATGGGTTGAGAAGTCTAGAAACCACCACAGCTGCCAGTGATTCAATCCCCTGAGGTCTGCTCTGGTAGGTCTATGCTGTAGGTCTGTGCCGATGTGGTCCACACAGGACTGAGCTCTGCTCCCAACTCAGTGCAACAGACCCTTGCTATCGGCCTGCTGGGCTGCCTTCAGTGGGAGATTTGTTTCCTTGTGTCACTTTGTGGGTTTTGTAGCACTAAAATTAATTTGTTTGGAGTAAATTTTATAGGTATTGGAGGTGGTTGGAGTGCAAGCTCAAGCAAGTTCCTGCTTTTACTCTGCCATCTTGGCTCTCCCCCCTACTCCCAAAAAGCTTTAAAGTCAAATTCAAACATCACATCCTTCAAGAAGCTTTCCTTGAGTCTCCCAACTGGGAAGAATCTTCTCCCTAAGATCTCACATAGTACCTTATTTGCTAGCATTTATAATATAATATTGTGCATAAACATTATGTGTATCCCTCTTCCCCTTTTTACCCTATAAGCTTTAGGAGAGAATGCCATACCTAAACTTTTGATAACCCACAGCATCAAGCAGAGTGTGCTGTACAGAGTAGGTGCTTAATAAATATTTGATCAATTAGAATTATTGTTGTTGATAATAAACTTGAATCTTTATTGCTTAGGCAGAATTTGAAGCTTTGTCTTCCTGACTCCATATCTAATACACCATATACCTTAGTATATATTCACATAGAGTATGTATACCAGGATGCCTTAGGGCTAATCTTCAGGTGCCACTTTAAAAAAAAAAGAATAAATTTCTTATCTTTCATATGAGGACTGTACCAGCCATTGATCACTGGTGGATAGCAAACCTCAAGGGTCATTTCAGGCAGGAATTCATATTTACCACTTGTGTATTCAGATGGTCATTATTTCTTCTCTGTCATATACTCCATTCAACAATAAATCCAATTCATCAAACATTCATTAAGCACAATATATAATATGTATATAGTATGTGTGTACACACATAGACACACACAAACATACAATGTGCTTAGTGCTAGAGGGCATCAAAGTTGTAGCTATGACATAGCTCCTGCTCTAGTAAAGGGAAGAGGGATACAGAAATATACATATATACATATACATATGTATATATATATATATATACACACACACACACACACACAAATACGGAGAGACACAGCACTATGTTATATATGTCAATCACCAAGCATT
Organism: Pseudochirops cupreus; assembly: GCA_028627135.1. NCBI lineage: Eukaryota > Metazoa > Chordata > Mammalia > Diprotodontia > Pseudocheiridae > Pseudochirops > Pseudochirops cupreus. Next base: position 31,335,745 of record CM053582.1, on the reverse strand, counting down.
TATTAAGACTAGCTATCTCCTAGGCATGGACAAAGAAAGAAACAATCCCAACACCCAAAAAGCTAACATTCTAATGGGTCAAATAAGTCTTTATGAAACATATACAGCATAAATATAAAGATATAAGCATATATTTGTATGTTTCTATTTATAAACATATAAATACAAATATTTACAAAGTAGTTCAATATAACACAGTCTGAGAGGGAAGGCACTAAGCCAATAAGGGATGGGGAGGGGTGAAGAAAGGGTTTAGTCAGAAAAAGCAGTTCAAGCACCATCTTAAAGGAAGAGATTGGCTTTATGAGACAGAACAAAAGAGGGATGGTGCAGGTCAATGGCAAAGTAAGGATATGGGAAATGAAGTCTCCTGAGGGAAGAACAGAGAAGTTAGTTTGATTGGATCTCACCATCCAGGGGAAGAGTTCCATCCAGTGAGGCTGGGAAGATGGGTTGCAGCCAGGTTTTAGTGGGCACTAATCATGGAAGAGAGGAGTTTCTATTTCAACCTAAAAGCAATAAAAAGGCCCTGGAGTTGATTAAGTAAAAGACTTACTCATGGTCAGCTCTGCACTGAAAATCATTCTGGCAGCAATGTATAGGATGACCCAGAATAGGGAAAGACTTAAGGCAGGGAGAGCAATTAGGAGTTTGGTGCAATAATCTAGACAAGAGATGGTAAGAATGTGAACTAAAGTGCTTGGTAGCTGTGTGAGTGGAGAGAATGGGCTAGAGGCAAGAGATGTTGTTAAGGTAGAAATGACAAGATCTAGTTACTGATTAGGTATGTAGTAGGAAGAAGAGGGAGGAGTCACAAACAATACTGGGTTAGGAACCTCAGAGACCTGAAAGCTTGTGGTGCCTTCAACAGAAATTGACAAGTCTGAAAGGGGGAGGGTTCTGAAGAAAAAAAGAATGAGTTCATCTTTGGAAAAGTTAATTTGTCTTCAGAATATCTAAACTTGAAATGTCTACAAGGCAATGGGGGATGGGGGACTAAAGCTCAGGGAATAGATAAGGACTGGCTGGAGTAGAAAGAGACTCCCTTGATCTTCTGATAAGGAAACTGAGATTCAGAGAGGGTAAGTGACTTGTTTGAGGTCACATAGCAAGTTTATGGCAAAGCTGGGACTGGAGCCTAGTGGTTCCTATTGCAGGTCACTTATTTTAGTTATGTGCTTTTACATGCCAAGTAAAGTACAAAATTGAGTCAAATTCTGTGAATAATTCAGATCCCTAAATGTGTTTTTCCTCTGAAATATCCTATTTTATTTCATTTTGCATCTGTGCCTGAAATATAGTATTATGACTATCATTTCCCACAAGGCAGATTGTGCCACAAGCCTGAATGGATCACTTTTCAAAAATTAAAAAAAACACAAACCCTGTAATAGGTGTATCTTTTTCTAATTTTCTCTTAGGAAGTCAGCTACCAATATAAAGCAAGGTGAAGGATGGAGGCCATTTAGCGGCTACCTTTGCTCTATTATCTGAATATTTCAAATGAAAGTATTTTTATCTGAATCAAAGTCAGACTGGTCCAAAAAGTAATCAGTCAGCAGCTTGGTGACCTATAGATAGAACCAATCCTATTTTGGACTTTTATACCTGTATACTTTTCTAAGAATGGAGGAATCAGCAACAATGACTTACTGTCCCTAGAAACTCTTCCTATTGGCTTTGGCACGATGCCTATTTCTTTACTCTCCTTCAGAGAATCGGTTTCATTTACAATGGAGAATTGTCCCAATTCTCTAATGCACTTTACATGTATACACAGAGACTTACTCTTTATCTGCTATCTATGGGGTCTTCCTACCTGTCATGAAAAGAGAAGAAAAATAAATAATGAAGCATAACCAGTAAATAAAATAATTTTAAATTCCTTCATTAAAGAAAGTAATAACTGATAAAGCATAATACGAAGTGAGGTGAAATTGAAGTTGACCTGTTCTTGATTTAAATTTCTTACATTAAATGTTTATATGGGAGCTGAAGACCCTGTCATCCACATTTGTGAAGGAAAAAATATTCCCAGTGTAAGCTCTTGGTTGGCATAATGAGCCAAAGTGAAAATATTAAGTATTTGTCAGAGTCTCCAAGATCAGATCTGATTTGTTTGAGACCCGGACTTAAGAGTGGCATGTGCTGAGCTAGGATTAGACATATTATTATTTAGAAAAGATAATATAGCAATTTGGAACTACATCCAAAGGGCTAAAATACTGTGTACACCTTTTGACCCAGCAATAATACCACTAGGTCTATATATCCCAAAGAGATTGAAGAAAAAGGAAAAGGTCCTTATATATACAAGAATATTTACAGCAGCTCTTTTTGTGGTGGCAAAGAATAAGAAATTGAAGTGATACCTATCAATTGAGGAATGATTGAAGAAGTTGTGCTATATGATTGTGATGAAACACTATTGTGCTATAAGAAATGACAATCAGGATGGTTTAAGGAAAACCTGAAAAGACTTATATGAACTGATGTGAAGCAAAGTGAGCAGAGCCAGATCATTGTACACAGTAACAGCAATATTGTATGAAGATCAGTTGTGAATGACTTAGCTATACTCAGCAATATGATGATCCAAGGTAATTCTGAAGGACTTATGATGAAAAAATGTTATTCACTTCCACAGAAAAAACTGGTATACGTATATATATATATATATATATATATGTGTATGTATATATATGAAAGAACTTTTATATAGATAGATATGTACATATATATATATATATATAAAACGGATATATGCATACATTTTACTTTATTTCTTTTGGTCTGTCTATGGAAATGTTTTACATGACTGCACATATATAGTCGATATCAAAGCGCTTGCTTTCTCAATAAGGGTAATAGGGGAGAAGGAGAGAGGGAATTTGGAACTCAAAAACTATTTTAAAAAACATATTAAAATTGGTTTTATATGTAATTGAGAAAAAATAAAATAACATTCTTAAAAAAGAGAAAAGATCATAAATGAGTGTATAGGGTAGGTGGAGGAATCAAGCATAGCTAATTCTAACTGTGATGATTTGATATTATTATTGAGGTTACTGAACTCTTCAGTATGACAGAATACTTGAACATTAAGTTATGATTAGGTCCCAGATGCCTTCAAACATGCAGAACTTATCTGAGATTCATTTAAAACATCTAAAGAATTTTTTAGTAATCTCTAAATCATGATTTTCAAGCCTGTATGTTGGCTGTAAATATTTCAATAAAAGTTAGTTGTAGCATATTTTAAAGGGACTTGTTGAGTTATATCAAGTGGAATTGTGGGGGGGGGGAAACAAAAGACTAATGTTCACTGGTTTGATCAACTTCTTTGATTTTTAATTTGTAAACTGAGAAAGTGTTCCTTTATTTAGAAAATCCCTTCTTGTTACTTAGTAATAAAATCACGATCAAGACCAATGACACCAAATGAAGTTGCAATTTTGCTGCCTGCTTGTTCAAGTGGAAGCCAATCATTGATTTCTTCAAGTAGTCACTCTCCATTCATGTAATTCAGTTGTGCCCACAAGGCAGAAAGCCACAACAGTCAGACACAAGAGAAAAGCCTCCCCTTTATGAAATAATAAAGAAAAAAAAAGATGTAGGACATGATCCAATTCACAAGAGGGCCATGCAAACAAACAGCCCCCTGCTGAAAACAACAAGCAAATTGTGGTTGTCTGGGTGGTATTTTCTTGGAGGAAGAGAAAACAAGGTCTGCCCACAAATCCCAGCTAACACATAGGAAACTACGAGGATTTTTTAGGGTTTATGATGATATCAACCACAACTAATTAACACAAAACAACAAAGAATCTACCTCAGACCTAAAGAACTCTGATCAATGCAATGGCCAACCATGTCCCCAGAGGATCTATGGTAAAACATGTTGCCCACCTACTGACAGAAAGGTGATTGACATAGGGTTGTAAAGGTAATTAATTTATCAGGTACTCAGCCCTTAGTAACTAAGGGCTAAGTACCTCTTGAAAGAAACAGAAGGTCTGAACTCTGTCTCCTGTTGCTGATATAACAGGAAGGGGTTGGCTGAGACAGGAAGCCAGTGTATGTGTGTTTATATAAGAAGATTCTAGAGACAGAGAAAGAGAATCAAGAATTTTCCTCCTAGTGGCTCCTGGTGGAGGGAGCAGAATTTTCACAGCATCTGGAAGCTGGGCTGCTGGACTGAGAACTGAGTTGGAGTTTTCAATGAGACCAGAATCTGGTGAAGGCCAAAGTAACCTGGAAGGCCAAAGTGGCTGCTGCCGCCTGGAAGGCTGCCTGGAAGGCTGAGATTCCTTCTGAGTCCTAGGGCCAGTCCTAGGGCCCTCCTAGGGCCACTACTGGAGGACTGAAGAAGCATGACCAGGATAAGACTTTGTTTGTTTGTGGTTTGGTTGATCCTTGAGTTCCTGGCAACAGAAGTTGTGAAGGTTTTGAGATGTGCTAGACCCTGTGAACTTCAGTGTGTAGCAAGAACTGGCCAGAGGACTGGACAAGGACCTGGGAGCTGTTTGCCTCTGAATCCAAGTGACTGTTTGGTGGATTCAGGTAGGAGCTGGGACTATGGAAGGGGATCCAGGGAATCTGAGAGACCACCCCAAGTCAAAATGAAGAAAAGGCCTCTCCTTGGATATTGAATTCAGTGATGAAATTGAAGTTTACTAGACACTGAGGGGTAGAAGGTTTGTATAATTTTCTAATGATTGTATTTAGTGATTAGCAATACTTAGTAATTGTGAATCTAGATAAGTGACTGATTAAGTTAACTTATGATTGCCCCATGAGGGGAAGACTGACTATTGTATTGTGAGAGGACTGAATGACTGAGTAAGGAGGCAAACCTCCTTAGGGATACCAGATGATTATTCTTTTGTTCTTTGTTCCAAATACTGTGGCCACTTTGTTGAAAACCATGTGGCCATTCTAATGTTAAGCTGTTGTGAACACTATACTGTGATTTTCTGTGATAAGATGTAATGTTGTGAATATTATATTGTGATTTGTTGTGAACGTTTGCTTTGATTTGTTATGGAATAAACAAAGTGTTCACTATACTGTGTAACCCGAACCTTAAAAGCTGTTCACAGTAGCATTCTTTTGGGAAGCTGCTCATGCATGGCATTACAAGGGTGCAAGAAAAGGCATATATTTGGACATGGCCATTATGTAGATTTGTTTTCCTTGACTATGCTTATTTTTTACAAGGTTTTTTTGGGGGGAGGTCAGTGTAGGGTGGGGTATGGATCCTTCAGTTTTTAATTGGGGGAGGGGGAAGAAGGTTAACAATAATGATGCCAAAAATAAGAGAACCATTAAAACATCTTTAGAAATGCTTAGAAAACAAAAGGAAGTTCAGAAAGAAGCACAAACAAGCAAGGTAGTTTTGAAAGTGATATGTAGAATTTTTTAAATACTAAAATGAAAGCCAGTAGGGTGACATAGAGATTCACAGTTTCACAGAGAATCCTTATTTTGTGTTCTGCTGCATATGGAAATGCTCTTTTTTGATGTTAGTTTAAAAAAATTAAAATATACCTATTTGTTTGCAGAAAGTACAATACTTATAGTTAGTGTTTCACAATATGACTACTGTGGAAATGTTTTGCATAACTACACATGTACAACCTATACTGAATTGCTCGTCTTCTCAAAGGGGGTGGGTGGGGAGGGAAGAAGGGAGAGAATCTGGAACTCAAAGTTTTAAAAACAAATGTTAAAAAAATTGTTTTTACATGCAAACAGGAAATAAGATATGCAAGCAATGGGGTATAGAAATCCATCTTGCCCTACAAGAAAGTAAGGGGGAAGGGGGGAAGGGTGGGTTGGAGGACATAATAGAGGGCAGATTAGGGTAAGGAGTAACCGGTATGCTTGCCATCTTGGGGTGGGTGGTAGGGGAGAGATAGGGAGAAAATTTGGAACTCAAAATCTTGTGGAAATGAATGTTAAAAACTAAAAATAAATAAATAAATTCTGGAAGAAAAAACAGAAAGTACAGTGCCTGAAACATTAGATTTTCTTACAAAGGAAAACTTTACTGTCTAAAACAACTCACTGCAAAACAGATAAAAATGATTCAGGATAAAACTGTCAAAATTAAAATTTCTCATGCTTGATTAAGAAAAAAAGGTGGCAATGAAGGTATAAAATAACCATATCTTTTGTTCTAATTTTGGGACTAAAGAAAAGTGAACAAAAATCATAAACATGCCTTTAGCAATGGTAGAATGAAATTGGGGACAACTGCTGCCATGGGGATGCAGAGGAGGCTGAGGTTGATGGGGAAGATGAAAGCAAAGAGAACATTAATTCCATTTGTTCACTCAGTCATACAGGAGCTCCCAAAAGATGATGTCTGGGTTGGGCCTGCTGAGGACAAAGCTGATGTGAGGCCTGAAGGACAGTTTGCTCACTGAAGCTATGAGTAGCCTGGGGAAGCATAGGGGGAGAATCACAGAACCCCAGGGTTGAAAGGGCCATCAAAGATCATTCTGTTCAACTCATATGTGGACAAGAATCCCCTCAATAGTTTTTCCGTACATTAAGCCTAAACCTTCCTCTTAGTAGCTTCTGCCCATTGTTCTTAGTTCTGTCTTTTTTGATCCCAAAACCAAACCAAACCCTGATCCCATTTCTATGTAACAGCCCTTCGGACACGTGGAGAGAACTAACATAGTCCCTTTAAGTCTTCTCTTCTGCAAGCTAAACATTCCAGAATCCATTGGTTTTCACCTGACATAATCTCAAAGACTTTTTATCCTGGACACAGTCCTTCAGATGCTCTCCGATCCAAGTCATCAATATTCTACCTAAAATGTTGTGACCAGAACTGAACACAATGTTCTATATGTGTTCTCCATGTTCCAAGAAAGAGTACAAAAGGACTAATACCTCCCTAGTTTTGAACAACATGCTTCTTTTGATGCAGTCTAAAATTGTATGAACTTTCCTGGCAGCCATGTCTGTTAGTTGCCAAACACTGAGCATGGAAATCCACTAAAGCCTCCAAATCATTTTCAAATGAATTGTCTCACCTTCCCCCGCCTTATACTTGTTAAGTTAATTTTTGGAAGCCAAATGTAAGACTTTTCTTTTAACAATATTACATTCTGTCATATTAGATTTGGCCTCACATTTTAGGCAGTCAAGAGCTTAACTCTGCCATCCAGTGTGTTAGCTATGCCTCCCAGCTTTGTTTCATCTGTGAGTTTGATAGGTGTGCTATTTAGGGTTGACATAAGGAAAAACTTCCAAATGATTAGAGCTAGACAATAGTGAAACAGACTGTCATTGGAGGTAGTGGATTGACCCTTACTGCAAGTCCAATCAAAAGATACCTCATTTGGTATATTGTAAAGGGATTCTTATTCAGATATGAGTTGGACAAGATGGCTTCTGAGAATACTTTTTAAAAAATATTATTTTCTTTCTTTTCTTAAAAATTAACATTTGTTTATTTTTAGTTTACATCATCCCTTTCCACAAGATTTTGAGTTACAAATTTTCTCCCCATCTTTCCACTACCCACTACCCCAAAACAGTGATCCCACTGTATGCCCTCCTCCCCCAATCTGCTCTCTCCTATATCCTCCTCCATCCCTCCTCTCACTTTCTGGTAGGGCAGGATGGATCTCCCTACCCCAGTGCCTGTGTACCTTATTTCCCAGTTGCATGTAAATAATGACAATAACAATAATAAAAACATATATATTTTTTAAACATATGATTTTAAAACTTTAAATTCTAGATTCTTTCCCTTTCTCCTTCGTCACCCAGCCCTACTGGAAAGATAAGCAATTTAATACAGGCCATACATGTGTAGTTACACAAAACATTTCCACGATGGACATATTGTGAGAGACTGACTATATTTCCCTCCATCCTATCCCGCCCCCCACTTGTTCTATTCTCTACTTTGTCCCTGGCCCTTTCCAGAAGTGTGTGCTTCTGACAGCCTTCTCCCCCAACCTGCCCTCCCCTCCATCATCCCCCCTCTCATCCCCTCCCCCCTACTCTCCTGTAGGGCAAGACACCCAATTTAGAGTGTATGTCATTCCTTCCTTAAGCCAAATTCAATGACAATAAGGTTGACCCGTTCCCTTTTGCCTTCCTGTTCTTTCCCTCCATTGTAACAGTTATCCCTTGCCTCTTCTATATGAGATAATTAACCCCATTCTGTCTTTTCCTGTCTCCTCTCATTATATTCCTCTCCCATCTCTCAATTTCAACTTTTAAATATTATCCCTTCCTGTTCAATTGATCCTGTGCCACCTGTCTATGTATACCAGTACAGATATATACACACACTCACATATGTATTCATATGCATATATGCCCTCCTATATAGACATATGTGTGTATGTGTACATATATACATTTATATTCCCTTCAACTGTCCTCATACTGAGAAAAGTTTCATAAGTTACAATTGTCATTTTTCCATGTAGGCATATAAATAGTTAAACTTTGATGAGTTCCTTATGATTTCTTTTCCCTGTTTACCTAGTCATGCTTCTTGTATTGGAATATGACACTTTCTATTCAGCTCTGTTTTTTTCATCAAGAATGCTTGGAAGTCCTCCACCTCATTGAACGACCATATTTTCCCCTGAAACATTATATTCAGTTTTGCTGGGTAGGTGATTCTTGGTTTTAATATTAGCTCCTTTGATTGCCAGAATATCCTATTCCAGGTCCTTCAATACCTTAATGGAGAAGCTGCTAGATCTTGTGTTATCCTGATTGTGTTTCCACAGTATTCAAATTGTTTCTTCTTGGTAACTTGCAATATTTTCTCCTTGATCTGGGAACTCTGGAACCTGGCTATAACATTCTTAGGAGGTTTATTTTTGGGATCTTTTTCAAGAGGTGATTGGTGAATTCTTTCAACTTCTATTTTGCCCTCTGATTGTAAATATCAGGGCAATTTTCCTTGAGAATTTCTTGAAGGATGCTTTCTAGGTTCTTTTTTTGATCATAGCTTTCAGGTAGTCCAATAATTTTTAAATTGTCTCTCCTGGATCTATTTCCCAGGTCAGTGGTTTTTTCAAGGAGATATTTCACATTGCCTTCTATTTTTTCATTTCTTTGGATCTATTTAAGAGTATCTTGATTTCTCATAAAGTCATTATCATCCATTTGCTCCAATCTAATTCTAAAGGAATTATTCCCTTCAGTGAGCTTTTGAGACTCTTTTTCTATCTGGCAAATTCAGCTTTTTAAGGCATTCTTCTCCTCATTGCCTTTTTGGGCCTCTTTTGCCATTTAGGTTAGTGTACTTTTTAAGGTGTTATTTTCTTCAGTTATGTTGTTGACTCTCTTTTCACATTTTTCTTGCATCATTCTCATTTCTTTTCCCAATTTTTCCTCCACTTCTCTTATATGGTTTTCAAAATCTTTCTTAAGCTCCTCTATGGCCTGTAACCAGTTCATATTTTTCTTGGAAGCTTTTGGTGTGTTGTCTTCCTCCTGTTCCATGCTTTGGTCCTTTTTGTCCCCAAACAAGGAATCTAAAGTTGCATGGCTGTGCTTGCTTTGCTGCCTTTGCTTACTCATATTGCTTGTCAATTACTTGACTATTGAGCTCTTTGCCACAGTAGAACTCTGCTTCCAGAGAGGAGAGCTTTGTTCCAAAGTGCTGGGGGATTTGCACCTGCTGGAGCTACCAGGAGGCCACCATCTCTACAGCCCCCACCAGCTTTGGCTCACTGGTCATGCACCTCAGGACCACCACCCAAGATCATGATCCAGTTTCAGGCATGTTAAGGCAAGAGCACTTAGCCTCTGAATGGTCTATTGTACCCCCTGCAATCTGCAGATCGGGAGCTCTGAAGCAGCCACGTGGAGGCAGCGGCAGGGCTGCTGCTTCCAGAGCTTCTGGCTCTGGGGTCAGAGGGCCAGACCCGCTCTTCCATCCCCCCCAAATTCAACTGAGTTCCACTGACCTTTCACTTTGTCTTTGGCATTTATGGGTTGATAATTCTGGAAACTGGCATAGCTGCTGGTGATCCACTCTCCCTAATGCTCCAGCCTGGCTGGTCTGGCCACCCTGGGGCTAAAACCATGGATTCATGTGGGGCTGGGCTCGGCTCCCAGTGTGCTGGTATGAATCCTTCCTGTCTGCCTGCTGGGCTGCCTTCAGGAGGAGATTGGTTTCTCTGTCACTTTGTTGGTTCTAGAGCTCTAAAATTTGTTTAGTCATATTTTATAGGTATTTGATGTGGTTATGGGGGGAGTCACAGAGTTTTCCTGCTTCTATGCCACCATATTGACTCTGCCCCTTCTAAGAATACTTTTAACCCTAGGAGAGTGTGGTATTCCCCATGTGCCCCCACAGGCTACCTATAGCTTCAGTGAGCAATGTATTCTTTATGCCTCACACAAGCACTGTCCATGGCAAGTCTCATTTCCTTCCGTTCCTCTTCATATGACATGAACTCAAGGATTCCATCTTCTAGGTCTTCTTCCTCTGAATGTTATCCATTTTACTAATATCCTGCCTAAGATATAGTATAAAACTGAATACAGTACTCCAAAATTGGTCTAATCTGGGCAGAAAACAATGGGAGTTTCCCCTCCTATTTATTGTAAAGTGTATCTCTCCTAATGGATCCTAAGATCACATTTGCTTTCTTGGTTGCCATCTTTAGCTTTCAATCCACTAAAACCCTCAAATCCTTTTCAGATCAATGACTGTATAGATGCTATATCTGTCAGGTTGATATTTTTAACCCGAATGTAAGACTTTATATTTATCTCTACTAGGTTCCCTTTTATTTGACTCAGCCCACCACCATTCTAGCTGGTCAGTATCATTCCAAATCCTGATTCTTTCATCTAATTTATTACCTATAATTCCCAGTTTTATGTCATCTGCAAATTGAACAAGCACATATTCTCTGCCTTTATCCAAGTCATTGGAAAAAACATTTAATAACACATGATGAAGTACAGATCTTTTGGGGTACTTTATAGGAGACCCTGCTATAAGTTGACATCAAGCCACTAATGATTACTCTTTGAATCTAGCCATAAAAACTGCTCTGAATCTGCCTGTGTGATTATAATAGGCACATTATTGAGTAAAAATGATTATTTTTCATTTTATGCATATAAATAATAAATAAAACATGAAATGGTATAAAAGATTTACTAGTATCTTTATTCAAATGTTCACTGAGGATTTTTAAATTAAAAATGCAGGTAAGCCTCAGTTTCATCAAGAGATATGTTCCTGCAGTTATAAATCAGTACAACCATTTTGGAAAGCAGTTTGGAATTAGGCAGATAAAGTGACTAAAATGTTCATACCCTTCAACTGAGAGACTCTACTGGCTTATACTCCAGATAGGTCATGGATAAGAAGACTGTTCTCATATACATCAAAATATCTGTAGCAGTACTTTTTTGTAGTAGAAAAGAGCTATAAAAAATTGATGCCTATCAATTGGAGGAATGGCTAAACAAAGTGTGGCATGTAAATGTAATAGAACATCATTATACTATAAGAAATGACTAATTTGGCGTATATAGAGAAACATGGAAAGATTTCAATGAGCTGACTGATATAGAATGAAGTAAGCCAAGAAAATGATGTTCACGATGCCTGCCACTACGTAAATAGAAAAACTATAGTCAAAATGATCAAAAACAAGGTTGGCTTTAAAGAGGAGCTATAAGAAGGAACATTGACCCCACCCTTTGCAGAGATGAGACATTCACAGCTATGGGGGCACTGCACACATTTTCAGAATTTTTTTAACGTATTTATCAGTTTTGCCCATTTTCCCACATTTTTTTCTTCTTTTGCTTTAAATTTTTTTGTTAGATGGAAAGGTTCTTCAGGAAGGGGAAGTGAGAGGGATACTAGGAGAAACTTCATTGTTGTAATTAAAAGAAAATATTTAAATAATGTTTAAAAAATGTGTTTCTGCAAAGTTATATGTAAATTTTTGTTGTTTTCTGTTAAATCAAATCACAGTTCAGATGCACCATGCTAAAGCAGGGGTGGGGAACCTGTAGTCAAGTTTTTTATAGAGCAAAGAATTCTTTGGACACTGAAGCATAGAGAAAGATGGCCTGGAATTGGGGTCAGAAGACCTCTGGGTCCATACACATACTCAGAGACTTCCTAACTTGGTGACTTGGATCAAATTACATGACCTCCTAATTTATAAAATGGGTAGGTGTGAGGCTCAATTAAAATAATATTGGTGAAGCATCAGTAAACCTTAAAATACTATAGAAACAGCAGCCATTATTACTATTAAATGAACCATCATTCCCTAGGTAGAGCTATTTTTGGAAAGCAAGGTAAACCTCTGCCTTTATTTGCTACACTTCCAAAGTCACAGTAATTCATGGATCTTTCTTCAATAAGTGGTATTCAAAATTCTTGAGACAATAGGTGTTTTAGTTTGACTTAGCAGTGTCAAGACCTCAATGAAGTGAAATTCATAAATAAACATTGTATAATTCTAAATAATTATGCACTTCCAATAGCTTATATGAGTTGACAATTTTATTTCTGAATTTTTTCTTTGTGGCAGAAGGCTTTCTGGGCCTCTGATTTTTCTATATGGAGAACTGCCAGAGTAAACTTCTCTCAATTCAGACTGACAATCCATCTGCAATTTATTGTCTTTGAAGGTTGTCAGCATAAGGGACTTGCTCGGGGTCATACAGTTAGTATGTAGCACAGGCAAGATTTGAACCCAGGCCTTTCAGATCTCAAGTTCTCTGCAAGGGTAACATTCTCCCAAGTTCTTTACATCACCCTGTTATGCCCCCAAACCATGAGGATTGAGATTATTGGTTATTAACCATCCACGAACTTGTATTGTTTTTAATGTTCTGATAGCTGTATTTCCAAGTAATTTGTGCCATTTGTAATCTTCTGCATTTGATCTTATGTATGTAAAATATACATTGTGAGGAGAGGTCCACAGACTTCACCAGACTGCCAAAGGGGACCATAGCACAGAAAGGATTAAGGACCCCTGAGGGTTTTTTTTTTTTGATAGAGTCAGCATAACACAGGGAAATGTACACTAATTACAGACTATGAGGACCTGAGATCATACCCCACTTCTGGACAAGTATTACCTATGTGACTTTGGGCAAGTCACACTACCTCTGTGGACCTGAGATTCTTCCTCTGGAAAATGAAGGGCTTGGACTACATGGCTTCTGAGGTCCCTTCCAGTCCTAGATCTAGGAAAGTATGATCTACATAAAGACCCACCTTGTTATTTTTGTGCAAGGGATATAAAATTGATCTCTATGGGACACCTTTTGGTTAGGTCTTTCCATTGAGTATTTCAGTAACAAAGAGAATGCCACCTGGTGGCTAAAAGAAATACAGACAGAAGTGGATCAAGAAAATCTTATAAGTCAAAGCCTCAAAGATTTCAGTGGGAAACTCTAATAAAGACATTGTCGACAAATATTTCTCTTCCTCCTACCGTGTGGGAGCCAAACGAATGTGGGAAATCTGACTGAACACTTTTGAACCCAGCATTCAACTAGACAGACGTTCTAGATGCATCAACGATCAATATTCTCCATTCTCATCTGTTTCTCTTGTCAGTTCCTTACTCTGATACCTCAAGTAACTGGAAATACCATTATGGCTTTTTTAACATTTATAAGCAGCTTATCAGAGTGGATAGAGTGGTGGATTTGGAGTTAGGAAGACTTGGGTTTGAATGGTGCCTCTAATTTTTACTAATTGTGTGACTCTAGACAAGTCACTTAAACTCTTGGGGACTCAAGCACCTCTATTATGACTTAGTTACTAAGCTGTAGGCTACTTGCAAGGTACAAACTAGCATCAAGATACATCAGCTTAGCACCAGGTGCTGACATTGCCCCACCACCCAAATGTTGGCTCCCTTGCCAACTGCTCCCTCCTCCAGCCTCTGGGCTACCACATTGCAAAGTCCCATGGTCCTATGCCCTTATTTTGGGATCTGCTTTTCCATCAAAGGGTGGGAAGACTGCTCCTAGTGTACTGCCTCAACTGGTAACCTGTACCATGAAGGATGCTCTAGATCAGGGTATAAAACACTAGGGGATCTGAGGTAAAGCCGAAGTGTATGACTCATGCCCTTGCCCCTATCTTCCTCTGCCCTTTCTTTCCACATAGCTTCCTGGAAGACTCCTTTGTTATTCCCAAATTTCTGTTCATATTAGATCTCTTCCTCTTACATCCATTCTACCTTCTATAGCTCACAGAAACCTGGCTTTCTCAAGAAAACTCCCCATTTTCACCATGTGTTACCAAAACAGGCTGCTCCTTCTCTCACACTCTTGCCACAGAGGATGGAGAAGTTGGCATGTGCTTTGCTCTCCACTACTGCCTTTAGATCCCCAGACATCACTCAGAAACCAGTTGTCCTCCTTTCAAGTTCACTGCATCCTGCCCAGTGGTGCGTTGCTGTTTCCTGGGGACCTCCAGGTTACTTTTTTTTTTTCTCCAGGTTACTTTTATCTCCTCCACAATGGGTTCAGTTCTAGAACTCTTCCTGCCTTTGAACACCCTGGCTACACAGGTCCTCATCTTACCCCCGATCCCACTACCTCTGTTTCTAGATGACCTCAGCCTGACACGGGAATGGCGCCCAAACTCCTCTTTTCTCAGATGGTCTTGCCCCAGGTGTCACCAAAATGGAAGCTGTGGCTCTGAGCCCATGAAACATAGAACTGCTTTCCTACCAGAATCACTTGTTCTGATATGCATATAGGAAGGAGGGAGTGTTTTTCCTTCAGTCAGTGAAGACTGATGAACTAACCATGACCATTCTCACAGGTGAGGGTACACAATGCCTTCTGGAGCACGACCCAGAGACATCTGAAAATAGGCCCAATTGAGGCTGATTCTCCTTCTGTGCTGAAAGGCACACAAGGTCAGTGATTTGTAGTTGGGGGGAGCAGACTGATTATAAGTTAAAGGAGAGAGAGGCATTCTGCCCATGTCTAAAGCTGTCTCTATGTGACTGGAAAGCAGAAAGGGACAAAAATTTTGTGATTATAACTAGCTATGGCTTGTAAGGACATCCAGAGTTGGCAATAATAAGATTGTTCATGAGAATAATAGACATTCATGGAGTGATTTTACAAAGTGTATGAAACAAAGCTTGTTATTCCCATTTTATAAATGAAGAAACTGAGTCTCAGTGGTTGTATTGGCTAATAAGTGCCAGAGGTAGGATTTGAATTTGAGTATTTCCAAACTCCAAGTCTACATGTTGTTTTTTTTCTCTCTACTATATGATTTTCTGGTTAATTTTTGTACAAGCAATATTGCACATACAAGGCACACACAGAGTGTAAAGGATACTAATTTGTCCTATTGGGTGAGAGGACATTGGTGATGCATGCCAAAAGGTTGAACTAATTGCAATGTGAGTAAAAAAGGAACCATTCAGAATGGTAGAACAGCATCAGATATTTGAACAATGTAAAGGTTCAGCTAGGTGGCGTTACAGTGGGTAGAGCTCCTGGTCTGGAGTCAGGAAGATTCCTCTTCCTGAGTTCAAAGCTGGCCTCAGATACTTCCTAGCCTTGTGACCCTGGGCAAGTCACCTCACCCTGTTTGCCTGAGTCTCCTCATCTGTAAAATGAGCTGGAGAAGGAAACAGTAAACCACTTCAGTATCTCTGCCAAGAAAACCCCAAATGGGGTCATAAAGAGTTAGCCACGACTGAACAACAAAGGTGTTTCAATGCCCCCAAATGGAAACCATTATTGAGGTATAAGTACATGATTTTGGAACTAAAACTCAAATACATGTAGCCATTTTAAAGCTATATAATAATGGAATTCAAGTCAACAAATACTTATTAAGGACCTACTATGCAGAAGGAACACAAAGAACACAGAACAAGGCACCAAAATGCAGTGATCTATGCTCAAGGTGCTTACATTCTACAGGGGGATTAAATATGTGCGTAGATGAGTAAATGTACAGTCATCTGAGTTTGGGGTAAGCACTAATAGCTGAGGGGTAAAGGCAGTCAGTGAAGCCTTCTGGAAAGAGTTGGCATGTCTGATTCTGAAAGCTAGGTATGAGAAGGGAGTGCATTTCAGGGAAGGAGGAATGGCTTGTGTCATACACAGAAGCAGGAGATGACAAGTCCAATTCAGGGAACAACTCATAGCCCAGTTAAGGTTATTCACATGGCATGAATGAAGAGGGATGAAATGAAACAAACTGAAAAGGCTGGTAGAATTGACTGGGAAGGACCTCAAATACAAGGCTGAGGAGGAAGTACTTTATCCTGCAGGGTAATAGGGAACCACAGAAGAGTTTTTGAACAGAAAAGTGACACAATCCGACCTATTCTCAGTTGTATGGAGGATAGATTGTCGAGGGTGGAGACTAGAGCAGTGATATCCAATTCAAATAGAAATGGACCACTAAATTGTACCCAAGGATCCCTGTGGCTGCATAATGACTTAGTTTTCAAATGTAATGTTTTCTATGTCTAACTGTACTTTTACTTATGTTGTGAAACATTTCCCAATTGCATCTTAATCTGGGCTGTACTGGGGAGAAGACAGCCATTTTGAAACCTCTGAACTAAAGGTAAGGAGAACAATTAGGACATTAGAGGCAAGGGGGGATGAGGAGATAAAGACCTGGGCTGGGGGCCGGGGCTTGAGAATAGAGACTCTCTGAGGGCAGTAACTGCTACCTTTTATGTATTTGGATCTCTCTTGGCTAGCATGGTGCCTGGCACACAATAGCTGAAAAGAAAAGCTTGTTGAGTGAATGCACATTTCCCTGAATATGGTTGGGACAAAGAGGTGTTAAAAATGTGGGTGACTGTGCCAAGTCTGAAGCACATTGTTCTTTGAAATGCAGAGGAGCTGATAGTGAAGATTTTGAACATTTCCTCCCATTAACTACATACTGTAATGTTCTAGCATTACCATTTTCATTTCAAATAAATATTTCTCTTCCTGAAGTGTGTAAATATTTTATTGGAATTTCCTATATATTTTACCTCCTTAAATAGGTTATAGCTCCTTGTGGGTAGGGGCTGCACCATCTGTTTCTTTTGCATCTTCTACAGAACAATGTTAGGCACAGAGTAGGTACTCTGAGAGTTCTTAGTGACCTGTGTTGACTCAAATGAGATTCCAAATTAAATTATGATTCAATAATCAAATAAGCATTAATTCAATATCAGTTCTATGCTAGGGAATATGTTAGGCACTGGGATCATAAATACTAAGAGAAAGCCAGATCCTACTGTCAAGAAGCTTGCATTCTGCTTGGAGTAGGAGGGTAGATATTAAATGTAAATGAATTTATACACACGTGATCATTCTAGGAGGGTTCAACAAATATTTATTGACCACCTACTTTTATGTGGATCCCCAGGGCAGATACAAAAGTGATTAATACGTGGTCCCTGTCCTTGGAGAGCTTACAATCAAATAGTTTCACCACCTATGGAAATTACTATACTATAAAGTAGCGATCAGATGGAGGGGGAAAAAAGGTAAGCACTTACAGTCTATATCCCCATGGAGCCCCCATAGGTCTGTGTGGCTGCCCAAGCAGGGGGAAAGAAGAGAAGAGCATCTGGTGATGCTGAGCTCCATCACCATCTTGCAGGCCAAGTACCTGCTTAGATTAATAGTATCTGGCATCCATAAAGTTCTTGAAAGTCTGCCAAGGGATTTATTCATATTGTCTCATTCAATCCTCATGACTACCCTGGGAGGGAAGTGTTATTATTAGCACTCAGGGATATTATTCCATTTTATAGATGAGAAGACTGAGGTTCAGAGATGCTGAGTACCTGACCAAGGTCACACAGCTAATTAGAATCTAAGGTAGGTTTCTAAGTAAGTTTTTCTGATTTCAAAGCCAGGCCTCAATCCACTTTGCCACATTATCTCAAAGTATGGAGATGGTTAGGCCTCTCTCTGCTGGGTTGACCTTTTGCTCACAAATTCACAACTGAATTCTTTAGGGAAATCAAATGGCTCATGCAAGTCATCTGTGAGGAGAGTTTGTGTATATGGGTTCTCTGCATATTCTGATCATTCATAATGTTTATGGCCGTGATGATGCCTTCTCTAATTCTCTCAATGAATTAACAGTGGCTGCAGTTTCACACTTTAACACCAAGCAGCAGTTAGGAAATCATATTAGGTATTCGAGCAATCTGTTTTAATACGAATTAGCTAATAAAGTAATTAGCAAAGTAAGAAATACATTACTACTATGCAGTATTATGATTTAGTTGAAATTGCACATGCAGATGCATAATGTGGGATTTCTAAAAATTCCATTTAGGACATTTTAGCAGTGTATTGAAATATTTCTCATTCACAAGCAGCCAGCTGTGATGAAGGAAGCTGTGTTTAAATAGTTTGTCTAAATTGGAGGTGCTAGCAGATTTCAGAAAGAACTTTTTTCTAAACTTTGTTTTCCCTGTCATGGGGAATTAGAACAACATTTACAGCAATGTGCAATTTATTTTCATTTTTCATGTGCATTAAGCAGTTCCTCATTCAGGAGGTTCCATCTCCAGCTTCTGGACCTTTACATTGGCTGGTCCCCTTGCCTGGAATGCAACTCCTCTTTCTCACTTCAGCCTCTTAAAAGTTAATGAAGTGGGGTGGCTAGGTGGTACAGTGAATAGAGCACCCGCCCTAGAGTCAGGAGGACCTGAGTTCAAATGTGGCCTCAGACACTTGACACACTTACTAGCCGTGTGACCTTGGGCAAGTCACTTAACCCCAATTGCCCTGCCCTCCCCCATCCAAAAAAAAAGTTAATGAATTAACACATATAAAGCTCATTGTGAACTTTGCAGTGCCATATGAATGTTATTGTTCTTTCTGTAGTTATTCCTAGCTTCCTTTAAGCACAGCTAAGATGCCACTGCTACACAAGATCTATCCTAACCCTTTCATTTGTTAGTCTTCTCCATCTCTTGAAAATACTTTGTATGACTTGGTATATGCTTTGTATTTATTCATCGGTGTACACATCATCTTTTATTGTTGTTTAGTTGTTTTTCAGTTGTGTCCAATTTTCTGTGATCCCATTTGGGGTTTTCTCGGCAAAGATACTAGAGTGGTTTGCCATCTCCTTCTCCAGCTCATTTGACAGATGAAGAAACTGAGGCAAACAAGGTAAAGTGACTTGCCCAGGGTCACACAACTAGTAAGTGTCTGAGGCCAAATCTGAACTCAAGTCTGCCTGACTCCAGGCCAGGCACTCTAATCCACTATGTCACCTAGCTACCACACATCATCTTCCTTCCAAGAGAAATAAGCACCTTGAAGACAGGACTGTTTTATTCTTGTCATTATAACCCTAGGCCCTGGCACAGTGCCTGGTCTATAGAAGGCAACAAATAAGTATTTATTGGATTAAACTGAACCTAAAGGTATAGCATGTTCTCTTCTGGTACAGATAAAATTGCCAGATAATACTTGAGTTCACTGTCCTAGGTGCTAATTGCATGAACGGCTTTTACATTTACCCCTGCTCACTGCTGGGCAGAATTCTTAAAAATGCAACATGCTCTGTAACTTAGAAGAGAAAAAGAGGTGAGGAGGTTTCAAGTAGAATGTGATATTGGTTAAACATTGATGCTTTCCACCCAAATACCAACCACCTCAAAAAAGAAGCAAGGAAAAGTGAGCCATTTTCAGGCAAAAATAGACAACCGATGGAATGGTGAAAGGCTACCTGATGTCTACCTATCCAAGGAAGTCAATATAAACTTTAATGGGAGAAACACTTATAAAGACTAAAGAATGCTATCCCTCTTTGAAAAGAGTGGAATTATCACCATGCACACTTATGCCCAGTGCTGGGCTAGATATGATATAAGAGAGACAGTCCTGTGACAACACTGACTGCAAGGAAAAGCAGCACAGATGCAGAAAATGAAGACAGAAGAATTGAACCATCAAACCAATTCAGGGGCAAACACAAAGGAGAGAAACCAAATGCTCAGCCATATTAATGAATGCATTGTTTTAGCTTTATGAAGTGGGCAATAATGGCTCACATTTGGAAAGTATGTCAACACTTATAAAACATTTTGCGTATATTATCTCACGTGATCCTTACAAAAACCCTGAAAGGTATTTGCTATTATCATACTCATTTTACAGATAAGGAAACTGAGGTGGAGAGAAGTTAAGTGCCTTACCCAAGGTCACCACAGCCAGTAAGTGTCTTGAGGGAGGATTTGAATTCATGTTTTCCTGATTCTCAAGCAAGGGCTCTGCTCAATGCAGGTAAGAGATCTGGGAGAAGATCCAGCAAAGGCAGTTGTATGTCCAAATGGAACAGGAAAAGAAAAAAATATTGCTCTTCTCTGTAAAAGATGCAAGATTTCAGCAACATGATATTTATGAGAGATCACTCTTGGTGGTTTGGAATGGAAACGTCTGCCCTAGAGTAAAGGTACGACTTTGGAAAAATCTCAGGGGAAGCAATAAGATGACTGACTATATAGTGGGATCTCAGAACAAATATGTCTCAGACAAATAGGGGTATCAAAATGGGCTGTTACCCTACATTCCCCACTCTTTACTCAGCAATGCAGCTGTCTTTAATGGCCACCTCCTCCTCTTCCTTTGTGCCAATGAAAATCTCACCCATCCTGCAGGCTATTCACTTTCTACAAGACCCCAACCAAAAGTGGCCTTTACCTCCAAAGGCTTCGTGTCTATCAAGGCCATTTTTGTGGACTATTATTTTAATTATATTGTCACATGATCATCTCTTCTCTCCCTAAGTAGATTAAAAGCTTATCAAGGGCCAAGTTGACATTTTTATTTTGCTTTTTGGAGGACAATTGGGGTTAAGTGACTTGCCCAAAGTCACAGGACTAGTAAGTGTATCATATGTCTGAGGCCGGATTTGAACTCAGGTCCTCCTGACTCCAGGGCCAGTGCTCTATTCACTGTGCCACCTAGCCACCCCACCAAGTTGATATCTTAATACCTCTTGGACTCTCCCCATAGTTTTAACAGTGTGTTATGCACATATTACGTTTATTACGTAATGACTGAACAGTCATTTAAAAAAATGGTTGATGAGATAAATAAATAAGACAGAGACAGAGACAGGGACAGAGAGAGAGGTTAACATGGGCTATGCTGATTGGGGGTAAGGGTTTTCTACTGTCAATTGGATTCAGTTCAACAAACATGTATTAAATCGCTATTAGTATGCACGAGGCACTATGCTAGGCACCAGGAAAACCAAAATGCCTTTGCGTTCAAATAGCTGATGTTCTTTCTCCTGGGACTGAATATTGGCAAAATATACTCAGTGAATCAAAATAACTAAATAAAGGGGTAAACATGAATTAATATTGGAAGAGTTCTTTGCCTTAAATTAGTGGTTCTGTTTAGGCACTAATGGCTTACATAGTCTTCTTGAACTGTTATCTGCTTCCCTTATGCCAAAGACATTGAAAAGAAACCAAACCCTACGATCCAAAACTATATTAAGAAATGTACTGAACCAGGAGGATTTCTCAAAGTATCATCTATGACATTCTTAGCTGCACGCAAAATCGTATCATTTTGGTTGATTAAAGATTATTTAAGGAAAAGATGATTAAAGTACCTTGAATTTTCCACCTTCTAAAGTAATTTGCATTCAGTTAGAAAAGGATTTACTTGAGGGGAAAAGGGAAATCATTTCCAACGTGGATACTATCACTTTAAACTCTGGAAATCAATAAGTCTGAAAAGTTTTGTTGTGGGGGAAAGAAAGGGGGAGATGACACTATTCTGCCTGTCAATGACCATGATCATTTTGTGTGTTCATGGGATGTTTGTTTCTTTTTAATTAATCATCAGATAAGTCAACAACAGAACTAAGAAGTACCCTGGAAAGAATGAGCTTGTGAATGTGGACATAAGCCTTTTTTTTTCATTTTTATTTCCACTCCTGTTTCAAAGCCTTTGCCAGTCTATCTTGAGAAAACTTTCCAGACAAAAACTGTTAACCAGTCAATGCTTTGTTTTAAGTAAGGGGCAATTGGCTACCAATGACTCAAGTTTATATTCTGTTTCTGGCATTTTTTTCCATCCACCTAGTTGGAGGAGAGAAAGAAACCAAGATTTTTTGTTTTTTCATTCCATATAAGAAAAACCAAGTAGACAAAAAAGGTCTATTGCCTATCTAGGACGGGCAACTGAATTGACAGCCCATAGTGCTGGTCTACCAGTGTGTGTGTGTGTGTGCGTGTG
The DNA here is from genome assembly GCA_028627135.1 of Pseudochirops cupreus. Taxonomy (NCBI): domain Eukaryota; kingdom Metazoa; phylum Chordata; class Mammalia; order Diprotodontia; family Pseudocheiridae; genus Pseudochirops; species Pseudochirops cupreus. The sequence continues at coordinate 31,313,482 of CM053582.1, read as the reverse complement.
TGACTGAAAAGTTTTTGGAGTCATAGGATATGGTTTTGAATCCTGGCTTTGCTGCCGCCTACCAATGAGACCTTGTGTAAGTCACTTCTTCCCTGGGCTTTCAGTTTCTTCCTGAGAGTGGTGGATATAATACCTTTGAAGTTCTTTCTGGCTCTTAATCTATAAACTTTTGGGAAATTATGCTTTTCTTTTAATGATACAAACTTATTTGTTTGACACAGCCAATAACAGGTCAATGTTTCCCAAATGGCTCAGTCCACAATAGTCACCAGTCTGCCGTACGCCAACATTTCTCTGAGAGCTAGAGACTGCAAAGGGGAACATGTAGAGGCAGCCAGAGGATGTAGGGGATAGACTGGTAGGCTGGACCTGGCATTAGGAAGACCTAAGTACAACTCCTTCCTCACAAACTTACTGGCTGAGTGACCCTGGGCAGCTCACTTAACTTCTCTCTGCTTCAGCTTCCCCATCTATAAAATGGCAATAATAATTGCCTACCTCCCAGGGGTTTTATGAGGATCAAATGAGATAATATTTATGAAAGTGATTTGCAAACCTTAAAGTACTATGTAAATATGAGCTATTATTATTACTATATGTGGTATCCACAGCAATGGTCATCTCATAAATTATGCAGTTCACTTGCTAACTCCATCTCCCCCTCTCAGAGGAATTCTCTAGATTAATCAATTAATATGTATTTATTAAGTATTCACTGGGGGAAAGGCACTGTACTAAATGCTCATGATACAAAGAAAAAGCGAAATAAAAAAGGTTCTGCCCTCAAGAAACTTACATTATAATGGGGGAGACAACATATACATAAATTAGTCCAAACAAGATAAATACAGAGTAGTATTGGTAGGTTTATTATTATTATTATTATTATATTAAAAGGTAAATGTCCTGCTCTTAACTGGTTATGGGGAGAGTCAGGTTCTTTTCCCATATTCTATAGCTTGCCTTAACATTAAAGATGTTAACCTCCCCTAGTCTTTCTTGCTTGCATTCTAAATGGCTTCTATAATTGTTGCTATATATCTCAGCAGAGAGTTTTGAACTTTAATAAGAAAATATCTGCAGAGTACCCTGAGCTCCTTAGATATGGACAAAAATATAATTTTGAGCAAGAATTTCATATGGTCAAAGATATTATTTTCCACATTAAACCTTTTGGAAAATGTACAGGCACCCATCCAGATGAATGACTAATAAATGGAAAATCAGTTAAAAAAAACCAAACCAACAGTATGGTCACAGCAAATGTGTTTTTCCTCCAAATTATTTCCTTAATGAAAAAGCATTCAGTTGATTGAACAGCAGAAGGGGCTTCAGTATAAGATGTTAAACACCAAATGTTGTTGTTGTGGGGGAGGGGGGTTGTGGGAGGGTGCAGAATGGTGGTGGGGGCTGAGGGGGAGGGAGTTGCTATGAAGCAATGGATCCCAGCTGATGAGCTGAGCATAAATTCAAATGAAAAATTCCCTCAAATGATGGTGGGCTGAGGAGAGAGAAAGATAGCCCATGTTAGAAAAAGAAGAAGAATTAGGCTAATCCCAAAGAAGCACAAAGTCTCTTGGCATCTATAAACAACAATTAGAAGGCATCACTGTCAGGCAGAGGCAAGAATCCCAAGGCTAAGCAGCTGGATGAAGGAAATCTGCAGTCTGTTTGACCTACTAAAGAAGCTCCCAATAATACAGAGTGAGGCACTTTGTGGTCCTGGTAAAAATGAGCTGAGGGTGGTTTCCCTCAGACAGGAAATATTTTGTGAAAGCTCTATTTTCATTTACTTCTAGGGACAATTCTACAGAAGAGATATCAGGGATTATCATGAAATCAAAGATTTTCAGAGATAAAAGGGAGACCAGAGGCAATCATATCCAACTTTCTCATTGAGGAAAGAAGTTCAGAGAGGTCAAGTGGCTTGGTCACAAAGTCTTGAGGTGGGATTAGAACTCTGGTCTTGTGGATTCCAAGTCCAGGGCCCTATGAACTGCACTACCTCTCTACCTAGGAAGTGATAACTTGGAAGGAATTTCTTGCCTTGCAGTGCTCTTATTTTGGGAGATTAGGTTGTTTCTCCATCACTTTATCCTGGCATGCTTTAATACTGAAAACACCATTAATTTCATCATGGTGGACACTCCCTCCATGCCTTTACTTAGGTAGTCTGCATGATATCCTGTGACCAAAAGGATTTATCCTTTAGTGGCCAGTCCTCTGGGGCTGAGTCACTGTCAATTGAGATAGAGGGATCCTTGGACAATAGGTCTACAATTTATTGACAGACTCATAATCTACCAATCAAGAAGTATTTATTAAGGACCAACTATGTGCACAGTGCTGGCCCCTGATACACAAAGACAAAAACAGAACAGTCCCTGTCCTCAAGAAATTTTAAGTCCATCATGGGAGACAGCATAGACATATACAAAGATATACAAAGTAAACAAAAGGTAATTTGGGGGGAACTACTAGCTGGGGTTTCAGGAAGGTCTTCAAGTAGAGGGTAGTGCTTGAGCTGAATTTTGAAGGAAACAAGGAATTATAAGTAGAGGCAAAGAGGGAATAAATTCCAGGCATGAGGACCAGCCAGTGCAAAGGTACAGAGATGGGAACTGGAGTGCAAGGTCTGAGGAACAGAAAGGTCACTTAGGCTGGATGACACAGTGTCAGAGGGGTAATAATGTATAAGGCTGGTGAGGTAGGTTGGGGCCAGATCATAAAGGACATTAAAAAAATAAAACAGTGACATTAACATTAGATCCTAAAACAAACAGGGAGCTATTGGTGTTTCAGTAATAGAGAAGTGGTATGATTATATTTCTACTTTAGAAAAATCTTCCATTTCAGTAGCCGTAGGCAAAGATGATAATTAGGAGACTATTGAAATAGTCCAGCTAACAGGTGGTGAAGGCCTGAACTAAGTTTGTAGGTATGTGAGTAGAGAAAAGACAGATGAGAAAGATGTTGTGGAGTTAGAAATGGAAAACAAATGGCAACTGATTGTACAATGTGAGAGAGACTGAAAAGAGTCAATGATAATGCTGAGTTTGTGAAAGTAGCTAACTGAAAGGATGGCAATGCCTTCAACAATTATAGGGAATTTTAGAAGAGGGTTAAGTTGAGGGTAAAGATAATAAGCTCTGATTTGGATAGGTCCAATCTGAGACCCATGGAGTATCCAGTTTGAAATGTCTATCAGATAGTTGCAGATGTATGACAAGAGCTCAGGAGATAAAGAGGAGGGCTGAATATATATATATATACATATATATATATATATATATATATATATATGTATATATATATATATATACATACACACACACACACACACACACACACACACACACACACACACACATATATATATATATATATACATGCATGTCAAGATAACAAACCTTTGGGAACTGATGAGGTCATCAGCTGAGAGTATAGAGAGAGAGAAGAGGGGCCAGGAAAGAGTCTTGGGATATGCTCTGAGTCAGTAGGAAGATAAGGGTAATAAACCAGCAAAGTAGAGTAAGTGGTAGCAGTCACACAGTTGGGAGGAGAACTAAGAGAGGGCAGTGTCATAAGAACTTAAGGTCAATTTTAACTGCAGTGACTGAGTAGAAAGAGTTCTGGATTGAAAAGTAAAGGACCTGAGTTTAAGGACCACTAGCTACTTGTGTGATTCTGAGCAAGGCACTTTCCATCACTGGGGACCAGTTTCCTCTTCTTTAAAATGAAGAAACTGGACTAGATGACTTCAGATCCCTTCTAGCTCAAAATTGTCAATGATGATAATTATGTGAAGACAGGAAGTGTCCCCATTAAGCTATTTCTGGAGAGAATACTAGATACAAGTATAGCTCTTCCTCTTATAACTGATCCTGATCCGTCTCTTCTAGTCCTCTGCATTTCCAGTTCACATCTCTCTAAGGTTTTAATTGGGGATTCTTGTTGAAAATATCTGTATTGTCTAGGATATTTCTTTTACTGTGTTTTTTTTTGTTTATTTTTGTTAGAGCCAGTGTTTTTTCCCGTAGAGTTGTTATTATAATTCCTAGCCCTTCCAAATGATTTCATTTTTTATTTTATAGAACATTTCCTGTTAATATTCTTTCCAAATATATCTGGCACATAGCAAATTGTGGCTATGTCTTCTGGAGAAAAACCAAGGTTTTGGACTTTGTCATCTCTAGAAGGACATAGGAGCTGTTGACCTTGACACTCAGTGGAAGGCTCTGTTCTTATTTCCTTAATTTCCTTGAATGTGTGCCATGAAAGCTTAACCTTATTGCCTTCAAATATAGGATTTCACAGGATTTTATACAAATGAAAAGTTTGTTACAATTCTGCGTTGAATCTTCTGACATATCATGAAGATTGTATTTCAATGTTTGTACAGTACTTCTGGAGTAGAGAACACTTCCTTCTTGATGACCATAACTCAGATTCACATAGGATTTCAAGGTGTGAAGAGAACTTTCTTCACAACAACCAAGTGAGGAAGGTTATTCCTGTTCTACAGATAAGAAAACTGAATCCAAAAGGTTAAATGACTTGGCGTTGACCATGTCCCTCTAGTTATTAAAACTCTTTCCCTCTTGAAATTACTTTGTATTACATGATCATAGTGTTACAGAATGAAAGGGGTAAAAGGGACCTTAGTAGCCATCAAGTACATGGGTTCTTTTTTAAAAAATAATGTTTTATTTTTTCCAATTACATGAAAAAATTATTTTTAACATCCATTTAAAAAAAAAACATTGAGTTCTCTCCCTCCCTTCCTCCCCTCCCCCCTCTAAGATGGCAAGCAATTTTATATAAGTTATGCATGTGTAATTATGCAAAACATATTTCCATATATGTTATGTTGTGAAAGAAAATATTGGTCATTTACCTTTTTTAATCTTTTTGGAATAGAGACCTAGTAGTGGCATTGCTGGGTCAAAGAGTAAACAAATACAAAGAGTTTTATAGTCTTTTGGGCACAATTTCAAATTGCTTTCCAGAATGGTTGCATCACTTCACAACTCTACCAACAGTGAATTAGTGTCCCAATTTTCCCACATCCCCTCAAACATTGATCATTTTCCTTTTTCTGTCATATTAGCCAATCTGAAAGGTGTGAGGTAGTATCTCAGAATTTTTATAATTTGCATTTCTCTGATCAATAGACAATAGATAGCTGATTTCTTTATCTGAAAACTTCCTATTCATATCCTTTGCTGTTGCTGTTTTTCAGTAGTTTCAGTTGTGTCTGACTCTTTGTGACCATATTTGGGGTTTTCTTGGCAAAAATACTGGAGTGGTTTACCGTTTCCTTTTCCATCTCACTTTACAGATGAGGAAATTGAGGTAAACAAGGTTAAGTGACTTACCAAGGGTCACACAGCTAGGAAGTGGTTGAGATTAGATTTGATCTCATGAAGAATAGCCTTCCTGACTCCACGCCCAGCACTCTATCCACTGTGCCACCTTGGGGAATGACTTGTATTCTCATAAATTTCACTCAGTTCTCTATGTATTTGAGAAATGAGGACTTTATCAGAGATACTTGCTGTAAACAATTTTCCCCCAGTTTCCTGCTTTCCCTCTAATCTTGGCTGCATTGGTTTCATTCTTGTGTAAAATCTTTTAAATTTAATATAATCAAAATTATCCATTTTATATCTTGTAGCGGTCTCTATCTCTTGTGTGGTCATAAATTCTTCCTTTATCCATAGATCTGACAGGTAAGCTATTTCAGGTTCGTGTAATTTTCTTATGGTATCACTCTTTATGTTTAAATCATGTACCCATTTTAACCTTATTTGGTATATGGTGTGAAATGTTGATCCATAACTAGTTTCTGCCAAACTGCTTTCCAGTAAGTACAGAGGTTCTTAACTTCCTTAATTTTATTGCCTTCCCATTGAGACTACCTCCAATTCATCCTGTATATATGTTGTTTGTACACAGTTGTTTGCATGCTATCCCCCATGGTAGACTATGAGAAGAGACTTTTGTCTTTTGTCTTTCTTTGCCTTTCTTTGCATCACCAAGACTTAACATAGTATCTGGCAAATGCTAGGTGCTTAATAAATGCTTGTTAACTTGTTGATTGTGAGTCTACAGGTAATAAGGGGTCTGTGTGTAGATTTCAGAGGATCCATAAAGTTGAATAGGGAAAAAATATGTATCTTGACTTTCATTCACCTATGATTTCCTTTATAATTCTAGGGATTTTATTTTATACATTTACAAACATTATTCTAAAAAGGGAGTTCAGAGATTTTAATAGACTGCCAAAAGGGTCCATAACACACAAAAAAGTTAAGAACCACTAGTCTAGTCCAATCCATAGCATCATCACCTTCCCCCTCAAATCCCCTCTGTAATATATGTGACAAGTGGCTGTCTACCTCCTTCTTGAAGACCTTCTAAGAGGTCTACCATCTCCTGTGGAAATGCATTCTGTTTTTGGAGAGCAGTAATTCTTAGGAAGCTTTTGCTGACAGCAAGTTGAAACTCTCCTTTGTGCAACCTTCATCTACTCTTGCTGGTTGTGTTCTCTGGGGCCAAATGGAATAAGTCTCTCCTGCACATAACAGTCTTACAAATTCTTGAGGATAGCAATCATAACACACACATGTGTTCACATGCACACATATGAGCACACACACATGCACATACTCACATACCTCACCATAAGTCTTGTCTTCATATATTACTTTATATATACTTATATATGTAACATACCATCTAGTATGTAAGGTCCTTGAGCAATTTAGATTTTATTTTGTACCTCCATGGCCTGGTACATAATAGACCACAGGAATTAATGTTCAATCAATGAGTGAATGAAGTATTTGAAATAGGATTCAAAACCAAATCTCTTGACTCCAAATCCAAGGCACTTTCTACTTGGCCATTATGACCTGCTCTGTGGTTAAGCAATCTATGCTTTCAATTTTTTGATAAATTGAAATTAATCTCTTCTTGAAGTCTATGGAGTTCTTTCAGTCTGAAAAAAATGGATATTTTCCACACTCCCAAAATTAATATTACGTAGAAGAATACTGCTTTTTTATTGTAAGTTTTAACTGTGTCTATGTGCTCAACCTTGCTGTGGGTGATTCTGAATTTGAATGATAAAATTGAGGATTGGTATGCCTATGTGGTATGAGAACCAAAATATATATCTAAGGGTTTGACGGATCAAACACAAAAGAAAAATTCACTCAGAGAAGCTGTGAGTTATAATGTAACTGATATAGAACTTTTAGTCATTAAGAAAAGTAGTAAAATTGTTGGTTGAAGAAAAGATGACATCATAAATTGGTAGTGAATTGAATGAAAAATAAAATTCTTAAAGAAAGTCAGTAATATAATATGCCATATTCATGTTATGCTAAAAATGTCATCTAGGCCTCTCCCTTTTTTTCCCATTCTTCCATTCTAGGCTTGTTCCATTCTGTTACTGCTATAAATTTTAATGAATAATAAAAGTAGGATCTCTAATAAGTTGGTGATGCCTTACACAATAATATTTAATAATGAGCTGAAAAGAGACACAAACACCATTTACCTTCTGAGCTAAGAACCACTTAATCACAAGTTTTTGCCAGTATCTTGTTACCATGGAGATTAGACATGAAATTTTTCCCCTATGGAGTTTCCATGACTTTTCCCAAACTAATTTCTTCTTTCATTTTTTCTTTATTTTTTTTTTTTTATGTTTTGCTTTTTGGAGGGGGGAAGGTAGGGCAATTGGGGTTAAGTGTCACTCACGGCTGCCAAGTGTTAAGTGTCTGAGGCTGGATTTGAACACAGGTCCTCTTGACTCCAGGACTGGTGCTCTATTCACTGCGCCACCTAGCCACCCCTAATTTCTTTTTAGAGCAAGAGACCATTGTAGATGTACCTTTTATTAAATTTTCTAACCTTGCACAACTGTTAACAAAAAGAGAGAGAAGTTCTTGCCAAGGCATTATGAATACAAGCTTGAAAATTTAGCTACTTAGTGCTAAGTTTGAGACATTCACCCAATCTTATGATCTTCCAGAACCTTTTTAAACTTTAGCCATCAGATTGACAATTTTCTGCATCATTTTCATTGCTTTTATATTTCAAGAAAAGTTTATAGATGCTTTTGGGGGATTTTTTCAACCCAGAAATTCCCTGATATATAACCCATTCTTCCCATCCCACACAATAAAACAATCATTGTTGTTCAGTCACCTTTTCAGTTATGTTTAACTCTTTCTGATCCCATTTGGGGTTTTCTTGGCAAAGATACTGGTTTGCCATTTCCTTCTCCAGCTCATTTTATAGATTAGATTAAGAGACTTACCCAGGGTCACACAGTAAGTATCTGAGGCCAGATTTGAACTCAGGAAGATTTATCTTCCTGACTCCAAATACAGCACTCTATCCACTGAGTTACCTAGCTGCCTTCAATAGAATCATCCCTTTTAACAAAGACAAAGCACTAAAAGAAAGCCAATAGATGGAGTAATCCTATCTGTCAGCATATGCAACATTTGACATCTGTCGATTCCTATACGAAGAAGAAGGAGGTACATTTCATCATTTCTCCTCCAGAATTAATATTGGTCATTGCCTTTCAATCCAAATTCCTCTGGCTTTAGGGTTGTTTTCATTTATAGCATTATAGTCCACAGATTCTGTATTCTTTGCTCTGGTTCAGTACATGCAAAACTTCCTATGTTTCTATGAATTCTATATATTTGCTGTTTGTATGATTCATAAGATTGTATAATTTGTATGATTGGACTAAATTCAAGTTCAAGTTCAACAAACATTTAACAAGTTCTGGGCATGATAGAAGACATACAAAGATGTATGACCAGCTTGTTGTCTTGATGGAGTTGGCCAGAGTAGTACAGGGATATGGCACAGACAGAAATGACTATATTCTTAAGTACGTCAGTTAATCTGTGGAGGTGACTACTCCCTGAACCAATGGAGATTGCAAGTCCTCGTGTAGATGGTTATTATGAATCATTGCAACCAAAAAAAGCTAATTATACTGGAGTCATACTTCTTTTGACATAGAGCTAGGTTGGTTATGACAGTTATGACAGTTGGTTATGACTACATATATATATATATATATATATATATATATATATATGAGTTATGACATAACTCCTATGACACTTAGCCAACAACATTTTATTAAGTACTTACCATATATCAGGCACTATGCTAAGCTCTAGGGATACAAAGAAAGGTACTGGGCATAGAAGGGGAGTCTCTCCCACTTACGAGAACTTGGTCATAGTTTCTGAGAACACAAAGTCACATCCATACCATGATGAGGCATGAAAGTAGGATGCAAACAGCTTAAGTACACAATATTAGATGAACACATCATAGTTGCAAAGCAACAAAAGAAGAGTTCCTAATGAAAAAGCCATTACCAACAGAGAAGATGAAGGAAGGCTTCATGGAGGCAATGGCATTTGAATTGGGCTTTAAAGGACAGATAAAGAAATCCATAAAGGCCAGGTGAGCAGGAGAAATGCATTCAACAGATGAGAAACAAAGTGACCAAAGGCACAGAAGCAGCAAAGCACGAGGTGTGTGGTGGGAGAAATAGAAAGTAGGCCAGTTTTGATGGAGCACAGAATATATGCAGGGGAGTAATATGAGATAAATCTGGAAAGGTAGGATGAACAGAGAAGAAGATGGCACAGCTTCATCTCCATCTGGAGAGCAGAGAAGCTGTTTGCATTGTCACACTGCTCATATTTGCAGGTTATAAAGGAACTCCCTCTCAGAGGAAAGATAACAGAAGCAGTATGGTAGAATAGATAAGGCACTGGACTTGTAATACGGAAGCTATAGGTGGCCCCAGGTGTTTATTAAAAGTGTGACTCTGGGCAAATCCCTTCACTTCCCCGGGCCTCAGTTTCCACATCTTTAAAATGAGAAAATTTGACTTTTTTGCTTCTAAGGTCTCTTCCGGCTCAAAAACTATGGTCATATGATCCTAAGGTCCATGGCAATTGTCTTTGAGGGACAATCCTCTCCCCATAGGCTAGTGTGGGTAGGATTATAGGGTAGAATGCCAAACTAGCTAGTGGAACTCAGTCTCTGTAAGGACAAATGTTCCCATCTAGGGAAAATAATGACAAAGACAGGCCTGGCCTCCACCAATTACAAAAGTAATAGTTTAGAGATACCACAACACTAGTTATAGCAGAAGAGGATATGCATATCTCTCATCATGGGGAAGACCTTTTATAGTGACAGGTATGTCACTCTTCAGACAGCAAGGAACAGGTTTAGGAGGCCATCAGTTCTGCTTGGTCATTCCACTATGACTGCATAGTACAGTCATCCTAGGGAGGTAAATAAGCAAAAGGGAAACAGAAAGCTTTGTGGCTTTTCTATTGGTACCAGCCTCAGCAAAGAGGGAGAATTCTTAGGTTTTTCCTGATAGCATATTTTTCTGGCTAAGGTTGAATGACAGTTTCTTAGGAATTTTGTAGAGGAGATGGTTATGATCTGGCCTCGATACCTACTGAAGGCCCTCTAGTTCTGAGGACCTGTAATTCTGGACCACAGCCATCAGTCCTCTCAGAAGGGCTAACATATGGAAAAGGGATATGACTCATTCTGCCTGGCTTCAGAGAGGAGAACTAGGGGCAATGGATGAAAGACACATAATGAACAAATTAGACTTGATGTGAGGAGTAACACACTAACAATTAGAATTATCCTCCAATGGAATGGGCCTTCTGGGAGGGAGTAGGTTCCACATAACTGCAGGTCTTCAGGCTTAATCTGGATGGCCACCTCGTAAGTGATTCTGCAGAGGGGAATCTTGTTCAAGTATAGGTTAGACTAGATATCCTCTGAGGTCCCTTACATCTCTGATATATTGGGATTCTGTGATTTTTCTCTTTCCATCTGTACTCAAGGAACACCCATTTCCTAGCATATGAAGAGGACTGAGAAGATCTACTATGAATATGGTCTATTAGTAAATCTGTCTGAGTTTCCTGATGGTCCTGATGCAGCAGCTCTTGCTTTCTGGATTTTTCTTCCATCCATAAAGCAATTTTTAAGTCAATGAAAAGGAAATTACAGTTCAGGAAAATGACTTTGGGGGTAAATTGCCCAACAGTTTTAAGTCTGTCCAAAGAAGTGGGCAAGTAGTTAGATTTTTAAAAGCCTCTCCCATTATGAGATTTAAAAAAAAACTGACGGTGAGGAGGGATGATTTCCTAAAAGATTAAGCAGCAGCCTTCCTGTTATTGGAGATGCATTTTAAATGGTGATTACAGGAAATCTCACCACAGTATCCCAGATTCCATAGTATTAAACCCCCAAATTTCTTTTCCATCCATAGAAGGTACCAACAGAAATCAGAGAGTATGTAATTAACGTCAACATTTGAGATGACTGATTTTTTGAAAGAAAATAAAAAGAACTGTGGCTTACAGCAAATTGCCTTTCTCCATTACTTCCTCTTGATAGATATTGGATAATATAGGTTGAAGTAGTTTGAGAGGCAGCATGATCTAATAGAAAGACAATTGCCTTGGAATCAGGAAGACTTGTGCTCACATCAGCCTCTGATGTTTACTAGCTATGTGACCAATGGCATGTCATGCCCTCTCTGAGTCTCAGTTCTCTCCGTTGTAAAGTAGGGATCAAAATACCAGTAGCACCTGTTTCATAGGATGGTTGTGAGGATCAGATGAGATAATCTATGTAAGGTGGTATGTAAATACCATTTCTTATTATTACTATGTAGACATTATTATGCATTGTTTAACTAATATTATTTGGCAAAGGTAGGGGAAAAAAACATATCCTATCAATGAAAAGTTAACACTCTTTAAGTCATTTAAATCTTTACCAGTACATAGCTACCTTGCCTGAAGTGAGATGACTATGCTTTATCTGACTAGGTGGGGTGGGTGGGGTCAGGTTTTGAGATGGTGGCATTGGTTATTAAGACATGTAACAAAGATTTTATAGTCATGGAAAGTTGAGGTTCCAGAGGTTCAGTTGTGTCAGGGATTAACTACATGCTGAAGTAGGCTAGGTAAATGGTTGAGTGTCAAAAGTAGGTAGACAGAGTCAGGACCAAGAAATTGGGTCTCAATCAAAGAGGGAAAGGCAAGGATCATCCTGAGGTAAAACTCATTAAAAGCTCTTCAAGGCAAGTTAGTTGTGTTGATGGAGTTTCCCAGATAAATGGCCTCATTTGGGGGACCTTTCTGAGTTCTGTCCCAGCCTAAAATATTTTATCATTAGAGTCCCACAACCACTGACTATCACAGTCCCTTGACTTCCCCAGGGATGTGGAACCTGAAGCCTCGAGGCCACATGTGGCCCTCTAGGTCCTCAGGTGTGGCCCTTTGACTGAATCCAAACTTCACAGAACAAATCCTCTTAATAAAAGTATTTGTTCTGTAAAACTTGGACTCAATCAAAAGGCTGCACCCAAGGACCTAGAAGGCCACATGTGGCTTCAAGGCCACAGATTTCCCACCCCTGTACTATACCAACATGCAAGATTCTAAACTACAGGTAATAACTTAATATGAAGGGCACGCAACTGTCACTAGCTCTGTGACATAATTTCATCAGTGTCCTACCTTTTGGTCTTGCCCTGTAGCTCAGGTCATTTCTAGTAGAGGAAGAAAAGAATCCTCTAGGGAATACCAAAAAGCACCAGAGAAACATACTCAGACACAGGAAAAGACATTCCTAGAATATCCAACCCCATGACCACATTTCTTTACCATAACAAGATCCCACTTGTCTTTTCTCTCTCTCCTCTAACACAAAAATGGCTTGCACAAGCAGCATTCCAAGAGCTGGTCTCTGGCAGTATCAATAAATTTCTTCTAAGTGTTGATTGTGGACAATCCCACCGGAAGAGATGCTGGTAGGCTCTCAGAGCAAATGAATGCAGCATTGCCCTGTCTCTGTTCCAGCTCAACAGCCCTGCCTTTCTTGCTGTGCTAACAACGTAATGTTTTTGTTTTGCTTTTTACTTTCTCACCCCATGAATCTTCCGAGACAGACTCAAAAAACAAGGCTATGGCTTCAGGATAGATAGTAGGCTATGAGGGGCCTTCATTCTCTGATTCATCCTCAAGGGGGTGGGTTAAAGGACTTTTTTAACATAGCATTCAGCAAAAACCCTGACTTTCAGACAGTGGATGGTGAAATTACAACTTTGAGTTACTTGAATTCTTCTTTTGGACTATCCAATCAAGTTTTATTAACCTATAGGAAATATTGACCAATTTTCTTCCAGTTTGTTTTTCTAAGAAAGCTCTTCAATCACAATCTTCAGAGGAGAAGAAAATATTCTCTGCTATCTTATGTTGGCTAATTATGAGATACTGTTCAAATTGTGGTAACTCAGACTTCTTGATGGTCTTATGTGTGAGAGCTTAGGGAAACCTGTCTGGCAAGAAAGACTGTTTCTTTTAAATAATGAAATAGTTTTTGAAGCTCAACCCTACAGAGGCCTTTGTTAAAATGAATGAAAATATAATAGTAGATGAAATTAGATCAGAAAAAAGTAACTAAAGAAGGAAAATACTGAAGGAGAAAAAACAGATTATATTCAAATTACGGCACCCAGCTTTCTAGAGAGGACTCAAAAATGGGCTGCCTAAAAGAAAGAAAAAATAAACTCATCTGTCCCTTCTTAAAACTGTTCATTCTTAGACCCTATATGTATGCATATAAATGCATATATGTGTAACAGGTCATGGCCAGACTTCCTTACTGGCTTCAAACTGACCATGTGTATTAGTTCAGCCCTTTGGAAATAGTAAATTCTCTGGCTACTTCTGGCTGTCAAGTATAATTGGACACTGAAACACTTTAAAGGAGATGAAGCAATTATCTGATTGTTTAAGTCTTGTCAATGAGGAGAGGCTATTTTTTTGTTTGATTTTTAGCTAATATTTATATAAAGCTCTTACTATGTGCCAGGCATTGTGCTAAACACTTTATAATTATTATCTCATTTGATCCTCACAATAACCCTGGGAACTAGGTATACTTTTACTTCTCCTTTTGATGAGACTCTAGATATAAGCCAAAGCCTAAGCTGTAATTCTTCCCTGGGGCACCTAGATGGGGTAGGGGAGGGGACATAATGAGCTAAAGCAAACAAGAAAAGAATCTAACCTCTCTTCTAAGAAGTCAGGCTCCCCCAGGACTGGACCTGGCATGGGTTTGGTATAGAAATTGTCCTTGGTGGAGAAGAGAGTGGGGATAGTGCTCCAGTCCCACTGGGCTCAGCTGAAATTCAGATAGATAGATAATAGATACATAATTTCTCTATATAGAGGGAGATATATATCTAGATAGATCCTTGTTTAGATAGGTATTTATATAGATACATAGATATAAATTGAGGGGGGAGAAGAAGAGGAAGAGAAGGAAGAGAAGAGGAGAGAGAAACAGATAGAGAGAGAGAGAGAGGGACAGAGAGAGAGAGATTCCTACATGACTAATATAAATTCCCTCCACATTCCCACTTTTCAGAATATTTCTCTTCAAGGTTTAGTTTAGTTGCTTCTATGAAGCCTTTTAGGATCCTTCCTCATATTCTCCAGCTAAAAGTCATCCTCTTCTTCCTCACATTTTCCTAAAGCATTTCACCCGGATCTTTCCTTTGCTCCTACTGCTCCCTAGCTTATATCACACGTGTATGTGTGTGTATTGTATTTCTCACAGTAGAACATAAGATCTTTGAAGGCAGGAACTGTTTCAACTTTTGTCTTTGTGTTCCAGCATCTAACACAGTGTTTTACATATAATATGTGCTTAATAAATGTTTGATGAAATGAATACATTTAATATTTTACAATAATATTCCAATGGATCTATGATATCTTTCATTTAGATATTCCCTCCTAGCATGCAGACAGCAACCCATCTATGCCTGCCTAGTCTCTGTAATTCTTCTCCATGTCCTCTTATTGATTAACAACATTGCTGGGTGCCTTTCTTTCATTCTTTTAACTTTGCATGGATACAAATGGAATATATAGCTGTCTGTTGAGTACCCATCACTTTCACAAGATGATTGGCCCATCATGTCTTCCCTTTCAAATATTTCTATGATTAAATCTTTTACACCACTTCTCTTATATAATTCTTCTTTTATAATGTGACCCAACTAGCTTATGTTCACCATGTGCTTTTGAATTTCCTTTTGGGTGATCTTCAATTTGGGTTGTTTGGGGATTTTGATATTTCATGGCTCATATTCATACAACACCACTGGACAAAATATTGATGTCAAAATGATGGGTCTTTGTTTCAGGGAAAAGTTTGGGGTATAGAGCAGTAGGGCAATGTTGTTACTACAATGTGAAATTCAGGATGCCATTAAAAAAACAAACTGTTCATAACTGAAGTTCACAGTGTCATATACAATCTTCTGTTCTCTGTATATGGAAATATCCGTGTTTGATAAATTCATAATAAACCAGAAAAATTTTTAAACGAGCTGTATAGTTTCCCAAAGTGAATCCATCCTGCTATTCTCCTTCTGATCAATTCTAGGACCAATGCATGGCCCACTGACAGTGTTTGTCCAAGATGCATGTACTTATGTACTAAGGACTGTCTAGCTAACTGCTTATCATGGTCTAAACAATAGGCAGACTTCATTCACTTGCTTTTTTTCCTGTGTGGATAGTTAATTCAAACTCTTTTGAGTGTTTGTGGATCTAACAGAATGTAATCCCCATGCAAAAGCACCTAACATATCTCATAAGGAAGAAGAAATTCCTCTTCAACTTGGAATCTATTCTGGACCTACTCCATTGCAGGGGCAAACATCTTTCCTGAGCATATTCCTCCCTACTTTATGCCTCTCTCGATACTAATAGCTAGAAAGCCATTGAACTGAGTTATTTCCGTTGTTTTATCTTTTGAGGAATCATGTATGGTTTTGCCATTTGCACAGGAGACATCTTGGTGGCAGAGGTCTTTTAAGGTGTTATTTTGTTCTATTGAATTCATTTTTAATAGTCAACAAATAACAAAGATGTTGTGCTCTCCACCTTCCAGTCAATCATGTGACTTTAAAGATGTGGTCTACCATAGGATATGATTTAGCATTTATATAGTGCTTTAAAGTTTTCAAGGTGCTTTACATATGTTAGCTCATTTGATCCTAGGCATACAGATCAGTATTTATTGATATTCTCCTGATTACCTTATTAAACAAAAATGTAATCCTATCCAAGAGTTTGTGCTCTATTTTTATATCTCCCCTCTTTTAGATACCTTGACAAATAAATGTTCAAAACCCTAAAACTTTTATGTGTATCAACCTCTTTTGTGTATAATTGGGATACTTGAAGCCCATGTCAACGAAGTATAAGCTATGGTAAGTCCTGTCAATGCCATCAATTAAATTAATCAAATATTTATCAAGTATCAAGAGTGTTCAAGGCACTGAGTACAGTGTAATTAATATGCTTCAGCCTATTTAGCCTCACTATGAATCTCTTCATTGAGCTTTGGGTGACCAGAACATTTAATCCCCCGGAATCAGAGGTGTCTTGTGCTTCTCAGGTATATAGGATAGCCTGAAGAATACTGGTGTTAAAAAGATGGGCCTTTGTTTCTAGGGGAAACTTGGAGTCATGAAAAGAACTGTGTAGTTTCCCAAAGACAATACAGTTAGCTCTCCTCCTTTTCATTTCTGAGATGAGTTCATTATATATACTCAGTGTCTTTCCAAGTTATATATGTTAATGTACTAGCTCTATGGACAGTCCACCCAACTGTATATCATAGCCTGAAAAATAAGCATTCTTCATCCATTTGGTTTTTTCTGTGTGGAAAGTCAGCCCAAATGGGTTTGAGCAATCACAAACATCATTTAGTAGGTTCTGCATTGTTCCAGGATTTTATATATTCCCAAATAGGAACATTTGCAGAACCACACCATCTATTGGGACACTATGTTAGATGTTCCTGGAGATGGCAGTAACCACCTTTCACAAGCCTCACTATCTTGTGCTTTGACAATAATTGTCAGCGAATACATCAAACAAGGGTATCATTCTTGTTGCATCTTTGAAGGAATATTGGATTATTTTAACATAGGCATAGGAGACAGGATTAGAGATGAGCCCTTAAGGTAGCATCTTCTTCAACCCAAACACTTTTAAAACTATTTAAAAATCAATATAGGATTTTTGATGCTTCATGGAATCTTTGATTCTCCATAATTTTTAGTCAGCTTTATAAATATAAAGGTGTGGATAACTTTTAACATTCCATAATTCTGAGTATTACAACTTTTTTTGAGAAACAATATGGTGTAGTGCAGGGGTGGGGAACCTGAGGCTATGAGGCCACACATGGACCTCTAGGTCCTCAAGTGGAGCCTTTTGCTGAATTTAAACTTCACAGGACAAATTCCCCTAATAAAAGGATTTGTTCTGTAAAACTTAGACTCAGTCAAAAGGTCACACCCAAGGACCAAGAAGGCCACATCTGAACTTGAGGCCACAGGTTCCCCACCTCTGGTATAGTGGATGGGGAGCCAGTCTCTGAGTTAAGAAGATCTGGGTTCAATTCCCTGTCTCTGACACATATTGACTGTGGAACCCTGAGCAAAGTCATCTAATCTCTCTTTGCCCCAAGAGACTCTTTAAGACACCAAGTTGTAGAGTACTTACTCATTTGCATTGATGAAGGGAGTTCCTGTAAAGTTATATCATATCTGAAAACATCCTTCTGTTATATCTTTTTTTAGCTTCCTCGTTCCATATCATCTTGATAAAAGTTTTTAATTGCCCCAAAAGGACATTTAGAAGTAAATCCCAACATTTCCTTTCAGCTCTGAAATTCTGAGTGTATAAAACAAGGAAAGGTGGAAGTCTCTATTTGTTCATAAGAAAGAAAAAAAGAAAATGAAAAATCCATTTAGCAAGGGGTTGAAGAGAAAGACCCTCAATAGTTTTTTAGAAGAAATGGTTTTGTCAGTCAGAGAGAACATGCTGGTTCCCCAGATAGACTAGGGCACGGTAAAAACGGAAGAACATTCTCTGTCTCTGACTGAGCTTCAGCTGGTGTTATAGGGCTTGTATTGCCCTTGGGAGTAATTCTCACAGTGGATTGTTTGGCTATTAACGTCTTATTTTTTTATTTCCCAATCTTTATTATCTTTGAGTTGTCTGAGGGCGGTTGAGTTTGTTTCAGGGCAGTAATCTCTGACAGCGAGCAAGGAAGATGAGATTTTTCCAAGTTACAGAGTACATGGAAAGAAAAAGAACACCACAGCTCTGACAATGGCACATTGGTAGCTATGATTTAGTGAAATGATATTCTAGAAAGTATGTGCAGTACAGGCAGGTTTTGCCATACAAGTACTCATTGGCAATGAAATAACAAGGACCCTAAAAGAATGGCATACTTTACCTCCCCCCTCCAAATAGTCAGTGAATGGTATCCAGTTTTTTTTTTTAATCCGACTGCCTAGAAAAGGAGACTTTTCATGTATTCACAGCTGATACACTGGTTTCTGGAAAAGGTGACAGATTAGTTACTAGCCATGACTTTTAGAAAGGTATCCTGGGAAAAAAAATGGAATGTCAGGTTAGTTCAAAATGAGATGAAACCAAATAGGTATATATTTCACATTTCTTCCAATTAATTTGGCCCCACAGAGGGCAAATATAAAGTCCCCATTATTCTTTATCATTTTGTGTTTCCAGAAAGCTCCAGATGTGCCTGCCATGTCTTTCGGGGCCTCCACTGTACAATGGCAAAAGATACAAAGGAAAGTGGTGGAATCACCTTTGCAAGTTCAGACTCAGAGGCTGTAATGGACCCTCTGCATGGAAACATTCCATAACTGCTTGAGATTCAGACTGGCTGACTGAAAGCAGCTCCATCACAAGTATTTTACATCCAGGATTTTTCATGTTGATTATACTTTTAGTCTTGTTTTGAGCATTTTTATTTTATACCTGTGAAAGATGGTTCCTTCAATGTTTACCTTTGTTCATAAAACAAAAACCATTTCTTCCAATATGCCCCAAATCCTATAGTTCCTCAGTTTCCTCCTTTGTAAAGTGAGGTGGGGGTTAATCATGCTCTCTACATTGGATACTGTCATAGAAATAGTACTGAATTTGGAGTAAGAAGTGTGACATCATGATAGAGTGGAAAGAATGCTGGCTTTAGGGTCACTGATCCTTGACTCAACTATTTACTAGCTGTGTGAATCCCAGGTAAGTTTTGCTCATCTGTGAAATGGGTGAGGTGAACTAGCTAACCTCTAAGGTCCATTCTACCTTTAAATCTATGATCCCAGGTTCTTAAGATTTGAATTTCAGTTTTAGCAAGTCCTTCTTCCTTTCTCCACCTCAGTTTCCTCACCTGTAAGATAAAAAGCTTGGATTCAATGAGCTCTGAGTTCCGTCCTAGCTCTAAATATATGATCTCTTCCAGTCCCAGCAGAAATGAACATTTAGCAACCTGAAGAGTGACAAAGTATGCTCTGTCTTAAAGAAAAAAAATGCATTCACTTTGACTGGTATATGGCAAATCATAGACTTGTTATGATTTTAAAGAGCGGGGATAAATAATGAATCAGGTGAAAGTGAATGCCACTGGAGGCTATGGCAAAGTTTTGTTGCTGTTATAATTATTTTCATTTCGCAGTGTTTGACACTGATACCGTTCATGTTTTAATCATTGGCAACTGCCTGTAAACTGGGGCTTGTCTGGGGGATTGTTTCTACTTCTGGTGTTATGGTTTATATGTCTCGAAGGAAGGAGAATGAACAGCTCTGAGTTGCCCTATGGTTCCAGTTAAGAGGTTCTTTAAAAAGCCAAGTTCCATTAGAGTGGGACATTTGGAGGAAAACACTGTTTTTGAGACAACAAGAACAAGATCAGTTTTAAAACAGCACCCTCATGACAATGACAACTTTGTTTTCTTTTAGCTTACTCTAAAAGAACAGTTTGGGATATTACTTGTTTTGGTTTTATTTAAAACTTGGACTCTTCATTTATGAATTGTTCTACACAAAGTCTTATGGGATTAAAGTCTGGGATTCCTGCGCCAATGGAGGTCCCTGGCTGGTGGCTGGGTATGTGCAGGGAGGATACCCGTGGGAATGCAGCTCCCTATCCTCCAATTTGAGTCTATTCAAGGCATCCCAGAATGTCAGAGCTAGAAGGGACCTCAGAGGTCACATAGCCCAAATCTTGCCAGAACAAGAATCTTCTCTTTAACATCATAGCAAGGGATCATCCAGCCTCCACTCCAAAACCTCAAATTCAATTCAATAAGCATTTAGTAAGTGCCTTCTGTGTGCCGAGCATTGTGAATGCAGAGACAAAACCAAAAAAGTTCAACATTCCTTCCCTACCTTACATTCTACTGAGGGTGTCCAGTAAGGTCATAACACATGCTCAGGTAAGTAAAAAGCAAAATTATCATAAAATAATTTCAGGACAGGGAAAGAATAGTAATGGCTTATTGCAGGGGAGGGAGAATCAGGAAGGCACCCAAGTAGTCAGTGGGACTAGAGCTAAGGATTGCAAGTGGAGGAGGTGATGGGGGCACACCCACTGAGGGAGCAAGTTAAAAATTATGGTCAGATGCCACTGGGGGCTCCCCCTCCAGTAGAGAAGTGAAAAGGAAAGATCTCTGTCCCTGATCTGATGTTCCCTATCCATGACCCAAAGTAAAAATGTCGGGGCAATCTCAGGTAACCCCATACTGTGAGGGACTGGAAGGGAGTGGGGGGTGAGTATGCTACCTTCAGCCTTTTTGGAAGGGCATGGACACTGGGTGGTTGTTTTGTCAAACTTGGGCTTGCTTGGATCTGGGATGCACCCTCCCCTTTGCTGGCAGGAAACAGTCACATGTTCACAATTCCAAGAGGCAGAAAAGGAGATGGGGGGGAGTGTGTGGCACGTGTTAAAGAATGGGTAGTTCCCATAATCTGAGAGCAAGGCATGTGCTTCCTATAAGTGCTGGGAATGCTGTTTTGATGTCATTTGGAAAGAGTTTATCTTCTCTTAAAGCAGTCCAAGATTTCATTTCCAATAGTTCATCTGAATGGGATGCATATTAATTAAATAATATTTCTCAGATAATACCTCTTAGGACTATGATGCTATGTATCTTAACTGACATTTCCCCACACAGTTGTTTTCAGGTCTCCACCTACCCACTCCAAAGAGAACGGCCCACGATTGTTTCAATTAGCTATTTCCAAAGCTGAAGAGAGATAGGCCCTTAAATTGTCTTTTAGTTACTGCCCAAAGCTAGTCTTGGCAGATACCTTCTCTCAGAGTACTGTGCCTTTTATTTGCAGGTCTGGGTTTTCCCTGTAGTCTGTTGAAGCCTCTTAACATTTATGGTAAAGTACAAACAATTCCAGGATCCTGATAATGAATACATCTCTAGCTATATATAGCTAGAGATGTATATAGTGTGTTAGAAGAAATGCCACATTGTTTTGGTATCCGTTGTTACTTGCCAATTGCATTATGCAATATAATGCAAATTTCGAGTTCCTAATTAGTAGAGTCTGTTTTGTTTGAGTGGAGCACAGTAGAGGGAATTTTTCCACAGTGCAGCTGTTACCTATGGTGGAAAAGAATCTCACCTCACAGAGATGAGCTGCACAAATACTCAGTGTTAGGGGAAAAGCCCTTGGTGTTTCTTTTAAGCAGGGCTCTTTCAGAATGGATTGCATATTCCACAGCAAATGTTACCACTGCTGCCCACTCAATTTCTTCCCTAGGTTGTTTTTAATAGGGCAGGAGAATGGGTGGGGGGGGGTGCTGTGGGGAAGCCTCTTTTTTTTTGCAAGGTGTAACACTTAACTGTGTTTGGAAAGATTGTACCTATATCTGCACAAGCTGGCAGACAAGTCAAACTAGGGAATGAGATACATGCATTTGGTGAAATCAGTGGGGCTGTACTGAATGACAGAATAAGTCCCTTGCACAAGGAAAGATGCTGTATTAGCTGCTTAGAAAGGGGTAGGACTGGGCTTCTACAAAGTGTATGTCCATCAGGGCTGCATGTAGAGAAAGAGGACCTTTAAACAACCAGTGGTTCTGGTTCATGTTCAGCCAGCAGATTTCAGTCAGCATCCAAAGTCTGGTTGCAAAAGCCATTGCTTGTTTCAGCTTTAGGGGGTTTTGATGTTTAAACAGAAGTCATTGTCCACCACAGGATAGACCCCGTTCTGCTTCTAGAGCCACTTAGGAATGCTACTATAGATTGGGCAGAAGGCTGGATTAAATACAGGGAAATTAAAACAAACAAACAAACAAAAAAAGAACCAGGACCCAGTTTTATTCATCCCTATGCACTCTGCCGACCCCACCAACACTCCACACGTAAATAAATAGTGCCTCACAAGAGGTTTTGCATAGAGTAGGCCTCAATAAATATTTGTTGCATGGGAAGAAAAAGGAACGGGGTGGGGGTGGTATTCACCCATATCCCACAAAAAGAAGCAGCTGATTTTGTTTGCAAAGCACCTACAACAGCTGGGGCTCGAGTAGAATAGAAGAAGAGCTTGTGTCAAGATTTAGTTTTTGCAGCCAGCCTGGAAATGCTCACAGAGATCCCCAAACCACTTTGGATTTTAACCCTCCTGTCCCACCAAGCCTCTTTTCCTGCTTATTTCTTTCCTTTATTATTATTATTATTTGCCATAGCAAGTGACTGGCAGAAAAATTAACTTGTTTGAATTTTACTCTTTTTCTCTGACCCTTTCTACCCCCTAGTGGACTCGCTACCAAAACGAAATGGGTAGAGGGAAGAGGCCTAGATAATTCACATATTGGCTGGCTCAACCCCGGGATAACCAGGAGCCTACTGCTCCTGCTTTTCTGATATCGATCATGACAATGAACTACTGTCAAGCTAGAAGCGACTTTCCTTAGCCCGTTCTTCCCTTTGCTGGCGGCTTACTCTCCCCCCCCACCTCCCCGCCTTCGAGCAGGGTCCTCTCCCCCAGCCCGTCCCTGCACAGCCCCTCCTGGCCACCACCAAACCCTGGAGGAGTGGAATGCACACAATGCTTCTCTTATAGGGCTATAGCCCTGGATCTGGGCATGCTCAGTAGCCCAAGCAGGTTTGTGGTCGCAAGTGCGGCATGTCCCCCGTCCCACACCTCTGTTGGCTCCCTGGCACCAGCCCGGGCCCAAGCCCCCGTCTGCCCCGGGTTTAACCCTTGCCGCATCTCAGCCAGAGACTGCTGTGCGCTCTGTGGAGTGGGCGTAGGGGTCATTGAGCCGCGTGACCCCCCCCCATTCCACTTTGGAGTCTCACTCCAGGCTCCAGCTCACAGTCCCGGATACACAGGTAGGCTGGGCGAGTGCGAAACCTCTCGGATCCTCGGAACTCAGCCCCTACCTAAGGACCGCTCGCTCTGCAGAAGTGCCGCTGCTTCTCCTTGGGCTGCGGGGCGATCGAGCTGTCACGGAAGGACGGAAGAAAGGAAGGAACGAGAAAGGTACAGTAACTAGATTTCAAAGTGCTGGCGTTGTTTGCCATGCCTTCACTCCCTCCTGTATCTTAGCCTCGTAGTTCTTAATTCCGCGGTTGTGGCAGCGGCTGCGTGACACCCCACCCCCTCCATCCCCCATCCCCCACCCTACCCCCCGCCCTGGAGTGGGGCTCCTTCTCCAGCTGTGTGCCTGCTTACTGCCTCCCAGGAACGCTCCCAGAGATATCTTTGCTTGTTGATCGATCGATCGATTGATTGATTGTGAGTGTACGCCTGTGTCAGTGTGTGTGTTTGTGTGTGTGTGTGTGTGTGTGTGTGTGTGTGCATGTGTACGCGCGCGCTCCCGCTAGGATGGACGGGGGTGGGAGAAAAGACTTGGGGGGGGGCGGGGACCTTCGCTCTACTAGGGGGTCACTGGAGGCTGGGGGCTGCCTCACTGGCGAAAGTATGCGGTGGGGGAGGACAGAAAAAAGTGGGTTCTGTGATGTGTATGTGTGTGTGTGTGTGTGTGTGTGTGCGCGCGTGTGCGCGCGCGCCCGGGACTGGGGCACCGTGGCCGAGGTAGGGGACCAGAAATGTGCTTGGGGAGAGACATTGCTGTGGAGGGGTTATATGTGAGTGTGCGTGTGAGTGTGCGTGCGTGTGTATGTGTGCGTGTGTGTGTGCGCGCTCGGAGGAGAGAGGGGAGGAAAGACTTCTGTGAGTGTATATAAAGGTGCAGCCTGGCTGTCAGAGGAATCAGTGTGTGTCCGTCCGTCTATCCGCACCCAAGTGCACGCGGCTATGAGTGTGTGTATGTGTGCGTATGTTCTGTCTGTGAGTCCCTCTCTCTGTGTAGATGTGTGTGTGTGCGCGTGTGTGCGCGCGCGAGGAGTGAGAGTGTGCGGAGGAGCAGAAGTCCAGATCACGTAGAGACAGACAATCGCAAAAACTGCAGAGCAGATAGGAAGGCAAGCAGGGAGGGAGGGAGGGAGGGAGGCAGGGAAGAAGAGAAGGAGGGAGGGGAAAAGGGAGGGAGGGAGGAGGAGGAGGCGGAGGGGTGGAGGGAGGCAGGCAGGCAGGAGCAGCCGGGCAGGCTTAGATGTGTCCGGATCGGAGAGGAGAGCAGAGCAGAGCAGAGCAAAGGGGAGGGGACCGGAGGCGAGCAGAGGGGAGTCTAGCAGCCCAACCAAAGCAGCAAAGCTAAGCAGAGTAGGGGTGGAGAACGGAGCTGAGCGGAGAGGAGAGGTAGGTGCCCGGCCAGTGGGAGGCAGGCTGGGCGCTCCATCCCCCACCTTGGCCTGCCCTCCCACCCAGGCACACTGGGGAGGCGGCGAGGTGGTTGGGGGTGGGGGAGCATCCCGAGTTTGCTGGGTGCCCTCGGAGCGCAGGGCGTGCGGTCGCCGCCTCCTTGTTGCCTGGGATCGGGTACCCGAGGAATCCACTCCCGCTATGGGTGTTAGCGGCAGCCCTGGGCTCGGGCACCCAAAGGGGACCTAGTTGCCCCCTGACTCTGACTCTCGCCGCCCGCCGGCTGGCCCACAGGGCTCCTCTCTCTCGGCGCCTTTGACCCTTCGAAACCACTTCGTCGGGCCAGGGCTCGGCACTTGCCTGGGACCTTAACGAGATGCTGCAGCTAGCAGGATCTGGTGGGTAAGCAGCGGGCTCTCGCACGGAGGAGCCGAAGCCGGGGTGGAGACGCGAAAAGGGACTTTGAAAGGTCGGGGTTCTGGACGGGTCTGGGGGATGTTCTGATCGCAGAAAGGATGGAGACGCCTGAATACCGCTCCCCTTCTGCCCAGGTCCATTCTAGGCTGTCACGGACTGAGAGTGGGGGGGGGGGGGAGAGAATAGGGCACTTTCGATGGGGGTGGGGGAGAGGGGAGGAAAGGGGGATTGCGGAGAGATTCCAGGCTTCGAAGCCTGGCATCCACAACCCTACCCCCTTTCCCCCCCATCTCTCCGTGGCTTTAAAGAAGCGTCTGGGAAACTCCAGCTGCTACCCTCGGTGGGTTGGGATAGGACTGCCCCTGTGCCAGTCGCTCAGCCTGGGCAGCTGAAGGGGGACACCCAGGGAAGCAGCCCGGCCGGCTTCAGCCCTAGCCCTGGGCACGGGGTTGCGGCAATGCGGTACTCGCTGTCGCTGCCATCGGCCACCTCGGGACTCCTTTCGGAGCTCGAAGAGGAAGCATCTCTGTTCCCTCTGTCTTTTCCTAGGCAGGCAAGCGGCTGCTTCATTTGCCATCTTCCCACTAGCCCTGTGCCTGTTCTGCTCCCCCGCTCTCCCTCCCCTTTCCGTCCCCCACCCTCTCCGGGCATGAGATGCGATCATACGCTCGCAGAGTGGGTGAATGATTTTTGCTGTGACTTGCTATGTGTGTACATGCCTGTCCCCGGGAGCTCGAGAGGGGCATCTGGCTGACAAAGAACCCCGCAGGACACTTGGGAAGGCTGGAGAGGTGCCTAGCAGCATCCCAAGAGTGCTCGAAGTAGTGCATTATTTTTCTACCATTTGCTAAATGTTTGTTTAGCTCCTGCAATTCTTTGACTTTGTCCTTTTACCCTCTGCCCTCTTTCTAGTCTCTCTTAATCCCTTCTGTACTCTTTCTGGCTCCTTCTTGTCATTCTCTTCTCCTTGGAACTCCCTCTTTTCCTATTCTCTCCCATTCCAGCTGGCTCTTGTTTCCTCCTTTTCGAAGGGAGCTGCCTTTTTTTTTAAACTTCCTCCTAGCTCTTCCCTGCCCCCCCTTTTTTGTTACCAACAGTAGGAATCTAGAGGGGGAAGGGATCCCCCTTTTCAATTGCGGCTCTCTGTTGGTGTTTCTTTTTTGTTTGTTTCTGGTTAAGATTTAGGTTTATACCTGAGAAAGAAAAGTGTCTAGAAATGGCTGAACTGGACATGAGTAGCTGGGGATTCATGGTCATGCCAAGGCAAATGGTCCCCCAAAATCTCGGTTTGACAAATGAGAGTTGTTTTGAGATTTTGGTGATGTCATTCCTTTGAATTGTGACTTCTTTTGCACTACCAATCACGCCGTCACACCAACTAGGGTCAATGTATGTCTTTACAGCATCCATTTAGCATTCTGGCAGCATAGTTCTGTGTTTCTGTTTGGCCCACCTTAAAACTACAGATCTCTGTAGGTCGTGCATAATGGCTTGTCTGCTTTTATAGATGTGATGTTATTATTATAGACATTCCTCATGGGCAAAATAAACAAAGGGGTGTCTATAGGATGTGTCTTTCACTGCATCATTTTCCTCTTGTGTGTTCCTAGGTAATTTATAGATTTTCATTATGGTAGGAAGGTAACCAGTTTGAAATAGTAGCTTTCTGGCTATTTACCATGAAAAGAAATGACATGGCTAAACCTGCATAAATAAAAAGAAAATGCATGCTTTTATATGTTTATGGAAATCTGTCTTGCAGAAATTCATGTATATATGCTGGAATATATGAAGAGTTGGAGAAAATGGGCTAATTTTCTAAGCATTAAACTCTACTAACAAATGTTATTCTATTTGCTTAGAGATCAGGGGTAAGAAGGGTGTGTGGGGGAAGGGGGGAACAGCTGGGAACTGATTAATTTAAGACAAGAATCTGCTGTGACTACAGAGTATATCTGGCTCCCCAGCTAGAGCCACATAGGAATGTCGCTGTGTGAACTCCATATCCCAGGCAGTGGTAGACAGTGGTAAAAGGAGGCTGGAGCAGTTTGGACTAAGTAGCAGCCAACATATGGACTGAAGCTAAAAAGGAAAGGGAAGAGAGACATGAAATAAAGTGAGGCAACAGTCTCTGTGATGCCAAGATAGATCAGCTATTCATCTCTGCATTCAAACAGAAAATTCCTTTCTGTGGACTCCCTCAGGACAAGTTTTGTTGTGGTTGCTTGTTGCAATTGTGTGTGTGTATGTGTGTGTCTGTGTGTGACTCTGGGTGACTGTCCTGTAGCTAGAGACATATTCCACATAAAAAATTTTTCCCCTTTTACCACCCCCCCAGGTTATTTTTCCTCTTCCTGTATCAACACCTGCCTTCTCTTAGATCGAAAAGCATGGGAGTGAACTATTCAGTAGAATTCAGCCCAACAGTAGACAAGCTAAACCATATTGGTGTTGTTGAAAGATCATGGGACTTGGAGGGAGAAGCTGAGTGACCTTGGGCAACTTGCTTTTTCTTTCTAAAATTTAGTTTCTTTGGCTGTAGAAAGGGAGACAATGCTGCCTACCCTATCTACATTACAGGGATACTGTGAGGCTCAAAATAGATGGTGGATATAAAAGCAATTTGCATAACTTTAAACTACTGTACAAATAGAAAGGTATTGTTGTTGCTGCTGCTCTTGTATCTCTGCCCTGTGCCCCTTGCTACTTCTGTCTCTCAACTCCCTAGGCTCCACACTATTCTAGCCCTTTTATTTTGTCCCTCAGCCAAGCCTTACACTATTCTGCCTTCTGATCTTACCTTTCTAATCAGGCTAACACCTAGAGAATTGAAATTCACACACTGGAACTCCTTTGTAGTTCTGGTTCTAGATGTGAGCATTCAAAGACTAGGTACCTTTACTGGGGTCAGTGCTAAGGAAGACTTTGACATAAGCCAGGTAGAGGAAATATTTACAAAATGGCCAGGCTTTTGCCATAATTAGAAATCTTTCCTTTTATTTGCTGTTTTTACCCTACAGCGTTGGTGTACATTTCATACAAATCATTGGAAGTAAAATCAAAGAGATGCATGGTGTTTGAATTGGCTTTTCTGTGTGGGATCAGTGTCAGGTTTTAGTGTATATTGAGTTTCTGTGGTTTAAATATATATATTTTATATGTGTATGTATGTGTATATGTCTATCTATATGCATATATACACATCTATCTGTATAGATAGATGTGTACATATTATAAAGATATATACATATGTCTCTATACACACATATATTGCCTAATAATTCACTAGGGTTTAGTTTCTACCCAGATGAATTTTAAAGAGAATGACCATTGAAAAAAATGTTTTCTTTTCTTTTTTTTTAGATTCTTTATCTTTATTCAGAAGCATAAAGTTGTTTGCTGAATGCAAGAAGATGTTACTTTGGCTCTTTCTGGTTTTGTCTACCCCCATTTCTGCTTCGACAAATGCAGAGTCTGACCCCTCGGTGGAAATTTGCAATGTGTGCTCCTGTGTGTCAGTGGAGAATGTGCTCTATGTCAACTGTGAAAAGGTTGCTGTCTTCAGACCAAATCAATTGAAACCACCGTGGTCAAATTTTTACCACCTCAATTTTCAAAATAATTTGTTAATTGTCCTCTATCCCAATACATTTTTAAATTTTTCACATGCAGTCTCCCTACAGCTGGGGAATAATAAATTGCAGAACATTGAGGGAGGAGCCTTCCTGGGGCTCAGTGCATTAAAACAGTTGCACTTGAATAACAATGAATTAAAGGTTCTCCGAGCTGACACTTTCCTTGGCATAGAGAACTTGGAGTATCTCCAGGCCGACTACAATTTAATCAAGTATATTGAACGGGGAGCCTTCAATAAACTCCATAAACTGAAAGTGCTCATTCTGAACGACAATCTGATTTCGTTCCTTCCTGATAATATTTTCCGTTTCGCATCTTTGACCCATCTGGATATACGTGGGAATCGAATACAGAAGCTGCCCTACATTGGTGTGCTGGAACACATTGGCCGTGTTGTTGAATTACAACTCGAAGATAACCCTTGGAATTGCAGTTGTGATTTGCTGCCTTTGAAAGCATGGCTGGAGAACATGCCATATAACATTTACATAGGAGAAGCTATCTGTGAAACGCCCAGTGACTTGTATGGGAGGCTTCTGAAGGAAACCAATAAACAAGAATTATGTTCAATAGGAACTGGGAGTGATTTTGATGTGCGGATCCTACCACCCTCTCAGCTGGAAAATGGCTATACCACACCCAATGGCCATACGACCCAAACCTCATTACAAAGATTAGTGACGAAGCCCCCCAAAACAACCAATCCTTCAAAGATCTCTAGTATCGTTGCAGGCAAAGCACTTTCAAATCGTAATCTGAGTCAAATTGTATCTTATCAAACTAGGGTACCACCACTGACACCTTGCCCAATCCCTTGTTTTTGCAAAACTCACCCTTCGGATTTAGGCTTAAGTGTCAATTGCCAAGAAAAAAATATACAATCAATGGCCGAGTTGATGCCCAAACCCTTAAATGCCAAGAAGCTGCATGTCAATGGCAATCAGATTAAAGATGTGGACATCTCAGATTTCACTGAATTTGAAGGTCTGGATCTACTCCACTTAGGCAGCAATCAGATTACAGTGATCAAGGGAGAGGTGTTCCGAAATCTCACCAATCTCCGTAGACTCTATCTTAATGGCAATCAGCTAGAACGTCTATACCCTGAAATGTTTGCAGGTCTGTACAACCTGCAGTATCTCTATCTGGAATATAACTGGATCATAGAAATCTTAGCTGGCACCTTTGACTCCATGCCCAATCTGCAGTTATTGTATCTGAACAATAACCTCTTAAAGAGCCTACCAGTTTACATCTTTGCAGGTGCTCCTCTCGCTCGGCTGAACCTGAGGAACAACAAATTCATGTACCTGCCTGTGAGTGGGGTGCTCGATCAGCTCCAGTCCCTTACCCAGATAGACCTTGAGGGCAACCCATGGGACTGCACTTGTGACTTGGTGTCCCTAAAGCTGTGGCTGGAGAAACTAAAAGATGATATTGTGATGAAGGAACTGAAATGTGAAACACCTGTACAGTTTGCCAGCATCGAGCTAAAGTCCCTCAAAAACGAGATCCTGTGTCCAAAGCTGCTCAATAGGCCTTCTTCTCCCTTCACTAGCCCCATACCTGCCATTACCCTCACGACACCAATGGGGCCCATCCGAAGTCCTCCTGGAGGCCCAGTCCCTCTGTCCATTTTAATCTTAAGCATTCTGGTGGTCTTGATTTTAACTGTGTTTGTTGCTTTCTGCCTCCTAGTCTTTGTGCTCCGGCGCAACAAGAAGCCGATCGTGAAACATGAAGGCCTTGGAAACCCAGAATGCAGCTCCATGCAGCTGCAGCTGAGGAAGCATGAGCATAAGACAAACAAGAAGGATGGGCTTGCAGCAGAAGCCTTCATCCCACAGACCATTGAACAGATGAGCAAGAGCCACACATGTGGCTT
Source organism: Pseudochirops cupreus (assembly GCA_028627135.1). Lineage (NCBI taxonomy): Eukaryota > Metazoa > Chordata > Mammalia > Diprotodontia > Pseudocheiridae > Pseudochirops > Pseudochirops cupreus. The sequence goes on along the minus strand of CM053582.1, from coordinate 31,282,807 downwards.
GAAAGAGTCTGAAGCAGGCTTCATGTTTTCTGAGCCACCAGGACAGAAAGTCATCCTGAGAAATGCTCCTGAAAAGGACAAAGATCTTGTCCATGTGGATACCAGGAAAAGACTGAGCACAATTGATGAGTTGGATGAATTATTCCCTGGCCGGGATTCAAATGTATTCATTCAGAATTTTCTGGAAAGCAAAAAGGAGTACAACAGCATCGGGGTCAGTGGCTTTGAGATCCGCTATCCAGAAAAGCAACAAGACAAGAAAAATAAGAAATCACTGATAGGAGGTAATCATAGTAAAATTGTTGTAGAGCAGAGAAAGAGTGAATATTTTGAACTAAAAGCAAAACTTCAGAGTTCTCCCGACTACCTACAAGTCCTTGAAGAGCAAACAGCTTTGAACAAAATATAGGTCATGCAGTCTTATTTCCTACAGAGGACATTTATTTAATGATGAAAGTGCCTTTTGTTGACTTCTAACTTCCAAATTCTATATTATCAATAGGCATAGAGGCAGGTGTTTCCAAGGGTATCAGATTAACTGTAGTCCCATATGAGTTGTCAAATAGAGAAGGATTTTGACCTTTAATGGATTTCACTCCATAAAACTTAGACTGTGGAATCCTGTGGGGATACTGCAAACTCTATTGCCAAAGGGATGCTTTATATACATATTATGCTGAATTGAACCACAAGGGGCAAAATGGTTTTGTACCCCCTCTCCCATTACAAAACCTTCGCCTCCTTGTGATTTGTTAAAGCAAACACAAGCAAACTGGTAGCAGTGTTTGTACCTCAGCTGGGTCCTTCATCTTGCACGTGGATTAAGTTGGTGGTGGAACTGGAGTAATCCTTTGATTTGTGGCATTGTAACAACTCTGTTTAAAGATTCTCTGAAAAGTTTTTTTAAAAGCATGCAAAGAGAGAACATTCGGTAGTATTTGTAAATTGGTAACATTTATGGCCTGCATCTTGAAACCACTGGATTTACTGATGTTAAATTGTGCAAACATTTGTTTAAAATATACCATGCATTACATACCGATGAAAATAAATTTGAACACTTTAAGCATACCTGTCTATACATAAAATTTAAAAGAGAAAAAAATCAATGTGATTTATACAGCATTTGTGGTGACCTGAAGAAATAATTGATGTTAATGCAGAATTAAATACAACTCAGAATTCAAACTATGACTAGAGTTTGTCCTCAGTTATGTGAAATAGCTACAATCCTCTAAGGTTGGCCAAAACTAGCCAAATGCTTACCATGTGAGCGCACCAGAAACTATTTTTGTAATATAATTCATATTTATGGAATACCTTGTACACTAAATAGCAAAATATGTACTCCTTAATATGTATTTAATATGCCTGACTTGTTTTCCTGATCACAGTGCATTTATCGTTCAATAGAAATTAAAACAAATGAAATATACCAACCTGAAAGCAAGAGATGAAGTGTATAGAACTATTCTGGATAATGTGATCAGGTATAATTTAAAACAAACAAAAAAAAAGGTGTTCTGTGCTATTCTTGTGAAATTAGCATATTATCTTCAAATTTGTTACCAATTGTGCATTTTCAAATAGATTCATTAGTTTTATAGTATTGTGTCTCTCAGAGAGCTGGTATTTGCCATCAGTTGTCTTGCTTTTCAGGGTTCTACAGCTTAATCTAAATAGTTTTCACTACAAGTATTTACAAAAAAGTAAAGAGAAAGGTAAATAGCTTCATTTTAATACGCACCAGTATACTGTTCCTTCAATCTTTGACCAATGTCAGATAATCAAGTGGAACAGTAAACATGGTAACCTTGGCTGGTAGAGGCTACATTGTAAAATGCATTTATTGGTCTCAGTTCAGTTCACAGTATTTTATAGTCCCATGACTCCCCAAATGACACCATTGTGGTTGTTTTGGCAGATAAGGTGGGAGTCAAACGGATCAAGATACTCAAACACCCATTCATCGAAGGTGTTTGCAAGATACAGAGACTCTCTCCCTCTTGGCAAAGTACCAATGGGAAAGCCATTCTGCTTTGACCTGCCTCCATAATGTTGCCCTCTGCCACCTTCTGTAATCAATACATTGATCAATCCAGTGACAAGGAAAGTAAACAGATTTTCTTCATGCTTTTCAAGTGGTACTTCTGAGATGACACTGTGGCAGAAGTTCTAACAACAATCTTGGTGATAAACTCTTCATTTCCAAGGCCTTCTGCATTTGCTCTGGGAGGATGTTTGGCATACAACCTAGATTTAAAATATATTTGTGTGTGTGTATATATATATGTATATATATATGTATATATATATGTATATTTATATATATATATATATATATATATATATATATATATATATATATGATTGGTTTTAAAAATATTTTAAAGGAGAGTGAAAAGAATTCTCTCCTCAGTTTTCACATCTCCTTGCTGGTGGTGCTCTTAGAACTTTAAGGTGTATGGTTTCCTTGACACAAAGTTTGTGTGAAAAATTTATACACATTTACAAAAATGAAACAGCTATTGAATTCCAAGGTTGAAAATTGGCATTAAGTTACATGTGTGACAGACGATGTTCAACCAAAATGCCATCTGAAATTTTATGATGTCATTAGCAAACGTATGCATCCATGGAGTCAAGGCTTCCTAAATGCATAGAGATCTTACAGGACAAAAACAAACAAAAACTCAAAAGTGTTTTAGTTGATCCTATGATCAGTGAAGTATGGATTGTGAAATCTGAAGTGGACACTTAAATGATGAACACTAATAGTTTAGTTTCATCGGCGATTTGGGGATGCTAGGCCATTGTGATGATACCTTTTATCCAGTGCGGGCAGGCTAAAAGGTTGCCAGAAGATCGGCAGCGAGAAGACTTCCTGCCACAGTCTGAAGACTCTCTGTGACTAGCTAGCATATTGTCTGTATCTTGATCTCTTGAGAGAGATTCAAAAACAAAAACAAAAGTGTTCAATAAAAAAAGGAAATTCCAGAAGCATGGTTATTTGGAGGTACTGACTGTAACTGAATGGTGGTTAGAAGACTAGTAGTTAAGGCTGAGATGCTATCCTTAACCAAATTCATTGTGCCTACATTATATAGTGTATACTATTTTGCACAGGTCCGTCCACAGTTCTTTTTGAAAATTTTACAGTATTGTATTTAGGTGTAAGTTTTGGGTTGAGTGCAAATGCTGTCAAGACACTATATCTCCATATTTTGTCGGTATAAATACAATCTTGATGTTAGTTTAATCCTTGGAGAGAGGTAGTGCATATATTATGGTTCAACATTTCTAGTAGAACTTGCATTCAAATGGAGAAAACCCAAGAACCACAGCTTGTCAGCGTGGTTGGAAAAATCATGGCCTTCTTGGTTCTGTACACATTTGAATGGATTCTTTTAGAACTGTTGCAAGGGAAATGAGCCGCTATAAGTAGTAATGGAAGGGTTACAAAAATATATTGTGTCCATGTATTCTCAAGTAAGTCTTAAATTATTTTTTTATGAAAATTAATAAAGATTAATTGTTTCTTTGAAAGAGTACATCTTTGTGTAATTCATCAGAAAGCAGCTATTTAAGTACAGTGGTTCAAGTACAGTGTAAGCTTATGTGTAGTCAAAATTTAGCTTTTCTTGCTGAATATTAAACAGAATAAAAATCTTAATCAAAAAATCATTTAAAGCCACCTTTGTTAGATTTGTTTCTTTGTTTCCTTTCATTTTTTCTCTTGTTTTAAAAGCCATAAGGATGCATATATTATAAAAGGCATGGCCTCATGACTAATGTTAACAGATATTTCAGATATAACATCACATCTAGAAATTTATGGTGGTGATATTATTAATCTATCTTATCTTTTGCATGATTTGTACATTGATATTGTATGAAATGAGCACAGTGAGGTTTTTTTTGTCGTTATTGTTGTTGCATCCAAAGAGCTGGGGGAGGAAATATAATAAGAATGTATTTATAATCACTATTTTGAAATAAAGTAAAGAAACAAATTGTATTGTTTTTACCCTGCTTTGATCGTTAATATTTTTAGATTAGTTTATAGTACAAAATACAGTTAATGATATTCGGTCACTGAAAGAAAATATTTTAATAACCTCTGTTTGCTTTCAGCAACATCAAGGTATTAGAATTTACTAAATGCCATTTTGTATAGGAAATTAATAAAACTGTTTGGTACACTCATTTTTGAAGCTAGAGTTTGTTAAATATATTTATCCTTCCTTTCATTATCTGAAGAAATAGAGCAATAATAAAAAAATATTGCTATATCTCTGAGGTTTGAGGATAAAGATATGTTGCTTAGGATACTGTATTTATTCAGTTTTTATTCTTAAACCTATGTTAAGAAATGTTTTGTTTTCAGCCATATTTTCAATTTGCATTCTCACCAACCAGCAATCCCCTTGGAGAATTGTCAGATGGGGTTAGCAGCCATTGATTTGCATCTGGCATCATTGCTGATTGGCAAATATTGTTATTTGACATAAAAATATACAGTCAGACACTGTATCATAGAGTTTAGCTGAGTTTATAAAAAAACCACCAGCTTAACTTTTTATAGTCCAATTACCCAACAATGGCAACGTACTGTCTATACAATTTGGTTTTGAAAAGATTATCCAGATAACCAGCCCATCAGTTCACTGTGGTGGTAGTGTACGGGGGAAAGATAGACTGATTGAATCTTGGTTGATAAGTGTCATTTGAAACTAAAAATGAATGTGAACCATCTGTATTAATCCATAGATGTTAACTGAATATATCTGTGTACAGGACATTACCTGATAGAAAATAGAAATAAAAAAGTGTATTACTGTGGCATCTGATCTACACAACCACCGTAAAGGAAAAGGTCATGCAATTATCACGAGTTCAAACAGCAGAGAGAGTCAATCTGGGTAGGTTGGGACAACGTGTCACAGTTTATTTTTTTGTTGTTGCTTTATTTTTTTTAAGCCACAAGCAGCTCAGTCACTGGCTTGTAGGCTTTCCCTGATCTTCCTGGCTTTCCTGAAGAAGCAATTGCTGAGGTACTAGCTCTTTGTTTCCCAACTGTCCAGTTATATAGTTGGGACGGGGGAGTGGGGAAAGGAGAACAGTCCTATTTTCAGAAAGGATTAAATTTACTGTGGTCAGACCATAATTGATTTGGCTTGCTTTACCTGGATAACTGCCCCACCTTCCATTTCAGATTGGCTGTGTAGAACAGAATTAAATAGCTACTCTATGACTAGGTCTATATTTGTGAAATGAAGTGGAGAATTGTTGCAAGTATGCACATAAGTCCCCCCAAATGCTCTTTCCTCCATTATATAGGCATTATATATAAAGTTTTTTTTAAAAAAACTTTTAATTATCTGAATAATGTTTTAGTTCTCCATCCTGTCATACTCATGTAGACCTAGCCTTCATTAAAAACACACAATAGGTTATGTGGAGTGTCTAGAAGGATTGTTTTAACTGTACAGAATTGTACTTTATCTAGGTTTCAATGTCATTTCTTTTTAAGTGTAAACTATGCTTGTGTGCACAATATGTTTGAACTACATTGGAAAATGTTGATTTAACAAAAAACAACCTGTGGGGTTTTTTTTTGGTGTGTGTGTGTATGTATGTTTGTTTATGTGTGTGTATGTATGTGTGTGCATGTGTGTGTGCATGTGCCTAATACCAAATACTTGAATTCCTTTTTTGGAGAAGGAAACAATTTTCATTGATTATTCTGGTGTCAGGGCCATAAAAAAGAAGTGGAACACTGAAACAATTTTTGGAAAACATTTTCCCCTCTCTCTCTTTACCTTCTGCCTGACCTGTCTCTCTCCTCTCCCCATTCCCTTCCAAATTAAAACAAAACAAAACAAAACCATTGAGGAACATTTCTGAAGGCCAAATTCCAGTTTAATTGTCTATACAGTCCCAATTCACCAGATAATTGCTCAACATTCCATGCAGCTTCCCTTTGTAGAAAATGGCTAAATTATCCAAATATGATGAATTCGGCATTCTTATAATCCTAGTCCATATCATAAATGTAAAATTGCTTTATTTAATCATATAGACTCTGAAATGGCCTTTGCATGGTCTCTTTACATCATATGTATATAGAATGAATATATAGATAATGTCACTTTCAACATCAATTAGCTGTGAGAAAGGTTCACTGCAACATATGGAATTACATTTTTTTTTCTCCATCTATAAAACCATATCCACTCTCCGGGCTCATTTCTCCCTATATTAGCCCTTTCACACAGGCTGAGCCCTAACAGCCTAGGGCAAGCTCATTGTTTAGGTGCCACTTATGGGACTTATTGGAAAATGTAGTTCTAAGGCTCTGTTCTTTTTCAGAATTGCTAACCCTGTATACAGGAGTACATTGTGTGAGCCAGGTCTCAGTGGAAGAATTCTAGAATGACCATTCAATACTCTTAATGCTATTCATGCCAATAAAAATAATTCTCATAGGTCACAATGATAGCCAATTGAGTGTGTTTATTAGTTAATTATCTAGGCCTTTGAATTTAGAAGCTCAGCCCAGTAGAACTTCTGATAGGTTTTGATTCAAAAAAGCTAGGACTCTACCTGCCCAGACAGAAGTATGTGATGATTTTGGGTGCTAAAACAGTCATCTAGATCAAAGAGTGATAGTTTTTGCCTCATTTTCCAACAAAGGTGGGTCCTTCAGCCTGGATTATGTTTGCCCACCTCTGTATGCCATTTCACCTTCTAATTTAAGCTAGGCCCCTATGTTACATGTTACATACAAAGGAGGCCCTGTGCGCCCCTTGGGTCTTCCTTGATTTACAGTAATTTGTTCTTTTCCTAGGCTACGGTTTTGTTCCTCCTCACATATGACATGCACCATCAGTGTCCTAGTAGGATCAATGAGATAATATATGTAAAGTAATTTGAACACCTTAATATGTTACATAAATGCCAGCTAGCATCATCATTGATGGTGTTGTCAGCATATAAGAGTATTGGCCTATAAGTCTGGATCAGGGAGGAGGGTGTTCTACTCCCAGGCCTGTTGCTCATCTTTGTAACCTTAGGCAAGTCACTTGTCATATACTAGCCTCTATATCTTCATCTGTCAGGGAACTGAACCAGATTAGTGTCATCTGAGCTTTTTCAATGACAGGCATATGGTCAGATGTCCAGATATATGCAGACCACATGAAGCTGTCACATTCACAATTACAAATTGGTCCTGTTAACCTGCCAGCTAACAGCAGTCCATTAAGCAAAGTTAGTGATGGACAGGTGGATGCTAGCTAACTAGGTAACTGATCTCCATCTATTACACTTCCTGGGGTCTGGAAGGCTACATTTGGCCTGGGGAACTACATGTTAGACACCTAGGAACTAAATGATCTCTCTGAGGTTCTGCTAGTTCTGACATGCTCCAATTCAATGTTGAGAAGCTTACAAAATTTAATGTTTAATGCAATCCCTGGGAAACCAGAGAGTGTGGGTTGTTGTAATAGACTTTATTCAGGGGAGGCTTATGAGGACATCTCAATCTCAGCCGAAGAGCCCCAAAGTGAGAACTTGTATTAAGTCACAGCGTGGAAGACTCCCTTTTTTAAAGTGGTTAGTCAGCTACATTTATTGGGTTCCTACTGTGTGCAGAGTAATGGTTAGTGTAAGATCAGGGAAGTAGATGGCTAAAGAGCCTTAAGAGAAAATGTCTACTTGTCAGATGAAACAATTGCTGAATTGGGATCATGGCCAAATCTTCTATTTTTCTTAAACCGAGATGAAATTAGGGCTGTATTCACACAAAGGGACCAGTCTGGCTGTTTTGGCAGAAGCTGTTAGTCAGTGGCTGAGGAATTAACTGCTTGATGGGTGGAATTGCTCAAAAAAGCCTGTGTCTTTGGGGTCTGGATAGAACCTTAGTCCTGAAATAGGTAAGTATTGTTCTTTTCTGGGGGGTGGGGAATAGAAGAGTGAAACTTCAGTCATCACACAAAGATTTCATTTTGATGGGGAACTGCAGAGAAACTGCAACAGATATTAGAATTCTAAAACATGGGATAATAGGTTCCCAGATTATTGTTTTTGTTGTTGCTGGCTGTTGTTAATTTTCAGAAGCTTCATATCAATGAAAATCACCAAGAATAGACTGGCAAGGCCAATTCATGTGAAGAACCCCAGGAAACAAATGTACTTTGCCACAGATTCCCTTGTTCCATAGCAGGATGACTCAGACTTGCCAAGTCCTCACTGCTGGAAATTCTTCTCTTCTGCTGTTTATAAACAGCAGACACAACCTATGGTACCAGGTAGCTTATGGATATTTTTTCAGTCTGTTGCAGTAGGAAAAAAACAAAGTCAGAAAGCACAGTCCAACTTGATCATTTCCACTATCTAAAAAGACCTAGGCCAATTCTGTGTTATGTTTCCATAATTAGGAAACCCTTTACAAGCTCCTGTACATACATGACCTCATTTGATCTTCATAGCAACCCTCTGAGTTAGGGGAAAGGAGGAGCATCCCCATTTTCCATATGAGCCAGTTGAGACTGAAAGAGGTTAAGCCACTTACTTCAGATTATACAACTAGTGATCAGTAGAGCTAGGTTCTTTTGGCTCCAAGTCTAGTCAGTTCGCTTTCTGTTACTCCCATGTTGCACCTCTATCTTTGCTTGTTTGAATAGTTATTAGTCAATTGAGAGCCTAATTCTTTGCCCTCCTGCAAAGGGTGGATCCAGTTCTGGAAAGATCATTTGGAAACTCTTGGCTATTTATATAGTGAAGGCATCTGTTTATAGCCATCCAATTACTTCTATAACTTCTCGGCAACCAATGGCAATGAAGAATGCAACACTGGAAAGAAGCACCAAAGGAAGCCATGCCTACCCAGAAATAGGACAAGAGAGTAGTGAAATCATTAGAAACGACATCAAGGTTAGGGAACAATTTCTTGTGGTACTTAAGATTTCCTTTACATAGAACGCCAAGTTTCAGCATGTGTAACTTACCAGAGGAAATGAGCTTTTAGCTTTGGATTCATTGCAGTATCTAAAGAAATGTATGCTTGTTGACAGATGGTGAGCTTTGCCATGTGTTGCCATAAACCCTGTTGTTATTTTTCTAGCTGCACAATCCTTTTTGAGAAGGGCTCCCCTTGTATCAAATATTCATTGGCTCCCATTTGGCACAGACCTGAAACTAGTGAAATGCTGTTGGAGAAATTCTCAAAAATGGAAATTCAAAAGGCTGATTTTCTAATGTAGAACTCAGAAAGATTCACTGTGCATTGGATCAAGTCATCAGGGTTCACAGAAACACCAGTGCAGCCTCTCAAAGGACAAAAGCCTTTCAAACAACGGAAAGGATTGAAGTATTGAACTTCCCTTTCTCTTATCATAGGCTTGGATGTCAGTATTTGGAGGGAAGTTGAACTCCCTGCTCATACAGCACATCCATTTTCTGTGTATCATTTGGGCTCAGGCTCACTGAGTTTACCTGTAGCTCCAAATATGGAAGCACTATCAGAGCTATTGAATCACAAATTCACACACATACACACAAACATGTGCACATACACATGTATGTGTGCATGTACATATATGTATGCATGCATGTATGCATGTCTACATACACACATCCAGCTGTTCACTTGGATACCAACAGTAATTAACACATATGGGAGACAAGCATTCAGTTTCCAATGTGCTAGTCAAAATGTAGCAAAGCCCATATGCAAAGATACAGATCTCTTTCTAAAGATGACATGAGCAGGAACAACCTAAAATTACTCTCTTGGGTGTCTCTCTTTAAATAGCTGAAAGGTTATCATGACAAAAGAAGACATTCTCTGAGGTTCAAGGTACACAATGTGTTTACCAAAAATACGGAGACATATTTGGGGTCCATATAAAGTACAACTTTCACATAACAGTACAGGCTGTCTCATGTGAGTAGAGAGCTTCCTGTCACTCAAATTATTCCATCAGAGGCTAGATTTACTTCTGTGAATGTTGTAGAGTTTTCCTGCTGTAGAACAGAGGTTGGTCTAGATGACCTTGAAGGTCTCTTCCAACTCCAAGAGGCTATAATTATTTTCAACTAGAACCTGTACAAAAAGATTCATTGTATTATAAAGGAGATTTTTTTTTCCTGAAGCTTAGTCACTTGATATGTGATAGTTCAATTATATATAGATTCCATCTGTGTGACACCAGAGTATCATTTCAGTAACAAGTCAGTTTAGCTAGTTTTTAGGCACATGAAACACAATCAGATGGAGTCTCACTTTCCTTGATTCTTAGTATTTTCTTTTGACAATCGGTGTCCCCTAAAGAATACTCTTTGATGTGTGAACAATTCTATAAAAGGGAAAAAATTTCCTTTGTATACTGCACTGAAGATGGCAGTCTAGTAACAATTTCATACCAGAAATGATAAGACGTTCTGGCATTTGTTATGGGAATCCAGGATTGAAAATGTGAAGTTATTTTGTGAGCCTGGCAAATGTAATCTAAAGGTTAGTTTCTTGCAATACCCTTCTACTGTAATTTAAACTGAGACTCTAGTTCCACAATTCTCCCTTATTTAAAGGAGAATCTAATGTAATGCTGAGGCTCTGGTTCCAGTCTATGGTCCACAAGACTATTTCTGAACAATCATCACCCCCCTCAAAAAAAACTCCTACTAATTCTGGACAGAAATTTCTCTCTCTCCCTAATTTTGGACTGAATTTCCCTCTGTCTAGTTAAATGATTTTCTTAGGCAGGTGGAGAAAGAGTGAACAAGTAAACTGTACTTTCAGAAATAGCCAGATATGCAATATTACAAGTGATACATCCAGAATAATTTAGCTCTTCACTCACAGACTGTCTTTAAGGTACCAATAATTATATGTCAAATCCTAATTCACAAGTTTGGACCCTTAAAATCCATTTTCATATTGAATTCTCAACTGGATAAATAACCTTATGATAAGGGCTTTCCTCTCTATCTTGAGGCAGACTTGAGGGAAAGACTTGGCAAGTCTGCTTAGCTGCAGTTTGGTATAAATGGTTCCCAGATTTAGGTGGTTTGTCTTTAATGCCCTGCCACTCAGATTCTTTCTCCATATCATTAGGGCCATGGCAGCCCAAAGTAAGCGCACCCCCACAGTGCCTGGCCCAGAGGAGCACAGGATCCCATATTCTAAGATCATTCTTCCTTCTCTTCCTGACCATTACTTCCACTTCTTTCATTTTATTAACACTACAGTGTTATCTCCTTATCTTTACTGCCAAACTTTGATAAAGAGGAATCTAAAATTATTGCCTTCACTTCCCATCTAAAATGATCATTTTGAAGGAAAAAAACACGACTCCCAAATCAGAATCTCCATTCCAACATGCCAGTCCTGTGCTGCCAAGTACTTGCTAGCCACCTTTACCTGCATTTCAAAGTCAGTGTCTAAAACTGGACTCTTCTTCCCAATGCCTGTCCAGAGAAATGGCCCCTTTCTTCTATTTATGATAGCAGCAGCATCTTCTCAGGCCCCCAGGCTTTAAATCTCCTGAATCATCCTAGCTCTTACATTGTCATGAAAAGTGGTATTAATTGTTCTGTGTCCTTATGGAGGGGTGTAGCTAATGGAGTGTCATGGAGAACTACCCCTAACCTTGTGAGATGTAACATTTTTTTATCAATAGATTAGATTAAAGTATAGATAGACAGAACGTATTGATACAATTGATGCAGAGCTAAACAGGATAGTTAACATCGGATGACAGAGTCAGGTTCTAAAGAGTTTATCACACTAATTGAGTAAAGATTGGGCTAAATGTTAATCTCACAAATACATGATGCAGAGTTGTGGTTACATAGCAGTTGGTATGAAAAAAAAGATTTGGGAATTTTGCTGGGATGTAAGCTAAATGAGTCAACAGTGTGATATGACAGGTGAGAAAGCTAATGAGGCCTTATGCTACACTAAGTTGTGTCACAGTGTCCTGGAAAAAGGAGGTAATAGTCTCACTATACTCTGCCATGGTCAGATCACCCCTAGGTGGCACTGCAATGGATCCTGAATTAAAATCCAACCTTAGACACTTAGTCATGTGACCCTGGGCAAGTAATTTAATCCCATTTGCCTCAGTTTCCTCATCTATAAAATCAGCTGGAGAAGGAAATGGCAAACCATTCCAGTGTCTTTGCCAAGAAAACCCCAAATGGGGTCATGTAGAGTCAGACACAGCTGAAAATGACTGAATAACAACAACACATTTTAGGAAGGACATTGATAAACTAGAGAGAATCCAGAGGAGGGAAGCTAAAATACTGAAGGGCTTTGAACCCATGTCATATACCAGTCCATACCAAAAGAGAATTAGTTGAAAGACCCAGGGATGTTCAACCTGAGGAGAAGACTCAGGGAAAGCAGACACAGTTGCTACCTTTAAGCATTTGAAAGGCTGTCATATGGAAGAAGTAGACTTGTTCTACTTTGTCCCAATGGATATAAGAGAGACAATGGTAGGAATTACCAGTGGAATACTCTTGAGCTTGATATAAAGGAAGATCTTCCTAACAATTAGAGTTATCCAAAGGTAGGATGGGCTGGTATGGGAAGTAGTAGGCTCCCCTCACTGGCAGCCTTCAAGCCAAAGTTGGATGACTATTCCTCACTTATAATGTAGTATTTAATTCTTGTGCAGCCATGTGTTGGCCTGAAGGGCCTCTGAATTCCTTTCCAACACAAATTTTTTGAGCCTGCAAGAAAAGTGGATTGAATTCAATGCCCGATACCTTCATAATGCACTCATAAATCTAGAAGTATTCACATTTGAATAAAGGACATTTGTAGTCCATATTGCCAAATGATTCATCTTGAATAACAGATTATAAGGCATTATTTCTGGTCATAAAGAAGACACTCATGAGATTTCCAGGTGCCTTCTACCTCATAGACGACTACCTATACATCTTATACAGTAACCTGTCTGAGCCCAGATATTCTGAACAATGATCAACACCTATGCTGAACCTTTAGTTAGAAATCAAATTGGACTTTGGGTAATAATCTGTCTTGGACATAATTTAAGATCAATATTAGCACTCATGACATTAGGGGCTGAAGCCAGTAGGGCTGGCATCTGAGTTTGTGCTCTAAGCCAAGGGGATAAGGGAAGGAATTAGAACAGCAGACAAGTTGGATTCTCAGAATCAGATCAGGAATGAAGTCAGAATTAGGTCCAAGATACTGAGACTTAAGCATTAATATTAAAACCTAAAGTTGAGGATTCAGAAAGAAAGAAGACAGAGGTTCAAGGTGAGCATTCTGAGTCAGGACAGAGTCTGGAGTGACCCCAATAGAAGTTGAACCAGTACTATATCTTTGTAGGCAGCTGGACCTATGAATATCAGCCCTGAGGGGAAGGAAGTAGAATCATGAACTTATAGCTGGAAGGGACCTTAGAAGGCATCTAATCACAGACCAGACTAGCAAACTTACTACCAGTTGAGCCCTCATAGCTAGAATCCAGGTATGCAAACTTTATGGAGCTGTGACCTGGCAACTGTCCCTATAGGAGCAATACCCCTTCCTTTCTTAGCAACCAGAGCTACTGAAGACCTCCCCCCCCCCCCCAAAAAAAAGGTCTCACCACCAAAGTCCCTGGAATCATAAAATGGTTCAACTTCAGAAACTGATATGATTTTATAAATGGAAATGACAACAAGATGCATTACTATCTGCTTTGCTACTGCACCATAGATGACATAGATGACACTGGGCCTTCTCATCTGATTTCTAGTTGTAATGTTAGGGGCTAACTTGCTTTTTCTTTGCCTCTCTCTAGAACTTAGTAAAGTGTTTTGCACAGAGTAGATACTCATTAAATGTTTTTTTTAATTAACTTTATAGAGGAGGAAACTGAGGCCCCAATAAGGCGTGCTTTACCCAAGGCCACCCAAATGAAAGAGTTGGAAATTTTTTGGAGACTTGGTCTCCCCATTTTACCCTGGCTAGAATTGCAGTGACTACACACAAGGTTGATCCCACCATTGATAAGCAAGGAAGTTTGAACTTGATCTATCACTTGGAATCCTAGCCCCAAACCCCAACCCCCAGACTCAGAACTCCCAAGCTCAGTAGAACTGCCAGCTTTAGCCTCTCCAAGTATCAGAGATCATAGGCATGTGCCACCATGTTCAAAACAGAGTTGGGATTTGAACCTAAGTTCTCCAACTTCAAACTGGGCGTTCTTTACACTGCACCACCATGTGAAGGATTTATACCTGCTTCCAGACTTCAGAGTTGAGGAACATCAGGTAAAGAATGAGCCCAAGAAGCTAAAGTCTGGGAGTTAGGAGCCTAACCTACCCAAGCCAACATGCACTGAATCTTGCTATCTACTAGTTCCTGGTATAGCAAGACATCCCACATGTATTTCTACCTTTCCAGTGCTCTTCTAGCTCTGTCATTCAAGTCAAACTGACTTTCAGATCCCACTTGGCACACATATGCTCAGATGTAATATAGGCCAATGCTTTGTGAAACACAAGATATCATGTCACCCAAAAAGGTTGGCAAAATTTGTCATGACCTTTATACAAAAGGCACAGTAGAAATACATTTTGGTGTGCTTTTCCTAGGTATTCCACACTCCATGCTCCGGTACGGACCTCTTTTCCATATGTCATGCCATTTAACCTATCCAAAATACCTAAGGCACCAGAACACAACAAGGGACAGACAGTTCTCAGTTCACCAACATGCCAATCGCCTAAGACCAGAAGAATGATTAACAAACAGCAACAGAGAAGGGCATTAAAAGAGGAACACTTCTATTCCCAAGCAGCCCCTACCCAAGATTAGCTCAAAAGAATTAGAAGTGATTCAAGGTTGCCTTTGTGTTAGAAGTTTTAAAAAAACATGACAGACGCCCTTAAGAATACTGTACGGATGGACAAGAGCAGGGACAGACAGCCTGAAGTAGACACCATGCAACGTTCCCAGAGTCATCGATAGCCTGGACCTTTATCCGCTCCACCATGATCAGTGCACCTTTGTACTGGCCTCTTGTTTTCATGCTGAATGCTCCTAGACTGCTCCATTCACACCACTTTTCTGCAGGGTCTTCTGGTCCAGGGCTTGTATTTTGGCTCCTCTTCTCTTTGCCTACTTTGCCTTAGCTGATCTAGATGGAGCTGGGGGTAGCATAGAACAGTTGGCCAGGGAAAGAGGAATGGTGCTGACAATGACTAACACTGAAACAGTTTCTAATACTAAACTTTCTTTGGACTCTTACACTGGCTATTAAATTAAGGGGTTTCCCTACCTTGGCATCTATATGTTCATCCTTTAGATACCCAGAGTCTTAGCCCAGCCTCTACCACTGCATGACCCTGGACATATCTCTTTCTCTTTCTGGGCCCCAGCCTCCTCCTGTGCTAAATGCAATAGGGATGTGGATGATCTCTAAGTCCCTTTGCAGAATTCTGCCATTCTCCTGCACCCAATTCAGACAAATTTCAATCAACCCACATATTTGGCATTCTTATAAGCAAACCATCTGGATGATTGACTGAATTGATTGTCCAGATGTTAAACTGCAAGGGTTTAGAGTCAGTAATTTTTTTCCATCAAACTTGGGAGTTCATGATTCTTTCTTGCCAAAGGAGCCCTTAAGGTAGTTTGGGGGTTATTGTTTTTCAAACCTTGAAAGTATAAGGTGATGCTTCACTCCCACTTGTATTGGTGGGTGTATTCTGCTAAGTGCAAGGCAAGCTTTTGTTTGCTGGGATTTGTGTTTCTCTAATTCTTTGCCATGAATGTACTTATAGGCATTTCCTGATGAAAGGAATACATATTCATTCTCTCCCTCCCTACTCTCTCTCTCTCTCTCTCTCTCTCTCTCTCTCTCTCTCTCTAACCCCCCTCCCTCTCCCTCTCTTTCTCACAGCTCTTGATAATTCCATTCAAGACAAAATCTTTTCACCCACACCCTGATTACTCACTGGGGTCTTTATTTTCCCAGTGTTTCCTGGTCCCTGGTTTTTGCAACAAGACATTTCTTCTTCCTTTTCACTGAATCCCTTCTGTGTTTTTTTCTTTTTTTCTCAATAAAGGGGGAGCAGATGTGTATCTCTCTGCTATGTAAAGGCTAGGATTGCTACAGCTTTCACTCTTTTTTCCATGAAGGAACCTCAGATTTTGAATATACCTGTACTTGATTGGGCCCCTGTTTGCCAGAGTATAAGGGGATACAGCAACAGAGGAAGAGGAAGTGTGTGTGGGGGTGGGGATCAGTTGCAATGGGTTTTGGAAAATTATAGCTCAAAGCTTAATATCACTAGTAGGAACAGAACAAGCCCTATTCTCTATTTGGGTGGTCCTATAAACTGGTGGAAAGGTGGACTCTTATGAGAAAGGAAGGGGCAGCAAGGCAGCACAGTGGATAGAGCACTGGCCCTGGAGTCAGGAGGACCTGAGCTGAAATCCTGCCTTGGACACTTGACACTTAGTAGCTGTGTGACCCTGGGTAAGTCACTTAACCCTGATTGGAGGTAGGCGCATTTGCAAGACCTCTAAACTCTTGGTCTCTAAGGAAATGGTTTAAGGCAACAGTGAAGTAGATAACTTCCTACTCAATGAGTTTCAGGGGTCATTGCAAACTAATCCTCACTCTACTTCAAAGCCATTCAAAATAGTTTATCTTTTTTCTGTCTCCTTTCCTTTAAAAAAAAATGATCAATTGATGCTTTCTGAAATGGTATTTTTGATTTCCAAAGCCTCCTCTAACTCATATAGGACCTTTTCTGGTAAGTAAAAAATACATTTAAGCAAAACAAAGTAACACCTTGAATGTGGCTAGCAATGTCTGTCTCATACCATACCTATGGTTCACCACCTCTCTAGTGAGAGGAAGAGGCAGATTTTACCATCAGTCCTCAGTACATTGATCAAGCAGCCAATAAACATGTACTAAGTGCCAGACACTGTGCTAAGTGCTAGGGATATAAATCAAGGCCCTGCTCTCAAGAAGCTCAGTCTAATGGATGATACTACATGCAAATAACTATGGGGGATAAATTAGAAATAATCTACAGAAGGAAGGCACTAGAATTAAGGGGGATTGGAAAAGGCTTCCTGTAGAAAGTAATATTTTAGCTGGGGACCTGAAGAAAGACAGGGAAGCCAGGAGGTAGAGATAAGGAGGGAGAACATTCCAGGCTCAGGTGAGCAATGGAGAGTCTTGTCTGAAGGATAGCAAACAGGCCAGTTTCACTGGATAGCCATGTGTAAGAAAATTGGAAAGGTCAGGCAGGGCTTTCAAAGCCAAACAGAGGAGTTTATATTTGAGCGTGGAATTTAGTGAATGTGTATGTGGGGACTGGGGTGATATGGTCAGACCTAGGCTTTAGGAAGATCACTTTGACAGCTAAATGGAAGAGAGACTGTAACAGGGGCTTGTGGCAGATAGTAAACAGTAGGCTATTGTAAATAATCCAAGTTCAAGGTGAAGACGGCCTGCACCAGGAGTAATAAAGTCAGATGAGAGAATGGGGTATATTCAAGAGATTATTATGAAGGAATGATTGACAAGGCTAGACAAGAGAATCCATATGGGGCATGGCCAAGACATGTTTAGGATGACACCTAGGTTTTGAGACTGAGGGGCTTGGAGGATGGTGGAGAATTTAGGAGGGAGAAGGGTTTGGGTAGCAAGAGAAACAAAACACATGGAAATATTTGTTTTATTTCTTCTTTGTTAAATTCCAATTTTTTTTAAAGGAGAAAAACAAAACAGAGAGCTTGGCATGAGCCCCCATTAGCTCTAATTACATAGATATATGTATACACACATACATACACTTAAGTTTGTATATATGTGTGTATATATATATATATATATATATATATATATATATGTGTGTGTGTGTGTGTGTGTGTGTGTAACCCATGTGTGTATGTGTGTGTACATACATATACATATTTAGGTATGCCTGCCCTGTTGCTCCTCACCCCTCAAAATGGAGAGGGGGACTAGGAGCATCATACTTTCCCTCCAACTTTCCCTCCAAGACATTCCTAATGGCTTTACACGATGGCAACTGGGTCCACAGGTTTTTCAAGTCTGATGAAGACGCATCTCAAGAGCCCTCTGACTGTTCAATGAGATAATATTTGTAAAGTGCTTAGCATACTGCAAGGCACGTATTAGGTGCATAATAAATGCTTGCTCCCTGCCCCCTTCCCTTCCCTTCCCTTCATTCAATGCCATCTTGCCGCTATAAGAAGAAGGTGAAAACTCTCAGTCACCTTCTTGAATGGATTGCCACTGAACCCCTCTCTGGTTCTGTTCTTCCTTTCTTCTCCATTTTTCAGTCTCTCTGTTACTGGCCCTACCTGTTGCCATTCACAGGGTGGACATATTTTCTTTTTCCCAGATATCCCAATGAGAGAGGGAGAGAAAGGGACAAATACCCCAGCATTTGTTGAAATAAATTAGTAAGTAAAGAGAAGGCCTATAAATGCTTCCTTAGAGGAAGGTTCTCAATGATTGAGAGGAAAGAATGGACCTGAGAGACCATTCAGTCCAACCCCCTATTTTACAGAACAAGAGACTGAGGACCAGAGAGAGGGAGGTCACATGGTTAGTAAGTAGCCTCAAACACACACCTCATGACTCTGAATCCTGTGTTGTTTCCACTGTACCATGTATTTATTACCCAGCCTCTTAACTCAGCTGAGCCCCTGTATCTCCTTATGGCTTAGGAATTTAGGTGGGTTTTCCTGGAGGAAAGAAAACAAAGCTATTACGATTTCCCATCTAATTGGATTTGATCTGTATCTATTCAAAAAGGTTTGCTAAGCAAATTAATGATGGGAACCAGGGAAATAGTAATCATAAGTGAAGACCTACAGCTGAAGCATCTGCAGAGCCATCTCTACAGTATTTGCTAGAATATATAAGTATTCTTTAGGCTAGACAGCCCTGCAGTCTACTCCCTATCCACAAACCTAGTGGCTGCACTCATTTGGAGGTTAAAAAAAAGCTACATTACTTCAGAACTGATCTATTGTTCAGCCTTGTTATTTATTCAGACTGGCCTCCCTCTCCCCGACTGAGGGGGAGCACTGAGGGGTGACTTTACTGAAAACCTGGAAGCCAGTAACTGAGAATAGATTCAGGAAGAGGGAAAGGGAAAAACAGAGAAGGAGGGAGAAAGAGATAGACAGAACAGGAGGAATAAAAGAAGGAACAAGAGGGAAACTTAGAAGGAACAAGGATGAACAGGAGAAAGAGGGAAGGAAAGAAATGAAAAGAACAAAGGAGAGAAGGTATGACCAGGCAATGAGGCAGAGGTCCAGATGGAGTTGAGAACAGAGTGGTAGAAGAGGTAATGTACTAGAGAAGCTCTCAACAGGGAGGGTAACAGAAGACGATGGGTGAAAAGATGGGAAAATTACAGAAATGTAGTGAGAAGAAGTAGGCTTGGAATGAGGGCACTGATCAAGGATATTGTGACTCTGTGAATCAAATACAAATATTGAAAGGGAGTAGCAAGTTCTTTTATATTTATTTTTCAACAGTTTTTCAGCCTGCTGCTATGTATGTATAGGAGAAGGGCCTATGTGAGATGAAAGAAATGAACAAGACACAATCCCTACCCTTAGGGAGCTTACAGTCTAGTAAAGAGGATGAATTATGGGTAATGGGAAATGAAAAAGAGAGCAAAAAAAGGTCCTTCAAAAATGGCTTCACTTTTTTTCAGTAAAATATGAGGATGAGGGGAGGTTGAGACATGGAGGTTTAAGGATGGATGAAAAGCTTTGGAAGAGTTACTGTGGGGGGTGGGGAGCAGCTAGGTGGTGCAGTGAATAGAGCACCAGCCCTGGAGTCAGGAGGACCTGAGTTCAAATCCAGCCTCAGACACTTAACACAAAAACTAGCCATGTGACCTTGGGCAAGTCACTTAACCCCAAGTGCCCTCCAAAAAGTAAAAAAAAATAAAAAGAGTTGCTGTGGTGAGTGGGAGAGTGAGTTATTAAGAAGGTGGGAAAGGATGCCTTCCTGCAAAAATGACCGAGCTGAGGTTATGTTACATAAATTTGCAGTAGACCCAGTCAGCATAGTTTTGTGATTTTCTCTAATTTCATTCAGCAGCACAGTGTAAGAATGAAGGTGGCAGATGCTGGGAATGATCCAAGGCTGAGGTTTTGAAGGACCAGCTATTTGATATGATAAAGTGGCAAGGGATTCAAGAAAAGAGAACAGTGGAGAATTGAACTAGGTGACCAAAGGGTCAAGATGAGGAAGGGAGGAAAGTGTAACTAATGTAGGGATGATGATCTGGGAAAGAACTGAGGGGTCGGAGGTCATGGTGTGAATGAAAATAGAATTTGAGGTTACAAGGCAAAGGAAGAGGTGGAATGATAACAGATTGTAGTCAGATTCAGAGTTCATGAAATCAAAGTGGTACATTTGTGGGTGGTGGCAAGATCAAGGGTAAGGCCATCTCTCTGTGTGTCTGAGATAGAGTAAATGAATAGATCATAAGAAATTAATACGTTGAGGACCTAGGTGGTTAAGATGTTTGAGGCACTATCAGTGTGTGTGTTGAAGTTCCCTAATATAAGGTCAGGAGTTGAGGAAGACTATGAACTAGGTTTAAACTCATTAAGAAAGAAGGGGAGCGTCTTACAGGTTAGTACACAGTAGCTATCAGAATTCTGATTGGTAGATATGAATGGAGAGACCCTCAAAAGAAAGGTTACTTAGTGTAAGTGACAGAGAGAATCTAGAAGAGGCAATGGGGAAGAAAGGGTATTCCAACTCCCTCACCTCTACCTGTGAGTTGGGGTGAATGAAAGTGTAGCCAGAACTGGAAAGGGGGGGGGCAGGGAGACCATGTGATCAAGAAGGAGCTATGTCTCAGTGAAGGCTAGAAGATGGAAGGAGTGGGAAAGGTAAAGATTTAAGATAAAATAAAGTTTGTTGTTTATGGAGCAGGCATTTTATAGAACACAGTGGAAAGGGTGAGTAGCTTTAGAGTGGGATATGGGGAGGAGGTGAGTGAAGGGGAATGAGAATAAGGGACTGGATAGTGGGGAAGAAGAAAGGGGTTCGTGGTCCATAGGGGTTTGGCCTTAGCTAAGGTCTTAGGTAGTTCAGATTAGGAGACAAGTGCTTGGAACTAAAGGAATGGTTACCCTTCTCCCAGGGCAGGAGACCAGGCTAGAGACTTGATAGAATATCCTTTCTATTCTTCCCTTGAAGAGAAGAGTCTGGTTCATGATGGAATGGCATTTTCCCTCTTCCCTAGGAAGACTAGAAACTTTAGCACAGGGACCATTTCAGGTTTTGTCTTCTCATAAGCACCTAGAAAAATCTGTAACTAGGGCAGGGTAAGGATAGCTTTGCCCCAGGACACCAAAATTTAGAAAGGGCTAAAAGCACTTAAAGTCTCTAACAAGCACATGAACAACTGAGTTTAGCACCTGGTTAGTAAGGATAATTTGTTCAAACAGGATGCCACCAGATGGCATGCACTTCCTCTACCCCATCAGCATCCAAATATCAAGTGAATTTCTCTCTAACCTATTGGCAGCCTACCCAGAAGCATCTGAGGGTTCCTCCTGTGCCATTTGACCTGGAAGCATTTTGGGATATGCTTCTTGTCTAGGTACAAAAATACCTAGTTACAGCTATGTGCCATACACATAGTGGAAGAAAGATTGGGGACAGGAATTATTAGACTGTGATTTCACTGGCTTAGAGAAGTTTCAGTTGAGAAAACTCCTTCTTCCAATGCAATTTGGCACTTTCTCTGCAACTTAGAGTCTGTAGAAGTTGTCTGGATCACTGTGAGGTTAAGCAATTTGCCCAGATTCACATAAGCACCGTATGCCAGAGGCCACACTTGAATCCAGGCCTTCCTGGCTCTGATGTCAGCTCTATGCCAAGCTGCCTCCCACACATACTGGTACAAAGTAGACTCTTCAGAAATGTCTGTTCATTTTGCTGCTGAACCACACTATAACACAAGCTATATTAAACACTACATTGATCATTATTATGGAAGGGGCCTTTTCTTCATTTTGATGAAAACTGACAATGAGCTTCATCATGAAGACATTATCCAGTCACCAGGAAGACTGCCTGGCCTCCTTCGCTTCCTGGGCTATTGAACTGTCCCTGAGCTCACCAGAAGCAGGGCCAAGATGGTTTTTCAATCAACATCTCCTCTCCAGTAGCCTTAGATAGTGCTACAAACTCTGCAGGCTAGCCAGGGAGGTAAACATGAATAGCATTTCTGAGTGCCAACATTATCATCCAATTCAAGGCAGGAAAACATTACAGACACAACTCACTCATAAGACAGGGAAGGAAACCAAAGGGCATTCTATGCATTTTTTATTGAGAGGAGAGAAAAAAAGGCTAAGGCAAGTAAAAGGAAATGGAAAATGTAGTTGTAAATATGGTGAAGAAAATGAAGCTGGAAAAGACTGTCAACAAAGGCTTTGATCTAGGAAAGAAAATGGTTTTTATATCTTTTCCTAACTGGGTGAAAGATTGAGCTCATTGAGTCACACACTGTCCCCACTGGCATTTCCTTGCCCCCAACCACCCTCAACTTTCAACTTTGCCACACTCAAAAACCATTTCTGAATTTCCATTGTGACCTGAGATGTTCCAATGTGATGGTTTTGCTGTTCAAGAGGGACGCTTTTTTCCAGCTCTCACTCTTAGGCACATTTCACACATCCTGGCAACAGCTACGCTTTGGCCATCTTCTCACCAAGCAGAGACTGAATCTCTGAGGGCCTAGGATACAATAATATCACTTTCAAGTCAAACGAGCTTCATGCAAAGTTTCTCAAGGCAGCTAGATGGCACGGTGGATAGAATGCCAGTGCTGGAGTCAGGAAGATTCATTTTCCAAAGTTCAAATCTGGCCTCAGACACTTCTAGTTATGTGACCCTGGGCAAGCCACTTAGCCTTGTTTGTCTCAATTTCCCTCATCTGTAAAATGAGCTAAAGAGAAACGGCAAATTACTTCAGGAACTTTGCCAAGAAAACCCCAAGTGGGTCACAAGTAAAAAATGCCTGAAAAATGACTAAAAAACAGTAAGAGTAACAACAACAACTCCTTTCTCTATTCCATGCCACTGGCAGGGAGAAAGTGGGGTAGAGGGAAGAGGAAACTTGCTCTCCCGTCTTACTTTCTCTCCCTACCTGGGCTACAAAAAGAAAATGTGAAGAAGAAATCAATGTGGATGGGAAACATGTTGAGTTCAAGGATCACTAAGATATAGTTTTGAGTCCTAGCCTAGCCACTTGCTTCTTAATGACAGCTCACATTTATAGGGCACTCGCAAAAGCCAGGTAATATTGGATGTGCAAACATTGTGATCCCCATTTTACAGATAAGAAGACTAAAGTGGAGAGAAGAGGAGGTGACGGATGTGCTAGTAAATGATAGAGCTGGAATTCAGTCATACCTTCTCTCTCCTTGAGCAGAACTCTTCCCACAGTGCCTTACTGCTTCTTTGAAGCTCAGTTTCCTCACCTACAAAATGCAGGATAATAGTACCTATCCTGACTACCCCCCAGTCTAAGGAGGTTCTATTTTATTTAGTAGGCAACATTTGTACACTTGGAGGCATCTGTGATCTCATTGGTGTGAGTTCTTTCTCCAGTGGGACAGATCCCAACTTCTCTATCCTATGGTGTAATAGATAAATAGAATCAGGAAGACCTGTGTAGGAATTCTGCATCTAACACTTTGAATGAATGAAGCATTTATTAAGCACTTACTATATGCAAAGCACTATGATAATCACTGGAGATACAAATGGAAAAGTCAGACAGTCCCTGACCTCAAGGAGCTCACATTCTAATATGGGATACAACATACATGAAATATTTTAGGGGCAAATAAGTTGGAAAGGTTCCATGGTCCTTAGGGTACATTAACAAAGCAGATGGCAATACCTCTTCCTTAATGTCATTTTCCCTAATCATATCAGTTTTTGAGACTAAAGCAATTGATAGTGCCAAGGATTTTGGTGGCAAGCACTTTCTTTGCTGGGTCTTCATTAGTTGTGGTTTTAGCCTCTGCAGGAAAAGCTGCCAGGCTGCGTCTCCCTTAGGGTCACTTCTCAAGATGTTTTCTGGGGACACCAGGACGGAAATATCATTAGTGCCAAGGCTCCCATCATGGATTGAGGGAAAATGGTGGGCAAAGTGACAGTGGTACCTGGCACTTGCTACCTCCTGTCTCTTCCTTCCATCAGAGTAGCTTGCCTGTACTGTGTGGGGCATTTGGTGAAGATGGTTGCCCCCATTCCCAATGGAGTTACTGCTCCAGCTGATAGTTGTGAGAGATGAGCTTAAAGCAGGACTGGGGGTGGGGGTGGACTGCCACTCTGTAATGACAAGCAAAGAAATATTTAGCTCCTTGTTTCAGTTATTTAAGTATTTAGCACCTTGTTTCAGTTCAAGTGTCTTTGAGCCTTGCCTGTGATTATATCAAATCTTTGTTAGAAACAGAACCTGTGAAGCCCACAGTGGGAGACACTTGCCAAAGATCAGAACAGGGAGGACTAAGAGGTGGGTGGAACAGGGAAGAGCTGATGACATATAAAGCTGGAGCGCAGCTGGGACTGAGCAGAACTGAGAGGGAGAACATTTGTGGTTCCAGCACTCTGTCTGTTCTGTCTGTGTTGATTTGTGTTACTTTGTCAGACAGAAGCATTCTGTCTGTTGATTGTGTTACTTTGTCAGATAGAAGCATTTTATCTGTTGAACTGGGTTACTTTGTCAGACAGAAGTACCCTGTCTCTTGACTTGTGTTGATTTCACAGGCAGAAAGTGAATTGAGATGATAGTGCCAGCAATGTGTGTCAATGTTGTTGTGGCTCCGTTAAGCTTTGTCTTCCCAGAAACAAAAACTGTGAAGGGCTTGAGGTGGACTGGTCACCATGATCTTCAATATGGAATGAGAACTAGATGAGGAACTGGATGAGGAGCTGGACCAGGAGCTGGACCAGGAGCTGAGAGCTGCCTATCTGTGAATCCAGGTGATGGTTGGGTGAATTCAGGCAAGAGCTGGGAGCATGGAAGAAGAACCATGGAATTTGAGAGCCAGCCTCAAGCCAAGATGAAAGGACCTCTCCTTAGGTACTTAGTGCTGACTGACAAGATCATGATTTACTGTGACCTAGGGGTGGGGGAACTTTGTACTTTGTATGATATCTTTTGTTTGAAACTAGGTGGCCACTTTAGTAGTAAGTTGTTATGTTATATATCTGTGAATGTTGAACTTTGCTTTATGTGAATGTTTTTCTCTAGCCCATTGCTGAATAAATAGAGAATTCACTATACTATGTGATCAGAACCTTAAAGCTATTCACAATCACAGTCCTCTGGAAAGATGCTTATGCTTGGCTTTCCATGCTCCCAGGGCCTATTGGTGGGAGATGGTCAGCAGGTAACCAACTAACTGTATCCTATTGGGCATGTCACCTAACCATTCTGGGTCTCATTTCCTTATCTATAAAATGAGAAACTAAGAATTGGTGGCTTTTAAGATCTCATCCAACTCTCTGTCTATGATCCCATAATTCTGTGACTGTACGACTCTTACCAGTACTTGACACATGTTAAACACCTAATAAAGGTACACCTTATAAAGGATTTTTCTTTTATTAATTCTTGCCTACATTGAATGTGCCCCCTGCCAACAAGCTGGGAGTGTCTTCTTCACTCCAAATGAACCTGTATCTATTTTTTATACCTATAAATGTTGCTTGTGCTGTAGTGGGGAATCGATTCAATTGAATAGATCTTTACTGAGTACCTATTTATATACACCCCAATATACTAAATGCTCTAAATGCATGCTTCTATTCTCCACCCCCAGCTAGAGTTCTCTCCTTTGAGGACAGCAACTCTTACTTTCTTCTTTGCACAGTGGCTGACACATAATCAGTGTTTAATAAATGCTTGTTGAGAAAAGAAAACCTCCTTTGAGTCACATGAGAAGTAAGCATAAGTACTTTAAAAATTTTGAAGTCATATAGAAACATAAGTGACTGATGCACACATAGGGAACTCCCTGGACTCAGACAAATTCCAGTTTCTCTCAGGTCCCCTGATCCCTATCAAATATTCACCTCTAGTGCAAACTATCATTTTTGTCCTCAACAGTGGTCCTGATGGAAACATTTGTCTCAGTAGTTTTGAGGGAGATCCAACGTGTGGGGATGCTCTATTAGGCAGATAGCCTGGCATTTCAGGGACAACGGTAGGCAAACCAGCTGCTTGGAATTCGTACAGACAAAGCAAATGGTTGACAGACTGAATCAACTTCTACCTCTGTCCTAGTAGGTTCTGATGTGCAGATTTGAAGGAGCAGGTATTATACGATTTGGACCATATCCCTTTTTGCCCGGTTATTTTCACAGCAAATAGCCTTTCTAGTGGAATTTTCCATCTCCTGACACCAGCCATCCGCTTGGATATTTGGCTTCCTTGACTGGGACTACTTTTCTCTAAATACGTAGACAGCACCATAATGAATGAGTAGTCCAATGAGGAGCCCATTGGCTTCAGGAACTGTTTCCACATACTTTTCTTCTCAGGTTTTGTCCATTTCCCTCAAGAGGTTTTTACATTAGGGATCAGTAAAGTTTTTGTCCAGCTCACCCTGACATGGCTTATTCAGCTAGAGTGAAAACTCATCAATCCTGTCATTTTGGAGAGAAATAGCATCCCACTGGGGCTCACGAGTACCTATACTTAATGCAGTTTGTGAGGAATGTTGTGGACATGGGCGTTGTCTTGGTTCAGATAAAACTTTTGGAAACTTGTATCTTAAACTTTGTATGTTAAAACAGAAGAATCTCAACAGTTCAATTTTAAGTACAAATGAGAGTGAATGGAGGATGGGGCAGTGCGCAGTAAAGAAAGATTACTTTGCATTTGTTGTATTTCATACTCACTTCCTTCTGTACTCTTATTTTCTCCCAGTAGAACTCAATCTCCTTGAAGGCAGGGATTGTTTGGTCTTTGCCTGTGTCTCCTCAGGGCCTGGGTCAGTGCTTAGCCCATAGAAGGAAGGTAATATGTGTTTGTTGAATTTTGAACAAGAGACACAGGACACTTTGATAAATATGTAGAAAGGTCATGGGAACATAGGGATGGTATGCAACAGATGAGAAGAAAGGAAGGATGTATGGAAGGAAGAAAGGAAAGAAGGAAGTGAAGAAGGTAGGGAGGTAGGAAAAAAGGAAGAAAGGCAGGATGGGAAGAAAGGAATAAAAGAAGGAAGGAAGGAAGGAAGGGAAGAAGGAAGTGAAGAAGGAAGGGAGAAAGGAAAAAAGGAAGAAAGAGAGGAAGAAATGCAGGGTGGGGAGAAGAAAGGAATAAAAGAAGGAAAGAAGGAAGGAAATAAGCACTTATTAAGTGTCTCTTAGGTGCCAGGCACTTTGCTAAGCACTTTACAAATATTATCTCACTTAATCTTCACAACAGTGAGAGGGAAATTGCTATTATTATCTTCATTTTACAGTTCAGGGAACCGAGGAAGAGAGAAGTGACATTCCCAGGGTCATACAGCTAGTAAGTGTTTGAGGACATATTTCAACTCGAGTCTTCCTGAATCCAGATCCAGAACTCTATCCAGTGTAACATCTAGCAGCCTCAGGCTCTCTGGTTTAGGCCTGGTATGTCAGTTTCATAGTGCCTACTTCACACCTGGTCTCACGTGGTATCTTTAGAAAATAGATACTCTACTTTTTGAACAGTACCATGGAACGGTGACACCAGTCACTAAAGCCCTAAATGGTTTCCTTTGTTTCTAGTACTTCCCTGTGAATACTAGTTGAGAGTTCTTTTCTAGTGAATTTATGTATGATTTTATTTATTTCTCCAATGCTTAGGTCTCCCTTGATTGTGCCACCTCCAAATGTTGTTGCTCATTTGTTTCAGTCATGTCTGATTCTCCATGACTCCATTGGGGGTTTTCTTGGCAGAGATCCTGGAGTGATTTGCAATTTCCTTCTCCAGATCATTTTACAGATGAGGAAACTGAGGTAAACAGGATGAACTGACTTACCCAGGGTCATACAGCTAGCAAATGTCTGAGGCTGGATTTAAACTAGAGAAGATGAATCTTCCTGACTCCAAGCCAGGTACTCTAGCCTCTATGCCACTACTTTGTCCAGCTCTGCCACCTAACTGCCCTTACCTCACAAGATGCTACCCCTTAAAGAGTCCATATGCTTCTTTTTGTGCCATAATAGCAATTCAACTTGATTTAAGAGATGTTTATTGAGTACCCACTATGTGCCAGACACTGCTACATATGGGAGAAGTTACAAAAAAAGACATAGGTCCCACTTTCAACAAGCTCATAATCTATAACATAATCATAATATGAAATCAAATATGTATACATACATGAACTATAATATGAAATAAATGCTAAGTGGATAAGAAAATTAGAAATTTCCCTGAGAGACTGGAGGAGAGAGAGATCACTTCTAAATGATTGGAGAAAGGGCAGAATTGGAGAAGGCTACCAGAACAGGCAGTAGATAGAGGGGAGCGTGGGGCTGGGAAGGCATCATAGGGTAATGACTGAGGGAATGAAGTGCACTGAGGTAGGAATGGGAAGGATACATTAAGGAAAGGGTGAGTATTCCAGTTTCTCACCAAGCTATAATACCTGAGAGGGAAGGGCATGGGATAAGGTTGGCTAGTGCCAGGTTATGGAAGGCTTTGCTTGCCAAGCTAAACAGTTTATAATTTACTGTACAGGCAAAAGGGATAGCCCAGGATCAACATGTCATGCTCACCACTTCTGCATTATCCTTTGGGAGGAATGTGGACCCAAATGCTCTTGTGAATGCCTATGTTAGAGCCAATGCGTGATGACAGTCAGGAAATAGATTTATTACCTTCTCTTTACTCACTACCGTTAAAGCTCTTTTACTATTTGAATAAAAAAGCTTTTGTAATAAATGCAAGAGACCTCTTTCTCATCTTGCTTACTACTCATGTAACTCATCCAAATGCAGAGAACCCTTTGAATAAAATGAAAGGGCTTTATTCCGATAAGCTCCACAAAGAAAAGTAGCCACACGAGTCATCCTGCTAATTACTAGCCTCACACATCAAGATGGTAAGAACTGGGATCATTTTGCTTCACACTTTGGAAGTTTTCTATTACCTGCTGCTTTTCAAAGTCATTTGGCTACACCAAGGTTTATTTCCTTCTGTTATTTTTTCTGAACTTCTGTAATCTTCAGGACAACCGGGATTTGAATCCTGGCTTTTTACATTTACTAGCTATGTGAACATGTGCAAGGTCTTAACCCCTCTGAGCCTCAGTTTGTTAATCCATAAAACTGGGGTAACAATACTTCCATTGCTTAACTCCCATAGTGATTATGAGACAAAACAAAGCACTTTGTAAACTTGGGATAGAATTATAGAAATATGTGCTATTATTATGCAGTGGGGACTATATATCATTCTCTCTCTCTCTCTCTCTCTCTACTATATAGTAATGCAGGGGGAATATATAACTCCCTCTTTTTCCTCTAGATAAATTGGAAAGCAGCCTTGGGCAATTTGAATACCTCTGCCCAGATGCCTTAGGTAAAAAAGTGATAATGGCAGCAGCTCCATGGTACAGTGAATAGAACATTAGCTCTGGAGTTAGGAAGACTTGAGTTCAGATATGGCCTCAGACACATACTGGCTGTGTGACCTTGGGCAAGTCATTTAACCATCATCTGCCTAAGTTTCCTCATCTGTAAAATAAGCTAGAGAAGAAAATGTCAAACTACTTCAATATCTTTGCCAAGAAAACCCTAAATGGGGTTGCAAAGAGTCAGACATGACTGAAACAAAAAAACAACAATGATAACAAATTTATTATGGAGAAGCGCCTGGGGTGGGGAGAACTATTAGAACCACTGGAAGTGTTAATGTGTGTGTGGAAGGGTACACTACCCAGGAATTAAGGGAAGACACAAGAGCTAGACTAAGAAAAATTACACTGTGAAATAGTGTCCCGTTTATGAAATGTGCAGGAATCAACACTTCTGAGCTCTGGAAGACCCTGCATGTGTGAGGCCTGATGTTAAGGGAATTTAAGTACATACAAGAGAATGCTTCCAATACAGAGGCACCTGCAGCAAGGGGTTCTGTAGAAGAGCTGATCCTCTGGGAAAGGGAATGACTGCCATCTTCTGGGAGCTAAGGACAACTTCAGGAGGCATGATCTCAATGAAAACAGAAGGGTGGAAAGGACCAAGACAGGAGGCTACAATGGCTGTGGCCTAGTAACATCTGCTGAGAGCTAAAGGCAGTATGGGATACAGGGAAAATGACATTGTAGAGACTGTCAGAAGAACTAAGGAGAGCAAACTCCATGACAGAGGCTTCCTCCATGCACAAAGGGCCCAGGTACACTTTAGGGGACTTCTCATGTCTCATTCTGGTTTACTGCCCTCACCCAAATAATCTGGCAACTTCATTATGTGACCTCTACCCTCACCCTGTCCAACCTCAAGTCATTTGGGAACTCCTTACAAGCACACAGGTTTACAAGGCTCAAAAGAATTACAAGTTTTTTGCTTTTTGTTTTTTTTACAGGTCAGAGAATCATAAAGTTTGCATTTATTAACAGCTTCTTAAGCATGTCACATTAATTACTATGAAATCTCTTCAGGTTAATTTTTCTTCTCATCTGTGAGCTAATAATTTCACATAAATTAAATCTGTCATACCTCTTATATTTCTAGATATTTTTATATCTAGACTTGTGATTTCATCAGTGTACAGAATTCCCCATAAGGAAACTCTCCATATCAATGCAGAGCAGCAACTATCTTTTAACTTACAGCTGTAGATAGCTCCCTATGGGCATTGGGAAGTTAACCCACTTGCCTAAGGTCACAAGGACAGTAGGTGAACCTAGGTCTTCCTGACTCTGAATCCTGTTTGCTATTCATAATGCAGTAGTTATATCTAATAATCTTCTGAAACTAGTTATAAGGGATCATCTAGCCCAGTGGTTCCCAATACTTTTTGTTCTAAGAATCCTTTTCAACAACCACAACAGCAAAACTGTGTTGTGAACCCTCAGGGTAATTTAATATGCTACTCGTTCTTTTATATTTATTCGTTAAGTACTTACGATAACTGCAATGATAACTTCTTCCCCCCAAAAGCTCAAAATTAAAATTTATATTATACAATTTAATTATAAAATAAAAATTATAAAATAAAAAATTATAAAATATTACCTTTTATTCTAACTACAGTTATAAAAATGAAATATAAAATTACAATACTACTTATAAAATAGTTACAAATATTTTATGTAGGACATTCTGTAAGAATTAAAAGTGATCCAGTGAGACCTTAGATGCTTAGCCATTATCTGGAAGTCATCATATTAAATTTCTTTATCCTAAAAATTTCATCAAAAAAATGCCTGACCTTCACTCTGCAAAAACCCAACTATTTGTCACATCTTGATCACAGCTGTTGACTTGCCATTAGAGAGTAAAAGGAGCTACACTGGTGCAGTGTAAAGAACACAAATGGGGGTACATACATGTGTCTGATTATCAGTTTGAGCTGAAATGTGGTGGGGTTTCAATTAAATTAAAATAAAATTTAAAATGAAAAACAATTGATGATAGGTTGATAACTGAGGGGACACATTGCTTTTAGTCAGAAGCAGTCAGGGTTTGAAAGGATCACTGCCTGCACACCAATATCTTTGTGTTTGTGGTCATTACGGTTTTGAATCACTGCAGAAACAAACTCATGATGCTTCACACATGCACATGCTTGTGGTCAAAGAGGAATAATACATTTGTAACATAATTGGACAACTACTTACTTCTTAAGGAATCATTAAAGAATTTTCAGCATGAACCACTTGGAGCATCATTGCTAATTCCTGACCGGTTTGCTGACCATTGAATGTGAACCACTGATCAACCACCTCATTTTTACAAATGAAAAAACTTTTGCTCACAGTGGGGAAATGACTTGTACAAGGTCATATACCTAGCCTGCATCAAACTGGGATTCAAATCTAGCTACTTTGACTCCCAGTCTGGTGCTCTTACAATTACACAGCAATGCTGAGCACTTCTCCCTGCTGCAATTCGATTTTTACTTCTTTCCTAAATGTTTGTAGGCTTCTACGCCACTTATTTTCCCTTAACCCCACAACACCCCCTTTGAACTTGTCAGTATAATAAAAAAATCTTTTAAATAAAGCCAAAAAATAATAGTAGCCAAGTCAGAAAATATATAGCACATTGTCATCCATAGTACTTACCACCCCGATTCCCCAAGGAAGGTAGGAACATGTCTGTCATTATCAATTCTCCAGAAGTGAGATTATTCACTACAATTCACAAGAGTTCGACTGCTTTTAACCATTGTCATCCTTTATATTATTTCCTATATTTAAGTCTTCCCAAGTTTCTTTTAATTCCTCATACTTTCCGTTTCTTTTGGAACCATAATCTTCCACCACATTTATGTACTACTGCTTATCTAGACATTTTGCAATTGATGCACAACCATTTTGTTCCCAGTTCTTCACTACAATAGAGGGCTACTGTAAATACTTTATCATATATAAGAACTTTCTTTCTGCTTTTAGCCTCCTTGGGATATATACCCAGGAGTGGGATCTCTGGCTCAAAGGGTATAACTCTTTAATGACTTCTCCCAGGATTCTGAATTGTCTTCTAGAACAACTGGACCAATTGACGCTCTACCAACAGTGTTATTAGTGTTTGGCAGATCTTTAAGCAATTGTTAGAAACTACAATTCATCAACTAGACTTTATGGTTTGCAGATGTTAATTTTCCCTTATACTGGCTATTCTTTGGAAGTTGATTTATCTCTTTTTCCTTAGGTCCATATTAATGTCTAAATACCTGGCGGACTTTTCTCCCTTTTGCTTCCTTGAAGTGACATCATGTTTGCCTACTGATGAAACTGGCCCAACTGTGACTTGAGGATATTTTCGTTTCTAATATTATCTTCTGTTTGTTAAAAGCCCCTGGAGGGATATTTTTATTCTGTTTTACTGTGGTTGTCTTTTTGCCTGTAAGCTTTCCTGCTTCAGAAGGGTTCGTGTTCTTCTTTATACCCACCCCTTTTTTCAGAACGTATTTGAAAACACTGGACTAGGGGATTTGGGATGAGCTGGGTTCAAATTTCACCTTGGACATTTACTCAGTGTAGAACCCTGTGGGAAGTCAGTTAATCTCTCTGGGCCTCAGACAACTTCTTAAGACTTGACTAGTATGTTATAGACCAATTGTGCTCTGCTTTGGTGGAAAGAACTCACTGATTAAATTACAGATTATGGCAACATTGTTTTCTGTAAAACCTCCAAGAACTACTTCCTTACCTCAAGAATTTGATTTGTTGGGCTTTAAACTGAGACCACAGGCAACCCTTATCCGGTACTCATTTTTTTTATCAACTTAATGACTGATTTTGACATTAAATGGATTGGGCCAGTAGCTTGATCTAGTTTGGTTTTTGAAATTAGCCACATAGGAGACAAAACTTCACTCTTTCTGTTGATTCAGTCAAAGAATAAGTCAATTTAGCAAAAACTTTCCCCTCACTGCCCTTTTTCCCAACTAGTCTGATGGCTGATAAAAAAAAAACTCAGCTGTCATTTACCTAGTTTGTCTTTTATTTTCATCACTGAATGCAACAAATACATGAACATGTAACTGTGATTAAATGTAGCTTCTCCCTTGATCATGTTCCTAGTTTAAGTATCTTTGTAAAAATCAGGAGATCCATAAAGTTCACTCCTCCACTCCTGAGGATTCAATTTTATTCTTTATAGTTAGCTCTGCTTGCTTCTCAGGAAGCCATGTATAAGACCCATGAGTCCATAATACCCTTGGGGAAAGCAGCACAATATAAAAGAAAGAACAGAGAATCTGGAGTCAGGGAAGAACTGGATTTGAATCCTAACTTAGACACCTGAGAACTTAAATCCTGGCCAAGTCATTGAACCTTGTGAGTCTCAGTTTTCTCACCTGGAAAATGAATATATCTAGAGATGTGGTGCCTATTTCATGAGGTTATTGTAAGATACAGAGGAAAAAGCACTGGATTTGGAAGCACAAGGCCTCAGTTTCAATCTTGCCCCTGTATTTTACTACTTATGTGTCCTTGGCCAAATCCCTTCACCTCTCTGGGATTCAGTTTTCTCCTCTGTAAAATAGGGGGCACTGGACTATATGACTTCTTAGGTTCTTTGCAGGTCTAAATGTATGACTTTGTAGTCTATGTGAAGTACTTTGTAAACCATAAAGCTGTGTAGAAAATATCAACTTTTATCATCTCACTGTAGTGAACAGAATACTGGGGGTGTGGGATCATCTGAAGGTGGTACATTCTGGTCTGTTTAGGTAGGTCAAGTGGCAGCGTTCTCTTTGATTCACTTAACATGATCTGATATCTTCACTATTTAATTTATTAATGATGAGGGTATGATTGCTGGGGATTAAGCAGCAGATTTATTACAAGATCTGCCCTGTTTTCCTTCAGTTTTGCAACAAATAACAGACAGAAAGGACCATTTTGGAAAATTTAGATGCGCAAAGATTCACTCTCCAATCAAGATACATTACAATTATCCAGCTGCCAAAGTATGTCATCATAGAAACGTTTAATGATTTGACTATAACTGCAAAGACCTTTTGCAGTTATGCTTTTTTCCCCTAAGATTTCACTTGCTCCAGCCCTTTGATCTCAATGTAGTACACTGTAATTTTCCAAGTTTTCAGCTCAAAACATCTTTGAATTCTCTGTCTCTGTGCCACCTCTCAATATCTACTCCTTCACCAAATTCTGTCAGTGCTACTACATCTTTCGCCCACCCCCTTCCTATTTCCTCTCATTAGCCCTATGCTAGGTCCTCAGGAGGGGTCATCTGGACTTCTGCAACAGCTTCCAACCTGATCAATCCCCTTGCCTCCAGCCTCTCCCTGCTCCCAGCTATCCTTCTCTGCCAGAGGCATATGAATGTGCTTAATGTGCAAGGCTGATTATATCTTTCTCCTGCTTAAAACTGCAAGAGCTCGCCAATGACTACAAGAAGATCTTAGCTTTAGCGCTAGCAGCCTTAGAGGTCATATGGTCCAAGACCCTTGCTTTACCAAGGAAGAAACTGAAACCCAGAGAAGTGAAATGGCTTGTCCAGTCACACTAGAAGTAAGTGGCAGACAGGATTCAAATTCAGATCCTTCAGTTGCAAATCCAGAACTCTTTCCATTGCCTGACTCCCAGAGTTATTATCACAATGGAAGCCTCCATCAGTGTGACCATGACTGTGACCTCCGCTGTCAGCCTTACATACCAATACTCCCCTTCACATATCCAGTACTCAAATCAAAACAAGCCACATGCCATCTCTAAACATGTCTTACACTGCCTTGTCAGAACCTTAGCCCATGCTTTTCCTGGGATTTCCTCCCTCCTCCCTTCCCCTCTCTACCAGTTGAAATCCTACAAATGGGGGCGACTAGGTGGCACAGTGAATAAAGCACCTGTCCTGGAGTCAGGAGGACCTGAGTTCAAATTTGACCTCAGACACTTGACACACTTACTAGCCCTGTGACCTCAGGCAAGTCACTTAACCCCAATTGCCCTACCCTCTTCCCCCCAAAAAGCTAAAAAAAAAAAAAGAAATCCTACAAATGTACATCCTCATTCATTCATTCACTCACTCATTCATTCATTCATTCATTTATTAAGTGAGCACTTATTAAGGACTTACTATGAGCCAGGAACTATGCTTGGGAGATAACAAAGACAAAATATGAAACTATCTCTGCTCTCAGGGAGTTCGTTATATTGTATTAGAAGCTTACTCCTTTGTTGTCTTCTCTGATCACCTCCAACCTCCTAAGTAGTGAAGGTCTTGCCTTTCTTTGAATTCCCATAACAATATCTATATGTCTATCTCATATGGTTTCCCCCTCCTCCTCTAGCCTGGTAGCCCTGGCCCTTGGCACCTTCTATGGGTTCACCATACTTATGGTAGACTTAATGTAAATATCTGATCAACTTTCCCCTTACTTCAGTTCAGAGCTCCAGGACACAAGCAATCCACTCTGCTTCAGCCTCACCAGCATCTGGGATTACAGGCATATGCCACCATGTCTGTCTCATATAGTTTCGCATTATACTTTGTTTTAAAGTTAGTCATGTACATTTCCTCCTCCCACCCTCAATTATGAGTCCTAATTAGAACTCAGTGAACTTCTAAGGATCTTTCTAGTTCTGAAATTTCATCAGTCCTTTAGCTCTAATTTTGATGTTTGGTAAGATTAAAGTGATTTATTTCCTTCAACATGGTGGCGTTTTGTATGTGCCAGGGTGAGGCAGTGCTGTCTTTCTGTGGCAAACTCATAGCTCAAATAGAAATGTACTTGGTGTACCAGGACCAGCTACACTGACAAAGTGAAATCAAGATCTGAAGCTAAATATCTAGAGAGGTCAAAGTCTTGTTTTCTCCCAAATTCCAGGCCAAATCAGTAATCCTGGAGGAGTTATAAATTACACGATCTATAACATCAGACATAGAAATATTTCATAATTAGAAAACAGACTTGGTAATAGCTTGTACTTTTAAATATGCTTTAAAAATCCTATCCATGCATTGTACCATAAATTTAGAGAGTGCTGATAACCCCCTTAATTACCTCATTAGAATGGGGATCATTAATATAAAGAATTGCACGTTGTACTTCACTTTCATCTGGGGATCTGCTGGTAATTTTAGGAATGTTAATTAAGCTCCATGATTACCCTTTAAAGTACTGTTTTGATAGTCAAAATATTTTCTTCTTTTTTTCATCAAGGTGACTACAGACAATTAACTATTACATGTATTATTTCTACTTTGGGCAGGAAAAATAGCCTTCTAGAGGGAGTTGTTGATAATATTTATAAAAGTCACAAATGAAGACACAGAAGCAGAAGAGAATTCAGGGGTTTCTCCAATCAGTAAGTGCCAAGGCCCTGGAATATGTGGAGTCATAGACGATTCTTGTCAATGTGGGTACTTCCACCACTGAGGCACATACCAGTATCTCCATCACTTCTGGGCCCATGCCGTATCTTGCCACCAAGATCCTATCAAAGATCCTCCAAATATTTCATTGGTATAAGTAGAACCCTCCAGCAATTAATCACTTATCCTTTACTCTCACTCTATGATCCATCTACCTCTTTTTGGGGCAGCTTAGTGGACAGAGTGCTGGCTCTAAAGTAAGGAAGACCTGAGTTCAAATCCTGCCTTGGATACTTACTAGCTGTGTGACACTGGGCACATAACTTAATCTTTGTTGGCCTCAGTTTCTGCATCTGTAAAATAGGTATAATAATAGTACCTATCACCCAGGGTTGTTGTGAGGATCAAATGAGATAATAATTGTAAAGAATTTAGCACAGTCTGGCATGTAATAAGTGCTATACAAATGTTAGCTATGGCTATAGTCTTATATGTGCTTGACATTGTCTTTTACACCATTCCCACATGAAAGTTTCCATTGCTAAAATCATTGAATGCTCCTTTGGACCACCTACAGTGGTAATTCTCACCAATCTGGCATCACAGAGAGAATACTGCCTTTAAAAGATGGGTTCAGGGGTAGCAAGTCACTTAGACTTAAGAAGAGCACTGCATAATCTCATCAAAGCAATCTAGCCTGATCTCCTTATTTCTGGACCTGTCTGCAGGGCTGTCCAATATAGATATATACATAGATATAGAGATAAAGACAGACAGACAGACAGACAGATAGATAGATACATAGATATCGAGAGCAAGAGATAGATGGCTAGATAGAGACAGAGAGACAGAGAGACAGATAGATAGATGCACACGCTCCTTGGGCTGCCTGGAAAACTGCAGGCTATAATTTACAGAACTGGCATTCTTCACCTGCTTAGTTTGTTTAGTGTATGTGGTTGAAAGGAATGGTCCTTTCAAATGACTATGAAATTCATCAAGGAGGATTTGTACTTTTCCAGTATTCAATGCAATTAACACAATATTATGAGCAAATAGGAGCACGAGGAGACTCTTTCATTTGGATTCTGCATAAGATATGTTCAATGAGTATGGTAAACACTTCTTTCTAAAAAACCATAATTCTTCAAACTTCACTGCCATCTTTTAGTTTTATATTACATTCATTTCCCAATATATCATTTCCATTTCCCCATCCAAAGAGCCGTCCCTTATAAAAGGGGAATGAATTGGCTACTGAAGAACCAGTCCTAGGGCATTAGCAGATTCCCCCTTCCTGGTGGGTGGTGCAGAGCATATACAATATTCTCTGCCTTCTGCTAATACAATATATAGAACTTTGGATGCTGTTTTTAGTCATGTTAAGTAAGTGACTTGTACTATTTGATGATGAAAACTTTCCAGGTAGTTCAGTATGTGAAAGAACTGATGACTTATTAAATACTGAGTTGGAATTTGATGTAAATACAAAATGTTTGTGTAGATGATTACCTCTCTTCCTCAGAGGCTTTCAAGTTCAGGGTATTGCTGCAATCTACCAAGTAGGGATGGAGGCCCCTTACCCTCAGGTGACAAATCAAACAGTCTTGGGTAAAAATTTTTCCACAATTCCCTCAACACTATCTCACTGGAGTCTGACCAAAATCTCTAGGTGCCCTTTTCTACACAGAATATATCAAAAAATTTCCAGGTGTTCCTCTACCATAGGTGACCTCCCTTAAAAATCTGGGAAAATTTCTTCTGGGTCCCTATATAAAAGGGCACCTAAAATTTATTCAATGGATTCCTGCCACTGCACAGACATCCCAATGGAATTCCACACTTGCACAACAATATGACAAACAAGTTCAGTTTTACAAGAAAGAAAAAAGGATCAGTTAAACTCTAAATGTGAAACTTGGGGTTGAGTACTCAATATCTCTAGAACTATTAGTAAAACTTATTCTAATGAACTGCAGTCCATAAGAATCCCACAATAATACAAGCAATCTATGTCTGCTTACGTGTGAAAAAGAAAACAAATGAATATTTATGAGCTACATACAATTAAATAATCAGATGATCTTAAAGAAATTAGTACAACGAAACAATAGCTTTTAGTACACAAGCATTTAAACAATAAAAAGTTATCTCAAAGAAACTGATCCAACTTGTAAAGGGAACACAATGGGAAATATACTGTCTGACTGTGGTCTAAACCAAAAAAAAAAAAGTGCTCATTTTTTTTCCTTTAACGAATCCTTGAAACTGGAGTATCCAATAATAAGAATCCTGTATGGCTAATCTCTCTCCATTGGGTCCCCATGAATGAAAAGGGTTCCAAATTTATTCCAGGCAAAGCTTTCACCTATAGTAGCATGTATTCTAGGCTCACTCTCTGAACCCCCATTCACATTGGCAACTTGGGTCCCCATTGGGAGACTGACTTCAGGTTTCACAGGGTAAATTGTGGCTTCCACTACCCTTACTCAAGCTCTCACCAGTATGGCATCAATTAGTTTTTACAAAGGGAAGTTTACTGAGAAGGTATAGCAAGGACAGAAGTCATAAATTAACCTCCCCCACCAAAGTGGGGGCAGACTATCCACTATGATACACCTGGGTAGAGTGGGATCAAAATTAAAGCACAAATGTACTCAAGCACATATGTAGAAAACATATGGAGCCTAGGGATACCTTGTGACTCCTGGCTCTGGAAGTGCTTTTCTCCTTTCAATGAAATCTCCACCTGGTATGGTATCACCCACAGAAGAGTCATTCTCTAGCTCAGCCTGACTATCTCCATGCAGGACACAACATATAGCCTGATGGATCAATCCACTTTGGGGCCTGAGTCAAGCAGATCACTTGCCAAGGTTGGATCTTTATCAGATGCAGTTACTGCCATTACCAGCTCCAGCAGTCTCTTTATTGATAGAGGTTGCCAAGGGGCCTACCTCTTTCTGATGGCTCTTCCAACCTTATGAAATTTGCAAGGTCTTTTCTTGGTCTGTTCCTTCTCTGGATACTCAATTTACCTATGGTCAGGAAATTAAAAAAAAATAGGTATCATGTACTCAGTAAAAAGAACCAAAACATAAATCAAGTATATCATTGTTTTTACGGTTCCTCACCTATAGTACCCTATTATCACAAAGAAGGAAAGAAGGTACATTCTCCTATCTCTTCTATGGAGCTATTTGAGTATTAAAATTCACATTCAACACATTTTGTTTGTTTTTCCCAAACATCTTGTTGTAGACATTTGTTTATTTTGTGTTCCTGTTTCTGCTTACTACACTTTGCATCAGTTTATTTTCAGCCTTCTCATGTTTCTCTATAGTCTTCATATTTATTGTTTCTTATGATGGAGTTACGATACGATATATTTATGTACCATAATTTGTTTAGCCATTCCTCAATCAATTAGGTCCAACTTCCTTATGTCTTCTGGTTGAATTTATAGTAGAAATGCCACTGTGAATGTGGTTCTGACTCTCCAGTACTGTACCACCGAACAAAACTTGTCCAGCAGGAGTACTAAAAGTAAAAATGTTTGTAGTTTGCTAATCAATCAATAAGCATTTATTGAACACCTCCTACGTGCCAGGCATTATGCTGAGGATACAAAGACAAAGTGAAACTCAAGAAGCTTACATTCCATTGAGGGAGATCACATGACCATATAGAAATCAATATGGTACGACAATAAGAGTCTTAGTACTCTCTGCCCTGTTTTCTTCCACATTGGCACTGCTGCTTCCAAAGTGTATGGGTCACACAGAACTGAGGCATGTTTCACATTATTACCTATTTCACACATAGTCAAGGTCAAAGGATTCTTCATCCCATAGCCAACCTTCTGACAATAATACTTTCTATACTCAGGTCTGTTGACCCTGGACTTATATAGCCTATCACTAGGCTTACATAGTCAGGTCTGCTAGAACATATGCTCTGAAAATGCAAATTTGTTCCAATTTGATTGATATAGTAGGGGACAATTTTAGCATATTTCGCTTTTGTCCATGTGTGATTTCGTCCAAGAGAAACAGAAAACCAAGCACAAAGGCCACATATGCCCACACCTCAAATAATTACCCAAGTACACTGAGTGCATTGTTCCTCAAAGTTAGATAATGCCACTTCACAAGAATTCACGAATGGTAACCCTTCTGACACTTTCACAAGTAAACTTTGGATCTTTTTCAAGGTAAAGGGCCATATTTATTGTACATTTTGTGGCATAGTAGTTGCTGCAGATTGAGGAAGACTGATCTTCCCCTACCCCATCCTTCATCTCCTATCAGTGCCCACCGAGGCCCTCAACTTTGCCAGTCTCAGCCTTCTGACAACCTGAGTACTGACTGAACAGCAACCCAAGGCCACTTGCCCTATCATTTATTACAGTATATGTATTTTAACCATTCACATGTATAAAAATTGTATTGCCATTTTCAGTAGGTTCCTTTTTAAATAAAATCACTGACCAGGAGCATTGTGCCCCTTAGCCCCATTTTCTCCACAAGTCCTGTGGTGTTTATTGCATGATTTTGCATAGTGGAGTGATATTTTAGGATCTCATATGTCCAGTTCTAGGAAACTGTACTACATGTTTTTCCAACTTGTTAGAACCTGCCCAGGCTTGTGTCCATTTAGTGCATTCTATATACTGGTGCTTAAAAAAAAGGAACTCTTTTCATCCTTCCAAAGGAGCAGGGTAGTTACTCCATGTGGTCCTGAAAGCAGCAGTAGCAGTCTTGTGTTTGCAGCATAAAAACAAGGCCCAGAACTCTTCAATCTTCTGATTCCGCCTCATGCCTAATGAGTTATTTGCACTGACACATTTGCTTCCATGGGCTAGTTTGACTAAATTAGCCATGTGAGCTTTTTATTAACTTCAGAGTCAGGTAGCGCTATGGAAAGCTCCGTATCGGAGACTAGGGTTGTGGAGTCAAACTTCAGCCATGTGTCATTTGAGTCCATTAATCACCCAATGGACCCATTAGGTTTCGCTCAAGTTCTATCATATTCAATCAATTTCACAGAAATTGTAAGAGGGCTTTATTTGCCAGCTCAAAAATTGTGCTGAAAAGATCTGGGATCACCCAAGGGAAGAGGCATAGAACGACTCCCACTACTAACACTATCAATATTTAGGACAATGCAGAAACATGTCATCAAGTTAGCTTGTCACTGTCCTTGAAAGACTCTAAAATTCCAATTTCAAAATAATGCATTCAGGTACATTGTGACATATTTGCTCTGGAGCTGAATCCATAATTTTGCAATATTTTGTGACTTTTTCTAAGATTTTTTGGTGACAAAACCAACTATCTTTTTCTTATCCTGTGTTTACAAAGGCTACATCAAGTCAATGCCATGTCTCCATGCTCAGTAAAAAAGGTGTAATATTGGGCTTGAATGAGATGGAACAATTTAAACTGACTGATGGATTTTCCCCATCACCCTGTGATTCATGGGGACC
Source organism: Pseudochirops cupreus (assembly GCA_028627135.1). Classification (NCBI taxonomy): domain Eukaryota; kingdom Metazoa; phylum Chordata; class Mammalia; order Diprotodontia; family Pseudocheiridae; genus Pseudochirops; species Pseudochirops cupreus. The sequence continues at coordinate 31,240,237 of CM053582.1, read as the reverse complement.
TACAAACACTGAGGTCATTTAAATGAACTCTAAAGGATTGGGATGAACATATTCAAGCAAGCCGTGTTTGAGTCTTCCTCAGGTAAAGGTATCTACAATCATGTCATGGTGTCTACCTTAGAAGTGAAGAAATATGAGTTTGAGTTCTAATTCTGCCACTAACTTGCTGTGTAATCTTCAACAATGCACCTGTCCTTGTTGGGCTTCAATTTCCCCAGTGAAGTTAAGTGACATCCTCTCTAAGGTCTCTTTCAGCTTTAATATTCTAAGCATCACCAAGCTTGCACCTGAGAAACCAAAAACTTGGATCCTCTTCTGAGTGAGGATGGTGATTTTTAAAGGAAAATTTAATTCTGATTCTGAGCCTTAGAAAACCAGGATCTCTGTATAGGCATAGAGTTCATTAAAGGCCACCAGATGTGCCAGATGAATTTTAGTTTTCTTGAATTTGCCAGTGATTACCAGGCCACAGATTTTAGAGGCTTAATGTGCTCTGGTTACTTATGAGCCTGTCTCCTTGAAAAGGTTTTATCTATGTGGTGCTGGGGTGCTAGACCTAGAGTTAAAAAGATGTAGTCCAAATTGTGACTCAGATGCTCCCTAGCTGTGTAGTCACACAGAGACTCGGTAGTCTTTCTCACTGTCAGTAAGATGAAGGGGTTGGGCTTGATGTCTTCAAAGGTCCCTCCTAGCTTGAAGTTTATGATCCTATAACCCATTTCTCCCTTACTTACTGATATAGATTTACCAATGGAAGTAAAAAGTTATCTGGACTAGAGGAGGGGAGAAATAGAGCGATAAACCCTTGACCCACTTTCAAGTATCCAGTATAGTGGCATGCCCCTCTCTTCACTCTCTCTTACCTGTCTCTTAGGCACTTTCAATTTAACATTGTATTACACTCATTTGTGTCTGTATACATTTCCATCCCCTTTACTTTATTGTAAGCTCTGGCTTTGAGTGCAGGACCAACTATGGCTCGCTCTTTGGATCATCTTCTCCCTCCCCAAAATCAAACCTTTTACATAGTAGACATTCAACGTGTTCAATCTGTGGGCAGGCTGAAACACTAGTCATTTAACAGCTTCCAAACCTCTACCATCACCTCCATTATGCCTATAATTGAGAGGTGCCAAACTATGACCTGCTTTATCAGCAATGGCCTAAGATTTAGTCCCTAAGATGGTATTAGTTCTCCTACAAGTTATGTGCAAATGGGTTCAAAATCCGGTGGCACTTTCTTAGATGTCAAAGCAACAATTCAGAATGGCTGTTGAGATAAGCTTGGAGTCACAGTCCAACATTACAGGTATCAGAGCTATAATAGGGACAGTGTTATATACCCCATGGTACTGTTATATACCCCCTGGTACTGATCTTAGAGGGTACTAACAGCAATTACAATTCTTTAGCAATGTAGAAACAATAGAACTTAGCACCTAGTGAGCAAGAATTATCAGTCAATATAGGAAACTACCAGATGGCTCGTTGAAGTAATCTACTTTACCCTGTTATAACTCTACTCCTCAGCAGCATCCTGGGTCCAGTGTCCCTAGGTCCCTGCCTATTTCTCACAGAATGTTTTTCCACCCTACAGCAGCCTACTCAGTAGCAACAGCCACATATATCTTCTCCGCCCACCAAGCACACTCCCACCCCATACCCCGCCACCTCCACAGGGGGCTGTCAAGTCTTCTTTAACTGAAGGGATACTTTATACTCCTTGCCATTAGCATAGTTTGTGGTACTTGCCACAGGCACAAAAAGTTTTAGTTACGGCTATGGCAGGTATAATATGCCAACCAGCAGAGTGGAATATGTTCAGACCAAATGAAGCCACACAGTCTGTTCACATGGTTGCAATCAGAGTAGCCAAGTTGGGGGAACATGTGTGTGGGGCTCTCCAGTCTTAGAATCCAAGGGTACAGCCTGACATGAACAAAAAGACTATTCCTGACCACTCCACTGTCCTCAGTTTTTCTCCCCATTCCCCTAAATACTACAAGACAACATGCTAAAAACAGGGGATTTATTAACCTCTTTCCTAGAGAAGCCACAAATAAATGCCAGTGTGAGCAAGTGTGATTGCTGGGCAACCTGAGAGTAGAAATAGAAAATTCCTGCCAGAAAGGACTCCCATCAGCAAACATGCACATGCACGCCCACACACAAATACACATACACACACAGACACGTACATGCATGCGTGCCATTTGACAAACTTGGTGGCAACAAGGTCACAGTGCATAATTGCCATCTGCAGCTCTGTCTTGTCATTGGCCCAAATCTCAGTGCTGTGGGTCTCTCCTGAGTGTGCTCCAGTGGCTAGGCAGGGCTGAGATTTCCCCAGAGGGTTTGGCCATGGGGAACATTTATTGCTGAATGTCAGTTCTGGGCCACAATGTAGAACTGGCATTGCCTTCCAGTCATCTCATTATTTTGTACTGGAAAAGTCCTCATCACCCTTGTGTATATGTTGAGGGCTTTGCTCAAAAAGCAAGCTTTGAAATGCAGCCAATAAAGCCTGGAGCTTTCTTTATGATATGCTGTTTCCCTAAAGCACTGTTGCAAAGCAAAATAAGGACACATCATACCTCTTCTCTCTTCCTCCTGTATCTCACTCCTTCTATGAAGCTATTTAACAAATGCTTTCAACTTTTTCTCCTTTTCAAGGCCTTCCCTCAGATACCAAAAGCTGTGTCTATACCAGTCAAACCTTGTTCCTGGAACCAAAGTGATTTGATGAGTTCTATCTCCTAATTAGTCAGTTAAACAATGAATTGTAGAAAGAACACTGCTCTGAGAGTCAGGAGATCTGGGTTCAAGTACCAGTTCTGCCAGTTTATCAGAAAAGATACTTGTCCTCTCAGATCCCTATGAAATGAGGAAGGAACCATCTCTGGGGTCTCTTCTTATTTTTATTCTGTGTATGTCTCTCTGTTTCAAGTTTGTTGCAAACAACATATTGCTGGATTCTGTTTTTTTAATCCATTCGGTTATCTGCTTCTGTTTTATGGGTCAGTTCATCCTATTATGATTACTAAGGGTATATTTCCCTCCATCTCATTTTTCCCTGTTTATCCTTCTCTCTCTTTCTCCTATCCCTCCTCAAAAGTCTGTTTTGCTTTTCTGACCACTGCCTCCCCTCATACACTCTCCCGTCTATCAGGCCCACCTTCTCTTGTCCCCCTCCCTTCCTGTTTCCTTGCAGTATAAGATAGATTTCTATACTCAACTGAGTATGTGTGTAATTCCCTTTTTAAGCCAGTTCCAATGGGAATAAGATTTAAGCATCACCTGCTACTCCCCTCATTTTTCCTTCCACTATGTAAGTTCTTTTTTTTGTACCTCTTTTATGTGAGAAAAATTTACCCATTCTTTCTCTCTCTTCCCTCTTCTTCCAGAGCATCCCATTTTCTCATCCCTTCATTCAATTTTTTAAAAATCATCCCATCACAGTCAATTCGCACCCATGGCCTTTGTCTTTGTTTATTCCTTCTAACTGCCCTAATAATGATAAAGTTCTTAGGAGTAACAAGTATCATCTTCTCATGTACAAATTGAATCCCATATGATATCTCTTTCCTCTTTACCTTTATATGCTTCTCTTGAATCTTGGATTTGAAAGTCAAATTTTCTATTCATTTCTGATATTTTCCTCAGGAATGTTTTAAAGTCCTCCATTTCATTAACTATCTATTTTATCCCCTGAAGGATTATACTTAGTTTTGTTGGGTAAGTTATTTTTCATTTTAATTCTAACTCCTTTGCCTTCCATAATATCATATTCCAAGACCTCCAGTCTTTTAATGTCGAAGCTGCTAAATTGTGAGTCATCCTGACTACAAGCTCTACAATATTTCAATTATTTCTTTCTGGCTGCTTGCAACATTTTGCTCCTTGACTTGGGAGCTCTGGAATTTGGCTATAATATTCCTGGGAGTTTTCATTTTGGAAATTCATTTAAGAGGAGATGGGTGAATTCTTTCAATTTCTATTTTACCCTCTGCTTCTAAGCTATTGGGACAGTTTTCCTTGATAAAAACTTGAAAGATGATGTCTAGACTTTTTTTTTTTATCATGTTCTTCCGGTAGTCCAACAATTCTTAAATTATATCTCCTGGATCCATTTTCTAGGACAGTTGTTTTTCCAATGAGGTATTTTATTTTTTCCCTATTTTTTCATTCTTTTGACTTTATTTCATTGTTTGTCAGTGTCTTCTGGAGTTATAAGCTTCCACTTGACCACTTCTAATTTTTAAGGAATGATTTTCTTCAGTGAGCTTTTGTATCTCTTTTTTCCATTTGGTCAATTGTACTTTTGAAGGAGTTCTCTTCAGTGGATTTTTAACCTCTTTTACCATTTGGCCAATTTTGATTTTTAAGATATTTTATTTTTAGTACTTATTGTGCCTCTTTTACCAAACTGTTTACTTTATTTTCATAATTTTCTGGCATTACTCTTATTTATTATGCCAATTTTTCCTCTACCTCTCGTTTGATTTTAAAAATGTTTAAGCTCTTCCAGGAATTCTTTTGAGGTATATATTCAATTTGCATTTTTCTCTGAAGCTTTGCTTGTAGCTGTCTTAAGATCCTTTTCTTCTTTCAGTTTGTCTTGATCTCCCCTGTCATCATACTAACTTTTTATGGTCACATTCTTTTTTTGTTGTCGTTGCTTGCCCATTTTTCAGCTTATTTCTCGACTTTAACTTTATGTTAAAACTGAGCTCATCTCCCAGGGTGGAGAAGACATTGTCTCAAGCTTCAGGTTTTTCATGGTACTGTTTCATTCTTTCCAAGGGGGTATGAGTTAAGGAGAGGCATGGTCACTGTTCTCCTGGACTGTGTTCTGGTCTTTACTTGGGAAGAGATTTTATTCCCCTGTAGCCATAAGGGCTAGTGCTCCTCTTTTCCCTGAAACTGTGACTAGGTCCCTTACTCTTCTGAAGTGACCAGCACTACTGCTCCTTTCTGTCTTGTAACTGAGAAACCTGCTCCTTTGTGAAAGACCACAAGAACTCTTCTCTGCCCTGGAACTGTGACCAGACCCTTATTCCCCTGTAGCCACAAGCACTAACTGTCCTCTTTACCCTGGAAATGCATGTACAATGCAATGGTATCCTATACCTTATGGCAGCAAGGGGCTCCATGTTATCCCTTTCTGACCAGTTGTCTTACCCCTTGTCTGTAGTCAAGAGTTTCCAAAGCTGCTGCCACTGCTATTGCAGTCACCTCCAAGGCCTACTGCTTGCATTGTGGCATGATCTGCACTGCACTCTGGGATTGACCATCACACTAGAGTGACAGTCCTTTCCAGGTGACCTAAGTTGTCTTGGGCTGGAAAATTATTTCACTTTGATCTTTGGTTGGCTCTGACACTCCAGAATTTGATTTGAGGCATAATTTTCAAGTTGTTTGGAGAAGAATTAGGGAAAGTTGAATTCCTGCCTCTGCTCTGCCATCTTGACTCTTCCCCCCTAAATTTTTTTTAAAAAGTTCACAGACTCCAGATTAAGAGCCTCAGTATTAGCATAACACCCAAATTGGATAAGACATACAGTAGATATTAAGTGATATGGGCTCTTCTGCTGAGTTGGGAGCCAGAAGAAGATCAAAGAAAATATTGGGGTAGATGAAAAGGCAGAAAGAACAAACAAGAGAAGGCAGAATTATTCAACCTTTATTTTGCTTGTTATCTGTACCAGACTGAGAAGTAACAGATTAAAATGATTAACAAGTAATTAAAGCCCAAGATAAGTAGAGAGAAAGGAAAATAACACCTAACTACTCAGGATAAGTTCCGTTCACCAGGGCCTGGTGAAGGGCATCTCAGGGGACTTAAAGAATTTGCAATTGTCTACTGTGACACTGAAGGCTATCTTTGAAAAGGTGTCACAAACAAGTATATCAGTCTGCCCAAGGAGGGTAGAGTTGGTATCTAGGCTAGAGGTCCAAGAAGTGACTCTGCAAAGAACTCAGATTCATAGTTGTAGCTTTAGGTGAGAACTATTGGAAGTATATGGAGGATAATCACAATAACATATCAGTATTGTGGTCACTCCAGACTCCAGAATTCCTAAATTTACAGTATACACCTGGCTTGGCTAAGTGGCAAGGCTTCTGTATAATTTGAGACAATGAGTCAGAGCTGAATGACCTGACTTTCTCTGGCCATGAAGGATTTTTTTTTTATTTTAAAAAAGGAATGGGTAGAAACAGCGCTAATGAGTCTCAGTGTTCATGACTATCCAAATTAATCTACTGATTTAATGTTCTACCAATCAAATTACCAAGTTACTTTATGTAATTAGAAAAAAATAAGAAAATTCGTATAAAGGAACAAAAGGTTAAGAATATCAAGAGAAACCACAGAAAATGAGTAGTTAAGAAGAGGTGTTGTCATTAGTGTATCTCAAATTATAATATAAAAGCAGTGATTATAAAAAAAAGTCTAATACTGATAAAAAGTTGCAAACTTGATTCATTGAACAGATTAGATATGTAAGACTTAGAAGAAAATAGGGCTATTATTTTATAAACCCAAAGACTTTTTACTCCACAAGACCTGCTGGGGATTCCTTCTATGAGCATATACCCCAAGGAGGTCAATAACATAAAAAAGGACTCCATAAATATCAAAACATGCTTAGCAGAATTTTTGGGGGTAGTGATAAAACGGGACCCAAGTGGCTGCCCATCAAATGGGGAATGATTGACACATTATGGTTTATAAATGTGATAAAATAGGATTAGGATAATTATGAAGAATTTAGAAAAACATACAAAGACTTGTATGAACGGATTCAGAACAAAGAAAGCAGAAGTAGGAGAAGAATGTGTGCAATGACTGAAATTCTGCAAATGAAACAATAACAAAACACATCAGAATTCAAGTTCTGGGGAGCAATGACAAAACACACTTCTCCTATCTCAGTGGAGAAGTGGTGGACCATGAAGATGAAATATAGAATATTCTATCTGACAATCACTATGTGTATTGGTTCTACTTAACTGTCTTTGTCAGAAAGAGAGAATTCTGGGGGTTGGGTGAGGTATAGAGTAGAATATTAAGAAATGACTGTAGTATAAAAGAGAAGGTATCAAAAAACTTATTGAAACTTTTTAAAACTTTTTTAAAAAAGATCTGCTAAGAAAACCAAAAAGAATTATGGCATAAAGTGCGGTTAGAATATCTTTCACACCAGATGCTAAAATAAATTACAAAGGAATAAATGGCCTAATTGTAAAAAAAAAATATATATACCATAAAATAAATGGGAAGGGATTTAGAGATGTGGATATGGGAAAGTTCTTGACTAGCTGGAATATAGAGGAATTTACAAAAGACAACACAGAACAGTAGTGTCAGACTCAAATAGAATCAAGGGCCCCTAGACTACATAAAAATTGCTGGGGGTAACATACTGACTTATAAAACAACATACTTGCATTATCTATGTTCTACTATATGTTTATCTATTTTATCAAATATTTCCCAATTACATTTTAATTTGATTCAGGCCATACCTTACTGACTTAGAAAGTCACATATTTGGATTATCTATATTCTATTGTATTTTTTATTTATTCTGTCAAATATTTCCCAACTGCATTTTAATCTGATTTGGGCCATACCATGTGTTTGACACCCCTGATGAATAATATTTTAATTATATAAAAATTTAAAAAGCTTTTGCATAAATTAAGCAATAAAACTAAAATAAGATGAAAAGAAATGGAATGGTGAAAGTTGTTATGTTCAACCATCACTGATAAAAAGTGACATGAAGAATATATAGGGAATTGATAGTGATCTATAGGGTTAAAAGCCATTCCTCAATAGATAAGTGATCAAAAGAAATAAATATTTTCAGAATAGCAGAAATAACAACCATCTAAAAAAGTGCTCAAAATTGCTCATAATGAGAGAAACATAAATTAAAACAATTCTGAGATGATCTAATAAACTGATAAGGAAGATAAAAGATGGAAAAATCCCATATTGAAGGAACTATAGGAAGATCAGTATGCTATCTCAATGCTGGTGAAGTTTGAATTATTCAAACTGTTTCTGAAACCAAAAAAGTTCAGTTTAGCTAAACCAAAAAAGTTAAAAAATTAGGTATGCCCTCTGATCCAGTGACTTTATAACCAGTTATTGAAAGGAATAAAAGATCCATTCCTACAAAGATATTGATAGTAGCGCTGTTTTTAATAGCAAACAACTGGAAACAAAGTTTTGGACAACAGTTGAAGAAATTGAGGTATGTGAATATAACATGATGTTATTAAAACATAAGGAACTATAAATATGAATAATTCAAATATAGTTAGAATTGTATGATGTAATGGAAATTGACAAAAGCAGAACCAAAAGGACAATACACAAAACTAGAATTATGTAAATGAGGATAATATTAAATGACAACAAAACCCCAATCAAATATGATGAAAAATACTGACAATAACTGATTGACATTAAAGAATACATGACATATGACCTGGGAAAGTTCACCTTTTTAGCCAGTTTCCTCATCTGTAAGATCATTATAATAATGTCTGTAGCACTGAGTTGTTGAAAGACTCAAATAAGAATACATTTAGAGTTCTTTGATAATTTTAAAGGGCTATATACATTTCAAGTATTATTAATTAAATTTATAGAAATTTATATTATGTATAAATATAATATATAAATAAAATAATCAAATTAGATTTATATAATATATGAATAAATAAAAATTAATTAAATTTATAAAAATTTATATACAATAAATATATGAAATATAACAAATAAGTTAAATAAATAAAATATTACTATTTTAACAAACAGTAAAGTACAAAAATGTAAGGATGCACAAATGTACAAATTAGTCATGATCTCTCCTTCATAAGGTTTTCCTTAACTATTTTCTGGGAATGTACTTTGTAAATTACTTTGCTGAGTTTTTCCGCTGTGTTGAAATTGAATTTGTCAACTAAAGAAAGAAGAAAGAAAAGCACTAAAATGTATGCATGGTTATGGTTTGGTGATTTTCTCACGGTCTTAAAGGATGTCTTCCCTAGGATGGCATAACACAGCCTGACATTGTAGGAAATAGAAGCTCAGGATGTATATGCCTGTCTTTTCTCTGGAGTAAAGTCAAGAGCTCAGCATAAGTGCCAGACCAGTGGTAATGGAGTCAACACAGGACCCAGACGCTGATGAATCTGTCTATGAACTACTGCTCCACAATAGAAAAGATAACACTGATCCAAAATGGGATAAATGTTGTCCCTATTTTAAAAATAGTACTGGATGCAAATTCTTCAGGCAATAGGCCAATGAGATTAATTTCCATTCCTGGCATGATCCTAGAATACATTAACATAAGGATGACTTGTGAGTACTTAGAAAGGAAAGAGATGTGTGATGACCCAACATAAATTGATCAAGGTGAAGTCACATGAGACTAGGCTCATTTCTGTTTGTGACAGTCTTGCTAAACTGGAAGTTAAAAGGATTAATAACTCATATTTATATATCACCTTAAGGTTTTCAACATTCTATCTTCACAATACTCCTGTGAGGGAGGCAATACAAATGTTATCATACCCATTTTACAGATGAGGGAATTTGAGTTTCTGAAGTTAAGTGAGTTGACCATGGTCACAAAGCTAATAAATGACTGAGACAAGAATCAAGCTTTAGTCTCATGGGTCCAAGTTCAACAAGCTTTCTGTTGCCACTCAATGTTATGAGTAGAACTATGAGTATAGTTGTATTTTAGTAAGAGATTACACGAAGTTGCTCATTTTAGATAAGAAGAACAGGTGGCAGTTAGGTGATTTTAAGTTAAGAAGAATTAGAACTGGTTGAACAGCCAGACACAATTTACTCAAAAAATCCTCAGACATTTATTCCCTTTGTAACCTTGGGTTAATCACTTAACCTCCTTCTCAGTTTCCTCATCTGTACAATGAGAATTCCTGAAGTCTCTTCTAGCACTTAATCCACAATACTATGATCTTGTAATTCTGGAGTAAGGTCTCTAGCAAAGTGCCACAGGATTCTGACCTTGGTCTTGTGCTATTAAAAAAAATGTCAACTTAGACAATGATATATGGAGCATCCTCTATGAATTTATGAATGACATTAAGCTGGAAGGGACAGCTGATCTGGTGAAAGATGGAATTCTGGAACAAAAAGATCTTGTGGACCAAATCCAATAAGGTGAAATTTATTAGGCATAAATGTAAAAACCTATCAAATCAATTGCATAAGGATTATTAAAAATTATAAAAAATAAATACCTTAAAATCTTAGTGGAGTTCATATGAATACATATGAGTCAGCAGTACAATATGGAAAATAAAGACATTAATGTAATCTAAGGTTATATTAAGAGTAATTCCTTATATAGGATAAGGGACAGTTTAGCCTCAATGTCCTGGTCAGACGACATCTAGATTATTGTGCACAGTTCTGGGTGTAACATTCATTGGGGATGCTCCCTTGGGGATATGTGATAGAATACTCTCCCCAACTCAACTTCAGAGATCCTCTGACTGCATCTTGTCAGCCATGGTAACTCCTTTAATTAGCTACTGATTTAGAACTCTGTGGATATTCTAAAGTGTCAATCACTGGCCCATTAAGTCTTTCTTTCTTGCCATTCTCAAAGAAAAAGATAATGGAACTCTAGTGGGAAGGTGGGAGAATACCCTTCCTCCTCTTGAGTCCTTAGGCATGAGCTCTTTGCCTCCTAGGCAGACCCTGTGATTGGTACAAGACCATCTCCAATTTAGTTCTTTCTTTGGAACAGGGCTTTGTGGTCTCTTGAAATGAAGAGATAGCATATTCCCCTTCCTAAGTATTAAATCCCAGAGCATTTATGTCAGAAAAAAGGAACAGAAGCAGAACAGAGAGGGAAAGAGTCACCCATAGACAGCGAAATTGCAGAGAAGAGTCCATTTAGTACCTACTGATCAGGCTTTATTGAGTGGAGGTGAAACAAAAAATTAGCCAATGAGCAGTCCCATTGGAAATGTCTGAAAGAGGTTTTAATACTAGCTTCTCAACTGACTTGCAAGGATTTGATATTATTGCTAAGCATTTCCTGTCCCGTGAGAACAGAACTGCCTGTTCTATACCTGATTCACATTTCTGCTCCGGGTATCTTTTTTATTTTATTTCCCTCTGTTCAGTGGGAAAGACCCCTTAGTTTAGTCTAGAGCCAAAAATAGAATGATTTGTCAGAAGTCTGAGGTGGGGGAGAACTGAAGCCCTGGCAGATCCGTTTCCTTACTAAGAAGACAGGCAAACCCAGATCAATGAACCCAGGGCAAGCCATGAGGGCAGGTAAAGGACATGGATTAGCAAAATTTACCAGACCCTGATGTTGCTAACAAGCCATGCCTTTATACTGCTTATTCTAAATGAAGAAGGATACTAACAGGCCTGAGTCTGTCCTATTTTGGATGAGATACAGTTAAAGGAATGTTCAGTATTTTGTCTTCAGCTCTTTGACTTCTAAAAATCAGAAGTAAACTGTTAATTCATACTAGAATTTTTTAAAAATGATGTCATATTATCTCTTTTAATTAGATTTATTTTTGCTTTTGATTTATCTGAGATAAGGATTGCTATCACTGACTGTTTTACTTTAGCTGAAGCATAATATATTCTACTCCAGCCTTTTACCTTTACCCTGTACATATCCCCTTGTTTCAAATGTGTTTCTTGTAGACAGCATATTGTAGGATTGTAGTTTTTAATCCATTCTGCTACCCACTTGTTTTATAGGAGCGTTCATCCCATTCACATTCACAGTTATGATTACTATCTGTGATTTTCCCTCCATCCTATTCCCTTGCTTGTTTATATTTTTGTATCTTTCTTTTCTCTTCCCCTCCTTAAGAGTTTTCCTTTTTACCACCATCTCCCTCAGTATTCCCTCCCTGTGACTCCCTCTTTTTACCTACCCTTTCACCTTACTATTATTTCCTTCCCTTCAAACCACTCCCCCCTTCTTATCCTCCCCTTGCCCCTCCTACTACTGCCTGTAGGGCATAATGGATTTTTATACTTAATGGAGTACATTATTCTCTCCTTGAACCCAAACCAATGAGAGTAAACTTCATACATTGCACCTCTCCCTCCCTCTTTTCCCTCTATTATAATGTTTTTGTGTCTTTTCATGTTAGATTCTTAAACTTAACTGATTATGTTGATCCCTTTTTGAACCAGAACCAATGAGAATAAAGTTCATATGATGTTCATCTCCCTCCCTCCTTCCTTTCTACTATAGTATGTTTTTTGTGCCTCTTCATGTGGCATAATTTGCCTTTTTCTGCCTCATCCTTTCCTTTTCTCCCATTACAATACCTTTGAACCCCCTAATAAGGTTTTTTTTTAATCATTAGATTAGTTCATTTATACCCACACCCTCTATCTATGTATAGCCCTTTTAAAGGTCATGATAATCATATAAATCTCAGTATTGACAGATAGCTTCTCATATAGGGATATAAACAGTTTTCTCTTATTGAATCCCAAGTTATGTGCATGTGCATGTGTGTGTGTGTGAGAGAGAGAGTGTGTGTTTTCCTTGTTTATCTTTTTATGTCTTTCTTGAATCTTGTAATTGGAGATCAGATTTTCCATTGAGCTCTGGCTTTTTCATCAGGAAAGTCTGGAAGTCCCTTATTTCATTAAATGACCATCTCCTTGCCTGAAAGATTATGCTCAGTTTTGCCAGGTAGTTGATCCTTGGATGCAGTCCTAGCTCTTTTGCTTTATGAAATATCAAATTCCAATACCTCCAATCTTTTAATGTAGAAGCTGCTAGGTCTTGTGTAATCCTGATTGTAGTTCCAGGATATTTGAATTGTTTCTTTTTGGCTGCTTGCAGTATTTTCTCCTTGGCCTTGTAATTCTGGAATTTGGCTACTATATTTCTTGGAGTTTTCAATTTGGGATCTCTTTCAGGAGGAGTCTGGTAAACTCTTTTGATAGCTATTTTACCCTCTGATTCTAGGACTTCAGGACAGTTGTCTTTGACAATCTCTTGGAGGATGTTGTCCAGGCTGCTTTTTTCATCATGGCTTTCCAGTAGACCAATCATTCTTAGGTTATCTCTCCTGGATCTGTTCTTCAGGTCAGTTGTTTTTCCAGTGAGATATTTTAGGCTTTCTTCTAATTTTTCAATCTTCATGTTTTCCTTGACTGACTCATGATGCATCATAGAGTCCTTAGCTTCAATTTGACTGATTCTAATTTTTAGTGAATCATTTTCCTCAGTTATTTTTTGAAGCTCCTTTTTTAAAGAGATATTTTCTCCAGTTAGATTTTGAACCTCCTGTCCCAGTTAACAAATTTTACTTTTTAAGGAATTGTTGTCTTCAGCGAGATTTTTTTCCAATTTGGTCACTTTAGATTTAAATGTATCTTCTACCTCTCTAATTTGGCTTTTAAAATCTTTCTTGAGCTCCTCCAAGAATGCTTTTTGTGCTTGAGATCAGTTCATATTTCCTTCTGTGGTCTCAGGTGTGAGTATAGAGTTCATGTTGTCCTCTGTACTTGGTTATTCTTGCTCACTATAATAAGCTCAGATCAATTTTCTTGCTTTTCCCTTCTCAGATTTCTTCTTTTCCATTGTGATTAACTATATCCTGATTTCTCAGGCTGGGAGCTAGGGGCCTGGTTGTTGACTTTATGTGCTGTATCCTCTGAGTGTCTAGACTGAGGCCAAGGCCAGGATTCTCAGTGTTTCCCCAGAGTTACCCTGAGGCTCACAGAGTAATTTGTGTGGGGAAGGTGGTCTGGCTGCTTCAGATTTCCATCTCTATGGCCCTGGGCTACAGCTCAGGTAGGCTTAGTAGCTGGCAGCCAGCAGAGCTGGTGTCTGAACATTCACCTGCACATTCTAAGGCCCACCTGGGCTTGTGTTGTTAGTGCTTGCTGGCTCCACCATCCTGGGCTTTGGGAGCTCCTGCTGGTCAGCTGAGGTGGTGCTTGTTGGGACCCCTCCCACCCTTCACTTCAGATTCCTTACTGCCTCAGTTATACCTTTTCTCAGTGACTCCTAAGCCTGAGGTTATTTCTACTATTTCAGGATTTTACTCTGGGTGGATCACTTATCTCTAGGTTTTCTGGGTCAGAGAGGGGTAATTGGAGCAGCTAGTGTTTACTTTGCCATATTGGCTTCTGGAAATTCAGGTAGATAATTTTAAACTTCCAGTCTGTGAGCTGATAGTGCCAGGAGAAGCTACAGTTGCTGCTGTGGGCCCTATGCTTTATCTTACCCAGCTTCCACCAATCTTCCTTCCTGTACTGAGATGGCTGCAAATTGCCCTTGGGATGGGTGAGTTTGAAGGCTGAGGCTCCTTCTCAATCTACTGTAGTCTGCTCTCTGGTCTGCGCTGGTGCAGCCCCCACATGCTCCGTTTTCCCCTTGCCCAGACCTGCGTGGGCACTTTCCTGGGCTGGGAACCTGCCATGCGCCTTCTCCCAATTGATTTTTGTCACTCTAAAATCTGTTCAGATTCACTTTTTAAAGTTCAGTCACAGAATTCATGGAGGAGCTTAGAAAAGTTACTGCTTCTGTTCTGCCATCTTGGCTGCACCTGATGTCATATTATCTCAATGATTATTGGAAGGAACTAACCTGAAGAACAGCCTACAGACCATGGAGAGGATTTGATCAACTTTATATTTAGTACCACTGCTGAAAATCCCTAAAATTAAAATTTTCTTGATCTCTTATTACTAATGTTAGAATACTGCCTCCTAGTAAATGGAATGCTCACATCATCAAAATAAAAAAAAAAAAGCAATCTTCCATAGTGGTAGCTTAGGGTTAAAATGTCTGGCAGTCACTAATACTTAGAGCTGTCATCTCAGGCCAAGGGGGGGGGGGGTATCTGGCTGCTTATAGCTGCCAAGGTATATTAGGCCATCTTTTGACCCTTAGTTCAGATGAATGCATAGTTGGATTAACAAATCTTTGTGAATTAGCTAGTGGTACAAAATGTTAAGTGCCATGAGCTTAAATCAACCTACAATTTGTGTTGAAGAATACTAGACTTTATAATTCAACTGTGTTGTTCTCCATTCCCAATGATATTCTGTCCCTCAGGCAAAGACACTGTCAGGAAATTGTCATTGTAGTACCTTTTAATTCCTAATGGAGAGGCATTAAAATTCCAAATAAAAATGCAGTGCAGAAGGGGAGCTACTTCCATGAGAAAGCATTATCTGCTTTGGGAGAACCCAAACAATCTCAGTAGATTGTCCAAAAAAATTCTTGAAGCAAAGGCATAAACACCATCAGAAAACTGGACTCATAACTAGAGCCATTGATTAAACTCAAAAGAAGATTTTAGGGATGAAAACTGTTGAGTGAAAAATTGAATTTTCCCCATGACTTCCCTAGCAGCTTTGATTAATTATATTGTGGGAAAATAATCACATTCATTAAGTGTTTTAATCTCTTTGGAAGACAGTTGCTATAGGATAGCTCAATATAGTTGATATATTGATATATTGATATGATAGTTCAATAAGAAGAGAAGTGATAATGATGTAACAATGACCAAGATGGTTGTCTTTCAGTGGAAGGTTTGTGAATATTGATAAATTTGTTGTTTAGGACAGTATCAAAGAGAACATGTTAATTTATTATTTTCTAAGTCAATACATGGCCACAGAGATTTGTTTCTATTTGAGTTTGATACCACTGGTCTATATCGTTGGAAAGACCATCCAAATTGATGATGACGTCACAGATATACTGGAGGAGTGAGGCACTAGCCCACTTGAGATTTCTCTGGCATGCTTACCATTACTATACATTACAAATCACTGTTGAGGTTTTCTTGCTGACTATGGCGATACTTACATAGAAATATGTCAGTTTTGCTGGAGATGACAAAAAGAATAACAATTCATTTAATAATAGGATCTTAAGAACCAAACATATCTTGCTATCTGATTTCAGTTTCTAGTCAAAATGGAGCCAACTGACCAAGTAGAGATAATTTGCTTCACTCTGGAAAATTTTTCAGATATAAAAAGCCTCTTGATGACTGACACTGAAATATTGCAAATCAGCCTGAAAGATACAATCTTCATATTTAACTATTAATTATTCACATGGACTGCAGATCCCAGTAGACAATTGAAAGAGAGAAAAAAATATATTCATTTGAGAGCCAAGAAAGAAAGGGAAATAGTAACTTTTAGGCCACCATGAAATCATTACCTAAAGAGTTACCCAAAGAGCAAGGAAGTATTTAGCAAGTTGTCAACTCTCAAGGAATCAGTCACTTTCAGTCTCTGGTTGAATGATATAACTAACATTTGAAGTAGTGGAATGCTAATATATGATGTTATCAAGAATATTAGCGTTCCTGTTTTTCACCAGATTACTTTCTTGGCATCACACTTTGTTTTACAATCTTCCCTTTTAGGAGTTATGATCACCTAATACTCTAATGCATTAAGTAATTAGATTTTCCATTTTGAGTTGCGGTAGCAGTTAAAAACCTTAATGTATATGTGGGTTAGAAAGTATCCTTCATAATTTTGTTACTTGTGCATAAGACAAGAAAGAATTCTAGGGCTGGGGGAAATGTTGTAGGTGTTTGAAAGCACAAAGGACTCTGGACATGTGTGAATGGGCTTACATCCAGACACCCTTGTCCCAAAGGATGAGAGAGTACTCAATGAAATTCACTTTAGCTTTACATCAGACCAATAAAAATGCAATGTTCAACCAACCAGATTTATTCCCCTCACCACCAGGTTAATTCAACAAATAATTTGTCAGTCTTCCTTTATGTACATACCACTTTGTAGGGGCTACAGAAATACAAAGAGAAATAAGACAAAGAACTTTCCTGCAAGGAGCTTACAAAAGCATTCACCCGAAGTGAAGTAGTCATAAAAGGGAGTATATAGTCGAGTGCCAAATGACTAGTAGAGATATTTACTTTAAAATTGTAAAGAAGTCTTCACTGAGGAGGTAAAATTTAAACTTGACCTTAAAAGGTAAGTAGGGTTTGGAGACGCAGGGAAGAGAACAAAGAACATTCCTGAAGAGGTGAGTGGTTTGGTTGATTGTTGTCCTTTGTTCTCTAAGAGGACCAAAATGACATCACTATGCTAGAGTCAAGTTTCAGGGTGGCTGACTGTGGCTAATGTAATGGTAAAGGGAATTTGAAGATCTTCTCTGCCCCTTGATAGGCTTAAGTGAATTTGAGGACCTTACCTGATTTGAAAATATACTCTGCCCCCAATAGGCTGAATATGGTCACATGGAACCTGTGGTGGAAGGCTTGTTTTTCAGGAACAACCACACTTTGTTACTTTATGAATGGGCAGTGGGTCAAGAGGGTTTGGTGTTCCCTGACCCTGGAGAAGGCTATATATACCCTGATGTGAGGTTTTGCTTTGGGGCTCACTCATGGGAAGAGTTGTGTGATTTGACCAGATGAGACTTTGGGCAGATGTTGAGTCCCCCAGCTTTGAAAACCCAGATATTGGTGCTTCTGTCTCTGGTAACTAAGTATGATTGTAATGGTCAGATGGCTGGAAGCCCTGTCTGATGGTCTGTTTCTCTGTACTTTTTGTCTGCTTGTGACTTTTGTTTGTATTCTCTGAAGTTCAGGGTGCTGACTTTTTCCCCTGAACCAAGTAAACGATACATGTTTGATGAAACTAAGATTTTAACCCTTTTTGAGTTGCTTTCCTTTAGAAAAGCAGATCAAAGAACCTTGCTACGAGCCATCCTGGGTGTGCTAGGGTGTTTACTGCTACAGCTAATCAGACCCATATGAGCTTGGAATGTTCTACTACAGATCGTGCACAAATAGTCTCTGTGAACATTTGGAGTGGGTACTCTAAAACTACATATCCTGTGTTTACTGTGAGTTGGTTCAATTATGCTTTGCTCATAGAGCACAACACCTTTTCTGATGTAGGTATGCCATGCTGAGTGGTCTTGTGCCAGTGTCTCTGATGTTACACAATCAATTCCAATGTTTTTAAGAGAGACCTTAAGAGTATCCTTGTACTGCTTCTTCTGACCACCATGTGAATGCTTGCTCTAAGTTCTACATAAAATAGTCATTTTGACAAGCATACATTTTGCATTTGAACAACATGGCCAGCTGTTGGAGTTGCATTCTCTGAAGCAGAGTTTGAATACTTAGCAGTTTAGTTTGAGAAAGGACCTCAATGTCTGGTACTTTATCCTGACAGGTGATTTTCTACATCTTCTTAAGACAATTCAAATAGAAGCAATTCAGTTTCCTGCTGGTACAGTGTCCAAGTTTCACAGGCATACAACAATGAAGTCAGTACAACAGCTCTGTAGACCTACAGTTTGGTAGTCAGTGTAATGCTCTCCCATACTTTCCTTCAGAACCTCCCAAACCCTGAGCGAGCTCTGGCAAAGTGTGCATCAACCTCATTATCAAAAGCAAAGACACAAAGGTGGCAATGTACAAAGTCTGTTCAAGGGAGTGTATGGGTCAAAATGGGGAATGACAGGAGATGAAACTGAAAGGGTACATTGGGAAAATATCGACAAGATTCTGAAATGGTAAATTAAAGGATTTGGACTTGATCTTATAGAAGTGAGAACCACTGACCTTTCTGAGTAGGGTAAGAACCTGATAGAAAAGGTGATTTAATCTGATGACAATGTCCAAAATAGAGGAAAAAGACAAGAAACTGCAGGCAGAGGAGCCATTTAGGACATTACTGCAAATATCTAGGTATGAGAAGATGGATCTGCTCATTTAAGATCCTTATCACTGTAATAGAGTAAGCCCTGCACAGATTCCAAATAGAAAAATTCCCAGATAGCAAGATTTTCTACATGCATTTTACAGATGACAATGTAAAGATTGTAGTAAGTTGTAGAACATTTATATTATCTCCTCAAAGAAATCTACATACATTTGACAGTTGTCAGCTTTGCCATCTATATTAGAAAAACAAAGTGGATAAAAGTCGTACATAATCCAGAGAATGATATGTAGTTGGATAAGGAGCCATGGTCCCTGTTAAGAGTTACATTAACCTTGGATAGATAATGCAATTAGACAACTTAGCTGGCCCTTAATTAAACAGGAAGGAGGAATTAAACTCAATTCCATTTAGATGGGAAGGAAATGTGGTACAGCAGAATGAATGCTGTATTTGGAATGAGACGACCTGAATCTGAATCCTGGTTCCGCTATATTCTACCTATGTGACTGTAAGAAATTCACTTTTTCTTTCTGCACCTCAATTTCCCCATCTGTAATAGGGTTGATCTAAATAACTTCAAAGCCCTTTTGAGTTCTACATTTATGATCTACTTCCTACCTATTTCCTCACCACACATCTGCACTCCAGTCTTCATCCTTATCTCCCCTGTTCTGCCCTACATCTGCACCATAAATGTGGACTAAGTCCAAGAAGCCAAGTTCTGACTCATCCCCCTCTCCTCACACTGTTATGGTTTCCCCATTCCCTTTTCCCATTTCCCTTTATGTGTTGTCTTCTCCAATGAGAATGTAAATTCCATGATGTCAAGAACTCTCTTACTTGTATTTTAATCCCCAATACTTAGCAGATTGACAGACACATAATAAGTGCTTAAATGCTCTATCAAGTGATCTTTAAATTCCATATGGCTTTCAATGATCTTGAGCACTTCCTGTTACAAACTCTAAGTTTTTGTGTGATTTCAGAAGAATCAAAATTGCATGTTTGATAAACCCAAAGACTCCAGTTTCTAGGTTAAGAACTCACTATTTGACAAAAACTTCTGGGAAAATTGGAAAAAAGTATGGCAGAAACTTGGAATTGACCAATATCTTACACTATGTACCAAAATAAAGTCAAAAATGGGTGTGCAATTTAGATATAAAGGCTGATACTATAAGCAAACTGGGTGAACAAGGAATAGTTTATCTGTCAGATTTATGGAGAATGGAAGAATTTACAACCAAACAAGACATAGAGAACATTATGAAATGCAAAATCGATAATTTTGAAAATTTGATAAGTAAATTGAAAAGTTTTTGTACAAACAAAGCCAATGCAACCAAGATTAGAAGAAAAGTGGAAAACTGGGAAAGAATATTTACAACCAAAAGAAAGAATTTTTACGACAAGAATTTTTACAATTTTTACAATCTTTATTTCTGATAAAGATCTCATTTCTAAAATATATAGAGAACTGAATCAAATTTATAAGACTACAAGTCATTCCCCAATTGATAAATGGTCAAAAGATATGAGCAAGCAGTTTTCAGAGGAAGAAATTAAAGCTGTTTATAGTCATATGAAAAAATGCTCTAAATCACTACTGATTAGACAAATGCAAATCAAAACAACTCTGAGGTACCACATCAAACCTGCCAGATTGGCTAACATGACAAAACAGCAAAATTATAAATGCTAGAGAAGATGTGGAGAAATTGAAACACTAATGCAGTGTTGGTAGAGTTGTGAACAGATCCAACCATTTTGGAGAGCAATTTGGAACTATGCCCAAAGGACTATAAAAATGTACGTAACCTTTTGACCTAGCAATACCACTTCTAGGGCTGTATCCCAAAGAGATCATACAAATGGGAAAAGGACCCATATGTACAAAAATATTTGTAGAAGCTCTTTTTGCGTGACAAAGAATTGGAAACTGAGGGGATGCTTTATCAGTTTGGGAATGGTTGAACAAGTTGTGGTATATGAATGTACTGGAATACTATTGTCCTGTAAGAAATGATGAGCAGGTGGACTTCAGAAAAACCTGGAAAGACTTATATGAACTGATGCTGAGTGAGGGGAGCAGAACTAGGACAACAATGTACACAGTAACAGCCACAATGTGTGATAATTAACTTTGATAAACTTGGGTTTTCTCAGCAATGCAAGGTTCTAAGACAACTCCAAAAGGCTCACAATGGAAAATGCTATCCACATCCAGAGAAAGAATTATGGAGTCTGAATGCAGATTGAAGCATACTGTTTGCTTTCTCTTTTTGTTTTGTTTTGTTTCTTCTTTTTCATGGTTTATTCTATTGGTTATAATTCTTCTTTGCAACATGACTAATGTGAAAATATGTTTAAGGTGAATGTATATGTAGAGCCTATATAAGATTGCATACCATGTTGGGGAGTGGGGATGGGAGGGAGGGGAAGAAAATTTAAAACTTAAAAGCTTGTGAACTGAATGTTGTAAATTAAAATAAATAAATAATTTTTTAAAAAAAGGAGCAAAATTGCAGCTTACCCCAAAGTACAATGGCAAGATACATAATTGGTATGTACAGACTGCAGAATTTTACGAACAATGTCTTGGACACAAGAAGTGAGAAATGCACATAATCAAGAAAGGAGATGGGCTGGCCAGGGAGAGAAAGGGGGTTAACTGTGAACCCAAATGCTGAATTAGTGTCTGTGAAATACGAAAAGAACTAGAGGAAGGACTTCTGAGGAGTGGAAGATATCCTTTTTGAAGAGTTTACAGAAGGTAAAGGAATTATGAACTATTCTAGTAGCAAGACCTCAAGCCAATGAAATAATGAATCCACTGCAATACTATGATAGGGAGTGTGGGGAGAGGACAAATGGAGAAATTTAATAGCCATTGCTTCAAACCATAAATTAATCACAGGCATATAGATTTTGAACTGGAAGAGACTCAAGAGGACATCTAGTTCAACTCTCTCACTTTGAAGAGGAAGAAACTGAAGCCCATGTTAAGTGACCAGGGTAACATAACTAGTAATAGGTTTTGAATACGGGTCTTCTGACACCAAATTCTGTACTCTTTCCAATGTAGCATATTCTTCTCAAACAAAACAAAAAGTATCTTCTATGTGTCAGGCATTGTTCTAAGCACTAGTGACACAGAAAACTGAAAAAAATTGCTGTCCTCTAGTAGCTTACATTCTAGCTGGCAAGAGGGCATGTGTGCGCGTGTATACACACACACATATACCCAAATATATGTACACACCCACATATACACATGCATACATATATATTATATACTATGTATTAGATATTATTTGATTGATATTAGCAGCCATTCATGCATTACTGTACCTACCATTCATGAAACAAGTTTCATAACACTACCATGAAGTGAATATGTATATCTGATGATAATATATATTATATATATTATTTTTATAATATATATTCAAGTCTCTAGAAGCTACTTAGATACATAGAGGGGAGGGCACTAGCAAGTGGGGGGGATAAAGTAAGGATTCCTGCAGAAGGTGATGCTTGAGTTAAAATCTTGAAAGAAACCAAGGATTTCAGGGGGCAAAGGTTACATTTGAGCATTCATACATGGTGAATAATCCTATAAGGGCAGTACAAAAGTGGGAGAGGGAGCATTTTATGTGAAGAACGTAGGCCAGTATGGCTGAATCACATGGTTCATGGAAGGGACTGATGTGTAAAGAAATTAGAAAAGTACGAAGAGACCAGGTTGTGAAGAGCTTTAAATACCAGATGGGGGAGTTTAAATTTGAACCTAGAAAGGATAGGAAGCTACTGGAATTTATTGAATGGGGGGAGAGGGGAATGTGGTCAGACACGCTTTAGGAAAATAATTTTGACAGCTGTGTGGAGGATGAATTGGAGTGGGGAGAGGCTTGAGGAAAGCAGACCAAACAGGAGCCAATACTCCACTTGGTAAATAATGAGGATTTCAGTGTAGAGAAAGGGATATATAAAAATGTTGTGGGGCTAGAAATAACAAGGTTTGGCATCTGATTGCATATGTAGAGTGAAAACAAGGAATCAATTATGATACCACAGTTGGGAACTTGGGGGACTGGAAGGATAATAGTTTCCTTGACTCTAATGGGGAAATGCAGAAAGTAGGTGAGTTTAGGGGAAAAGATAATGAGTTCTGGTTTTGACAGGTTGAATTTGAGATGATATTCAGTTGGAAATATCCAATAGGAAGTTCATGATGTGGGACTTAGGGGAAAAATTTGCAAAAGAACAATTAATAGGATTTGGTGATTAGATATGGGGTAAGAGTAGAGGGGCAGAAGAGAGGGTGTGTTTCTCTTAGGCCCTCCCTTTTGCTGTGACTCCTGGGAGTGCAGAGTACTCAAATCAATAAATCAACAGATATTTATTAAGTGCCTACCATATGCCTGGCTCTGTGCTAGGCACTAGGGAGAGAGGAAGGAAGGCAGGAAGGAAGGAAGGAAGGAAGGAAAAAAGAAAGAAAGGAAGGAAGGAAGGGAGGAAGGAAGGAAGGAAGGAAGGAAGGAAGGAAGGAAGGAAGGACAAGTCCCTGAACTCATAGATTATGCATTGTAGGAGAGGATATTTGATTTATCTAAGATACAAGGAATTCAGGGAGGACAGCTGATTTAGGGAAGAAATGTTATCGAGCTGTCTTCAGACATGCTGAGCCTAAGATGATAGCAGGATATCCAAGTGAAAATGTCAATAGAGAAGCCCAGCATCTCAGAAATGGAAGTGGGTTAAAAATTAACTTCTTTCCATAACAAGCCCTCAACAACTGATCCATTCAGCCTCCAAATGAAGAGTTCCAGTCAAAGGAAATTTACTACCCTTTAAGGCAGTGGTTCTCAACCTTCCTAATGCTGCGACCCTTTAATACTCATATGTGGGCATGTCTGCATGTGGGTGGACCCGCCTGGAGAGGGATAGAGGAGCAGTGTCTGGGTTCCTAAGACCATTGGAAATATGTGTTTTCCGATGGTCTTAGGCGCCCCTGTGACCCCTGTGAAAGGGGCATTCGACCCCCAAAGGGGTCACGCCCCACAGGTTGAGAACCACTGCTCTAAGGCAATTCAGTCCACCTTTGGACAGTTCTAATTGTTTAGAATATTTTCTTACTGAGATGAAATCTGCCTTAATCCTTAACCCAATTCTAGTATTCCGCTCTGCCCCGCCTTCTCTAGCCAAGCAGAACAAGGCTAATCCCTCTTCCACATGAGCAGATATTTGAAGTAGGCAAGTGAAGCTATAGAACTAGAGTTTGGCCAGAAGGTCAAGACTGGAGACAGAGATTTGTGCATCATTCCCATAATAGTCAAAGGTTGACAGCAAAAAAGTTCCCTGAGGGAAAACATGTCAAGAGAGAAGAGCAAAGGGCCTTGGGGGAACTCCCCCAGTTAAAGGTTTACATGACAGGGAAAAATATCATAGTTAGACTATTTTCCCCACAAAATTAACCATTTTTTAAAACTGATTTAACTGACTCTTTTGACATTTCATTAAGATTCAGAACCTTTATTTGGCATTTGAGAATTATGCGATCCCATTCACTCCTTATTCTAACTCCTAACCATTAATTTCCTTTTAGAGCACAGCACAGAACTAGAGACATTCAATAGCTCAGAGAAAGGCAGGTTTTCTCAGTGTCTGAGCTCAGGATTGAGAGTCAGTCCTGGGCTGACACATTACTGTTCTCTCTCCTCAAACATTTTGTGATTTAGGAAAACTAATTAAACTTCTCTTCCTCTCAGATTCCTACACCTTAACATGGAGATCATAATCCTTACAATATAAGGATATGGTGAGGTTTTATCAATGTATCTTTAAAATGTTTTGATAACCTACTCTGCCCTTAGAGTATGTTTACTTCAGGAGTGGCCCACGTGTATATGATCTTCATGCAGGTTATCTTCTTTTCATGGTGGTATTATGAAACTTGTTTCTCAACTATCAATGGCAGATCTAAGCTACAGTAATGCATGAATGACTGCTACTATCCATCAAATAATGGAATATGATGTGGATAACTTTAGAACACAAGGAATTAAGCAAGTAGCACTTCAGTAACAAAAACTGACCACTGAACTTAGTCAGTATAGTAAATAGTGAATGCCTCTCCCAGATCACTATTTCAGGAAAGGCATTAATATTGCCATATTTCTTATTCCTATAGGACACCCCATTGCCTTGTTACTAGAACTGTCATGAAAATGTTTTCAGTGAGGCTACAAAAGATGAGCTCATATCCTATCACTTTTCATCAATTACACAAACCTGTCATTTTATTGACCTGCGAAGTAGTCTGCTGAACGTTAAAAATAAAAGAACAGCAGCAGGATTGAAACTCTTCTGAGGACCATTTCTGTTTGAATTCCATTGAATATGCAAATAGTAAAAATAACCACGGAGGGCTATAATTAGCACCTATAAAATTTTATTTTTATATACTGGGTGAAACTACTATGAATTCAAGATTGTACAGGAAAAACAGAGGTTTTCCTCAGAATCAGGAAGGGGAGAAGTTCAGGCTGTTTTTTTTTTGGAGGGGGGAAGGTAGGGCAATTGGGGTTGAGTGACTTGCCCAAGGTCACATGGCTAGCTTTTGTGTTAAGTGTCTGAGGCCATATTTGAACTCAGGTCCTCCTGACTCCAGGGCCAGTACTCTATTCATTGCTCCACCTAGCCGCCCCTAAGTTCAGGTTTTTAACATGAATCAGAGAACTGACACAGAGAAATGTGGCTAGCATTGACCAAGCATATTACAGTAATTGATGGTTAGTATGAAGACCTGGCAATGTATATTTCACTGCTAAGTGTATACCTCAAGGAAGACATTGCAAGAAAAAAGGCTCCATATAGAGCAAAATATATATATAGCAGCACCTTTGTGGCAGCAAAGAAAGAGAAACAAGTTGATTATAGAATGGCTAAACAAATAATGGTGGTACAAGAATGTAATGGAACATTATTGTGTTACAAAAAATGAACATGATAAATCCAGAGAAGCATGGAAAGAATTATATGAACCTGATGTAAAGTAGAGCCAGAAAAGCAACGTATAAAATGACTAAAACAATGGAAATGGAAATAACAACCACCATGAAAGAATCAAAATGAATGTTGTGAAATTTAAAAAGATGGCAGGCCATAAAGAAAAGATATGAGAAGACTCACACTCCTGTGCAGAGGTAGTGTCAAAGGTGTGGGACATTACATACAATGTCATATTTGTGTATGTTTTTTCTCTCCATCTTTTTTCAAATAAATCTCTGTTATAAGTGATCACGTTCTTGTAGGAGAAAGGGACAGATAGAGGAAATCTAAGTAATATTTAAAAAAAATATATCAATAAAGATCTGGTCATGTGGCAAAAGTCTAGAAGTCTTAGCTTCAAAACTGTTGTCAGAGTACCTGAGTTTCAGAGAGAGAAAGAGAGAGAGGGAAAGAAGGGGAAACAGAGGGAGAGAGAGACAGAGACGGAGAGAGATTTACTTTGATTTTCCTGCTTCCACTCTGACTTCAGTTGTTAATCTTTTTGCTGTAATTAGAATTGTTTTCATTGTTATCATTTAAAAGTAGCCATGATTTCATTGGTACTTCCTCCTTAGAAACAAATCACAGCCTCCATGGAAGCTCTTCATAGATCTCCACAGTTGAAAAAACTCATTGCTCTGAGGCCAGTCATCTAATGACAAAACCCACCATCCCTAGGTTTGTCCTCAGGTGACAACTGTCCGGCCTGAACTTGCAACCTTTCCAGCTTTCACTCTTTGGACATCTCTTTTGAGAATACAAGGTCACCACCGCCCTCTCGCAAGACACTAGAAGAAGACACATTAGTAGAAGAGTTATTATTGTTGTCGGGTTACTTTTTTATATTTGTTGTGAAAGAATATTATGACTCCCTATGACTTGATGGTGAAGTTCCAAGACAAACATCATATGGTGACCATATACCTTCTTAGGTGAATATGTGTTTACCTTCAGAAAATGACAAAACTTTTTCAATCACTCCCAATTTTTTCTGAAATGTAGTTTTGTCATTCAATCGTTTTGCAGTTGTATCTGCCTCTTAGTGACCCCATGTATGCGTTTGGGGGTTTTTTGTTTGTTTTTGGCAAAGATACAGGAAGGATTTGCCATTTCCTTCTCCAGCCCATTTTGTAGATGAAGAAACTGAGTCAGAGTTAAGTGACTTGCCCAGAATCACACAGTTAGTAAGTGTCTGAGGCCCAATTTGAACTCAGGAAGATTAAGTCTGTCCCAATAAATGTAGGTTCATCATTAAATACCCTTATTCTTCTGTGTAATATGGCTGTGAATCATGGAACAAATACCACTAACTCCGAGAAAGTGAAAATAAGGGGAGGGGAATGGAAAGGCATATGGTGGGTAGGAGTAGGTACAAATATATCAATAACAAGCCTTAATTCCATACTATTCACCAGGCACTGTGATAGGCCCTGAGGATACATATACAAAACACACATGACAAACACCTAATTATGGAGAAATGGAATAAGGAGCTCATCCAAAACATTTTAAGCAAAAACATAATAATAGCTAACATTTATATACACTTTAAGGTTTTTACAGACCTTTTAAAATAAATCCATTTATCCTCATAACAACCCTAGGAGGTCAGTGCTGTTATTATTCTCATTTTCATAAATAAAGAAAATTAGGCAGACAGAGATGAAATGACGTGCCTAGGGCCATCCAGTAACTATGTGCTTGAGGCTGAATTTGAATTTATGGATTTCTGATTCCAGCTCCAGTATTCTATTACTTTACCACTGCCATCTATAAAAAGATGGGTTAGTCCTATGGCAAGAATCAGAAATAACCAGTTCACAGTCCATGTGCTCCACTGGTATCCTCATGATGTCAAGAGGTAGGGAGGCAGCACAATGGATGGAGCACTGGAGGGGAGTCAGGAAAACCTAAGTTCAAATACTGCCTTCAACACTTACTAAATGTGTTACCCTGGGCTAAGTCTTCAATCTCTGTCTGCCTTAGTTTCCTTATCTGTATAATGGGGATAATAATGGCACCCTTGTCCCAGGGTGGTCATAGAGATCAAATGAGATATTACACATATTCATTGCCTTACCTAGGCATTTTTGCGAACATTAAAGCATCATATAAATGCTCGCCATTATTATTATTATTGCTGCTATGGTTGTTATAACCGTCCTCGTCATCATCATCATCAAGAGAAACTGAGGAAAATCCCTAGGATGTGACATAAAACAGTCATGTGTGATGAGTAGGAATAGATAGATCACACTCTGCATTGTTGGAGGAAGTACTCACATGGATGAAATCATCAGTATGTGCATTTTGAGTGTGTACAAAGAATCTAAAATTAAGCAGTTTTTTTACACTTAACTTTTCCTCTTTACTGCATGCCACTGACATAAGTTGGTGGCAAACACAGGCCTTCTCTTTGCTCTGGTTTCTCTCCTTAGACAAAGAAAAGATTTGGTCCAAAGGCCTTCAGAGGCAGGATCTCTCTTTCAATATATCCTGCATAGTTAGTATACAACTTCGCCCAGTTGGAGGGGCAGGTAGGACGGGGAGAAGTAATGTTGCCTGCTGGCCAAACAGATCACATCAGCTGAACAGAAGAGGCTAAAGAAATCCTAGAACAGATAGTTCATAGCCAATGTTTTGATGAAGTAGTTCCTTAGAGCGTAAAGTTCTGTGGCCTCTACACCTCTATTGGTTGTTTCATTGTTTGTAAGGATTTAAAATCTCGCTCAGGTTAACCTGGCCCAAGGCTCTCAGAAAAGCTGCTTGTTTCTCATTTCTCAAAGACAGCAAGGATTTCATTGGGTAAATATTTAAAATAACAAACAGCTAACATCCTAGCCCTCCACCATCATCGACCTTCTCTGCCATCTTGGAATCGACAAAGGTGTGATTGATACCAGTTTCAACCTTAGGCAGCCCTTGAGCTTGCCTTTGGAAATCTATTTTCCATGGTGCACATTCTAAGATTGGCTGTCTGATTTTCAAAGCTTTGCAAACCGCTGAGGAAGAGAAAGAGAGAAAGGGAGAGGAAAAAAAAAACCTGGGCAGACAGGAAAAGAGTGGGAGGAGGAGAGGATATGGTGGAGAGCAGAAGTTTGCCTAGAGCTTTCACATGGCTCTGGTTGCTATAGCAACGCTTGTCTTTGTCTGTCTTGCGTGTATATGTTTAGAATATTTCCCTTTTGTATTACCCATCTCAAATCAAGCCCATCTCTTAAACTGTGAATACGTCCGACAAAAATTGTCTTTAGCATTCGAAAATTACATCAAGCCCATTATTGCTAATGCAATTTACATGACTGCATTGGCAAATGCCATACTCAGATTTCATCTAATGAATAACGTGTGGAAATTAAATAACACTTACACCTTTTGAGCATGGCAAACAAAAGCAGCACCCATCTGTGAGACTGTCCACAGTAAAGTACAAAGGAGAAAAGTTTACCTTCCAGGCACTGCTTCACTGGAGTATCATCTCCTTGTACCTTGCTTAACTGGGGATAAGTTGAAGCAGTCACTTCTGAACTCCCTCTGTCTACAATTTGCCTGTTATCTCAGCCACTATCATATGCAAGGGGGTGATTTTGATGAGATTTATTATGTGAATTGAATTTCTGGAAATATTTTGGTTCAGAGGTTTGTATACACATGCATGTAAAGGGAAGGGGGAAGTGCTCCAGAGGATGTCTGTTGTAATAAAAGTAATAATAATATCTAAATATTTACATATTTGTGTACTTGCAAAGAATTTTCCATCTATTATCTCATTTGACCCTCATAAAAACTCTGTGAGGTAGGTGGTATTATTATCTCCACTTTACAAATGAAAACACTGAGGTAGATAGAGGTTAAATGGCTCGGATCGGGTCACATAACTATTAAGTGTCCAAAGCAGGTCTTCCTGACTCTAAGTCCACCACTTACATAGTATGCCACCTAGCTATCTCTATATACCTACCACTCTGGAGTCAGCCCATTCCACTTTGGAATAGCTCTAATGGTTAACCATGCTCTCCTCTTGATATGAAACTACAATCTGCCTCTTGGATGTCATCAAATCCCTTCCCACCAATATCAATTATCCTACCTCAGTCCTCATTCCCTTCGACCTCTCCTTCACTCCCTTATATTGCATGCTACTAACCATTCTTCTTGAGATTCTCTCCTTCTTGGACATCTGCAACACTCTACTCTCCTGGTTTTCCCCTTGCCTCTCTCCACAGAATAGGAATTCTGTATACTTTGACTCATCCTTCTCTCATCCAATGATTCCTTTCTGCTCTTTAAAAAATATGCTGCCCTTGGAGAATTCACTCACTTTTCTTAGCTTTAGGTATCAAATATCTGTGGATAACTCCAAAACTTATGACTCTACTCTGAATTTCTTTCTAAGAACAAAATGCATTTTTCTCATTGATTCTCGATGGGATATGCTACTGTGTTCAAAAGCAAATTCATTAATTATCCCCATCCCATCCCAAAATATCTCCTATGTCTGACTTATCTATTTCTGCTAATAGTACTATATCAGGTCAACCATTAGCCTGGTGGAAAAAAATTATGAGGAAAATTATCTAAGTAATGGTCCAGTCTAGTAAGTATTGTTGTATAGATCAAGAAGAGTTTTTTTTAATTGAAATAAATTTATTTGTTGGCATGTGTACACATGCCCCTCCTCCCATTTAGAAATACTACTTAGCTCTCAACACCTCTGAGAAAAAGAATTCTTATTTTCTGTGTCTTCTACCCAACTATACTCTCATTCAACTTTGTCTGAGCAAACTGTCTTGAAGCAGCTTCACCCAAGGCATCGTTGATCTGGACCCTGGCCCTTGGTCCACTAGGAGCAACAGATGAATTGTCATATCAGTACAGCCTTGCCTTCTAGGGTGCAAGCTAGAATTAATAAGGTCCGGATCTTCAAGAACTTTCCAAATGACAGAACACAGAATTACAAATAATACCAAGGCCACTGTTGGGTTTCTAACGTCTCCTAAGGACCCTGACAGTTGGTCATGGGGGTCTGGTGCCTGTTGTTGGTGGCATAAGCTAGTTGGAAGACAATACAAGAAGCAGGATTGCAAGTGGGGATCAAGGAGCCTTCCTGTTTATTCTTCTCCCTGAGAGGAAGGAAGGAGAAGTTCTTACATGCCCAATTATTGGTGATCCTGCAAGGCAGGGATTAGTATTGCCTGAGCAAGGAGATAAATGACAGGGAAGAACTGAAAGGACCAAGCAGAATACATGCCAGCTCAGTATAGTTACAAACTGAGGCCACCATAGAGGCCTCTTTTATACAACTTTATGAGGAAGGACTAACACAGGGAAGGTCAGGATGACAGAAGACCCTTCACAGGTATTACCTTTCTAATACCACTATCTCCGACTCTATTCATTCTCTATTTCCTCATGTTTAAACTCTCACCAAGTCTTGTAAATTCCTCCTAGAATGATTAGACTTCAGGACCATGAAGGGCATTCATCACAACCCCTTCATTTTACAACTGAGGAAACTGGAGACCAGAGGTGAAATGGATCATCAACCTAGTTCAGGTATTCAGTGGTAGAGCTAAGATTCTATTCTAGGTCCTCTGCCTTCAAATAAGCTCACCATTATGAAACTCGTCCTCATGGCATGAAGGTGATCTTTTTTTTCTTGAAAGATATGCTAGTGAAGCATGAGTTCTGAAAGATCTTTCCAAGCCAGAGAGGATGTGACACCAGCCTAGCTATGTTTGAAGAGCCTCATCACCAGAACAACCACAGGGGATTTTTTAGCTCAAAGGCTCAGGAAAACTCTCTGGTAAGTCACAGAGATGCTGCAATTAGCATTGGTGAAAGGAGTACTCAAATATCCAAAATTCCAGATGCTTTAAGTCCTGTGATGAGTTTTGAGTTCCCTTGTCATTCTTTTATCCTTCCTTTAGACTAGCTGTAGCTGATCAAGGTCCCCCTTAAAATCTGGTCTCTAGAACTGAAGACAATTCAACTGTAGTACAAAGAATTGCTTCCCTTGTTCTGGATGTCATACTCCTAGGGTTTCCTTACTTCCTTTGGCAGTTGTATATCATGCTCTTTGATTACTAATAGCAACACACATTTCTATAGACACTCTTTACAGTAACTGCGTTAGGTGGTTATTACAAGTCACATTACCTCCATTTCTCAGGTTAAAAAAATGAAGATTTAAGAGCTTAAGTCACTTGCTCATGATCACACAAAGGGAGATATGAAATCAGGTCCCAAGACACCCAAAATCCGACACCTTATACATTAGGCAAGATTCCTACTCTTGACCATACTGAACTTGTGGTGAATTATAACCTCAAGTATATTTCAAATGAACTGGTGCCTTCCCAGGTCTCTTCCATCCTGTACCTGTGCAATTGATTGGTTTAATCCAAAAATCAGAACTAGCATCAGGGCCACAGTGTACCATCTTCCCCTCATGGATATAGATTGTCGTCAAATGCTTTGCTAAAATCAAATTACACTGTGTCTATGGTGTTCCCAAGCCCTACCGGTCAAATCACCCTGTTAAAAGAGTATATGAAATTAGTTTGGGATAAGTTTGCATGACAGAGATTTTAACTGATTCAGTTCAAAAACATGCAAATGCCTACTTTCTATCAAATTTATTGCTACTGAGTTTCTTCTTGCTGAGTTTGGGTTTAGCACTGCATTCTATTAACATCATTTTGAATCTCAATTCATCTACTTCTTCCTGACTGAACGAATAAAGAAACAAAGCATTTATTAAGCACTTACTATATGCAGAGCAATGTGATAATATCTGGGAATAAACTTAGAAAAGACAATCCCTACTCTCAAGCGGTTCACATTCTAATGGGGAAGAAAGCACTTTTTCAGCTACAAGTCATATGGAGAGGTCCCATGATCCTTAGGGTGAAGCAGAAAAGCAAATGGTAATACCTTTTCTTTAAAGGCATTTCTCCTTAAAAAATCATTATCAATTTCTTTTTTTTAATTCCATAAATTAACCCATTTATTGTTGGACTATGGGCTACAGATATTTGATAAGAAGATCTTTTTTTTTTAAATGTTATTTTAGTTTGCATCATTCATTTCCACAAGATTTTGAGTTACATATTTTCTCCCCATCTTTCCCCTACCCACCACCCCAAAATAGCCATCCCAGTGTATCCCCCCTCCCCCAGGCTATTCTCTCCTATGTCTTCCCTCCTCACCCCTCTGACTTTTTGGTAGGGCAGGATGGATCTCCCAGCCACAGTGCCTGTGTATCTCAAGTTCCAGTTGGATGTAGTTAATAATAATAATATTAATATTAATAATAATAATAATAATTGCATATATATCTATATATAGATATATATATAGATATATATAGATATATATTTATAACATTTGACTATGGAACTTTAGATTCTAGATTCTTTCTCTTCCTCCGTCATCACCTACCCCCACTGGAAGGACAAGCAATCAAATA
The DNA here is from genome assembly GCA_028627135.1 of Pseudochirops cupreus. Classification (NCBI taxonomy): domain Eukaryota; kingdom Metazoa; phylum Chordata; class Mammalia; order Diprotodontia; family Pseudocheiridae; genus Pseudochirops; species Pseudochirops cupreus. Next base: position 31,206,971 of record CM053582.1, on the reverse strand, counting down.
CAGGTTGAACATGTGAAATTATGCAGAAC
>CM053582.1:31172665-31206442 GCA_028627135.1 Pseudochirops cupreus | reverse complement strand
ATATATATGTAAACATATATATACATATATATAAGAGGGTATATATGCATATGAATACATGTGTGAGTATGTGTATATATGTGTACAGGTATACATAGATAGAGAGTACAGAATCAATTAAATAGGAAGGGATGATATTTAAAAGGTGAAATTGAGAAGTGAGAGAAGAATATAATGAGAGGAGATGGGGAGAGACAGAATAGGGTAAATTATCTCATATAGAAGAGGCAAGGGATAACTGTTACAATGGAGGGGGAGAACAGGAAGGCAAAAGGGAATGGGTCAACCTTACTCTGATTGAATTTGGCTTAGGGAGGGAATGACTTACCCTCTGAATTGGGTATCTTGCCCTACAGGAGAGTTGGGGGAAGGGGATGAGAGGGAGTATGATGGAGGGGAGGGCAGGTTGGGGGGAGGGTAGTTAGAAGCACACACTTTTGTAAAGGTACAGGGACAAAGTAGATAATAGAACAAGTAGGGGGGATAGGATGGAGGGAAATATAGTCAGTCTTTCACAATATATCCACTATGGAAATGTTTTGCATAAATACACATGTACAACTTATATTGAATTGCTTATTTTCCCAGTAAGGGTGGGAGATGAGGGAGGAAGGGAAAGAATCTGGAATTTAAAGTTTTAAAATCAAATGTTTTTTTAAAAAAATATTATTATCATTTACATGCCACTGAGAAATAAGATATACAGGCACTGGGGTAGGGAGATCCATCTTTCCTTGCCAGAAAGTCAGAGGGGGAATGGGGGAGGATATAGGAACAGATTGGGAGAGGGGATATTCAGTGAGATTGCTATTTTGGGGTTCTGGGTAGGGGAAAGATGGGGAGAAAATTTGGAACTCAAAATCTTGTGGAAATTAATGATATAAACTAAAAATAAACACAAAAGTTAATTTTTAAAAAAAGAGGATAACCATGTCTACATCAGAGAGTTGCTGTGAATCCAAAGGAAATAATGTACGTAAAGTGATTTGCAAACTTTGAGGTGACATATCATTTATTTTTCTTGTAATTGTCTTTTCTTTCTTCCTTTTCCTTGGAGAATTATTTTATCATTTCTATTATGTTGGAATGATTTAATCTCATTTAACTTCTCAATATTAGTGTACTCTATCATGTGATTTGCAAACATTTTTTCATCCTATATTGATGCCAAGTTTGATTTCAGTTATATTATGATGATTATAATGACATACTATATATGAACAAGGTAAGAAGTTGGTGATTTTGGAAAGATTTTTCAAAAGTTGAATTGGTTCAGAACCATTTGGACTCTGGTTAACATTGACTTAGGAGAAGGTAATAGCTAACCAGCTGCCTGTAGAAACTTCAACATCTTCTCCAGTAATTGGAACTGGTGGTACCTGATGCACAGCATGGGGCTCACTGTTCCTTCTTGCTATTTTCTTGTAATCCTATCTTGACCAACTGATTTGGCATAGGTTTGTTTTCATTAATTGTATTAAACGTTTCTATTTTAACATATCTACTAAATTAGAGGACTGAATTGGTGAGAAAAGCTATTACTGATGTTGTGGCCATGGTGAAACATAAGTATTTCCAATCAGCAGGAGGACAATGCTAGCAGGTTACTTAGAGGAATGGTCTATACCAGTGGTTCTCAACCTGTGGGTCACGACCCCTTTGGGGGTTGAACGACCCTTTCACAGGGGTCACAGGGGTCACTTAAGACCATTGGAAATAGGTCTTAGGAACCAAGACAGCGCTCCTCTATCTGTCTCCAGGTGGGTCCACCCACATGCAGATACGCCCACATACAAGTATTAAAGGGTCTCAGCATTAGGAAGGTTGAGAACCACTGTTCTATACTGAGGCCATATAAACGTTTCTGGGTGTTGTGCCTGAATACTGAGTTGAAGGCAGATAGAGAGGAAGATGGGAAAGACTGGAGAAGTATTCTCATAAAGATGGTGGCAGGACTTATCTGATGACCTTCTTTCTTTCCCTCCATGGAAATGAGAAGCCACCAGGTTGAACAATGGATAGAGTGCTGGACCTGGAATCTGGAGGACCTTAGTTCAAATCCGGTCTCAGACACTTATTAGCTGTGTGACCCTGGAACAAGTCACTTAACCCTATTTTCCTCAGTTTCTTCAACCATAAAATTAGCTGCAGAAGGAAACTGGCAAACCATTTCAGTATCTTTGCCAAGAAAACCCCAAGTTGGGTCACAGAGAGTCGGATACAACTGAACTGACTCACCAACACCACCTGATTATGCCATTCTGATTCCATAATATGCCCAGAATCAAAACAAAAAGAAAGTAGGAGCAGCAAATCTATGCAAAGTCAGCTGGTCATACTCAGATACAAATGTAGTAGGACAAAACTGATGTCATTAAAGGAACATCCCTCTTATGCCCTCTCACAATTAGTTCTTTTGGTCCTTAAAGGAAAAATTCAACTTCTTTATAAAAATGTTTTGCACAAATTTTAATGTATCTAGGTGGTGATGACATAAATGTTTGCAAAGCAAGGATGAAATGGACACTGAGAAAAGCTAGAACAAAGAATAATTCTAAGACACTTTACCCTGGGAATCCATGGGAGTGAAAATAAAGGGGTAGAGTATGAGAAGAGGTGTCCCTATACTTTTTTTAGCTGTGATCTTGTCATGAAAATCTCAAATATAATTTAATATTAGAAATCATTTCAACACTTTTAAAAGGACAGTAACATAAATTAAATTCAAAAAGGGATTGAGACTGGCATTATAGGCCTATAATCCCTGTTCTGGAAGAGGCTAAGGTTGAGGCTCTGGAGTTCAGTGGACTAAACTGATCAAATGTCTAAGTCCAGGATCAATATAGTGAGCACCCAAGAGCAAAAGGGTGGTGGTGGCAGAGACCACCAGGCAGCCTGAGGAGGAGAAAAAGAGCCCAGGTCAGAAAAACTGAGCAAATCAAAGTTACCATCCCAATCAGTACTGAGATATGACCTGAGAGTAGCCCATGTACTTCCAGTCTGGGCAAGATGGGGAGACCTAGTCTGGATAAATAAACAAAACAGATAAGTAAATAAATAAGTAAAAAAAGTAATGAATATATAATTGAAAGCCAGAATAGCCAACAAACCCAAACCCTTTTTAGCAGTTGTGGTAATATTAAATTCTCACCATATCAAGAAAGCCTGCAGTAGAGGGTCTAAGTTGGGGAGTCATGAGAGAAAACCAGCCTCAAAGTATGAGAACAAAAGGAAATGAGCCTGCAAGGAGCAGGAATGACCCAAATGACTCTATAAGCAATTATTAGGTGACTATCATGTGGCAACCACAGAGTTAGTCACTAAAGATACAAATGCAATGAAGTTAAAGAAATTAAATGATGGTAACAATGAAGTTGGATGCAAGGTAGTTAGGGAGGAAGGGCCCTAGAATTTGGGGCTATCAGGAGAGGCTTTGTGTAGAACCTGGTGCTTAAGCTGTGTCTTGAATGAAGAGGGGAATTCTTAGTCAGAGATGAAGAGAGAATATATGGAAGGAATGGCCCGGGGAAAGGTCCAGAGATGGGAGCTGGGGTGCCTTGTGTGAGAATGAGAATGAAAGGCAGTTTGGCTGCATTTAGAGGGTGAGGAGCAAAAAGTATAAGGAGGTAGGAAAGATGGGTAGAGACTAGGATATGAAGAGCTTTTTATGAAATGTCAGTGAAAAGGAGGAAAGAAATGAAGGTGGTGAGGGGGGAACAGTTGGACAATTGGCAGCTATTAGCACCAGTTTCTGTCCCTTCCTTCACCAAATAGCAGTGAGAGCACATGGGAGAGAGTGGGTCTCACCTAACATCAGAGTGAAGAGCAAGAGAAGAGAGTTCATATTCTTGGTTGACACTTTGCTGTAAATTATGGTCCCTATACAACCTAGGTAAGCAGAATGCACAAAGTGTCATGGTTCTAGTAACTAGTGTCTAATTAAGAAGAAAAAATTAGTTCAAATATAAGGCTATCAATGAACCGTTCAGATGGGTTGAGGTCTTCCTCTCTCCATTCCCTTTTCAAACAGCAGCTTTGAATATATCTCCTCACCTTCCTTCAAGTCAGGGTATCTTTCAAACCTCTTGCCCAAGGTCACAAAGTATTACAAGGTTATAGCTTGTTCTAGTTACTGCTCAGCTATGCCTTAAGGCCTCCACATAACATGAGAAAAAGTAATTGTCGAGTTTGTTGGAATCCCTAAAGTGGTAGGTCTGTTACTGGGTTTTCACTTCACTTGCTGGCTCTCTTTCCTAACAACAAAATCAGCTCAGGAAGATGAAGCCTAGTTGTGGAAAACTAACCCTGAGTCCCGAGATGGCTCAGCTTTTATAGGCTGGCAAGAGGTAACCTCAGAAGGGAAAATGGACCTATGCCCTAGTCCAGATTGAGAGTAAGTGTCTGCCTTCCTACTCCATATAGCAATTGCCCTTCCTTTCTGATTTGTCAGAACAGAAGACCAGTGAAAGAGTAGGGCAGAGGACTAGGGGAGTGAACATGGCCCAAATGAAGTCAGCCTGTAATAGGGAAGGAAGAGAGGCAATCATGGTTGGATATCTGCCAGCTGTCAGCACCAGGTGCTCTCCAGATTTCTCTATTTTTATTCTTTAGAAGAAAACACAGAGAGCCGGTGATTTCCAGAGACCATGGAACTCCACTAAGTCTCTTAGGAGAAGCTATCTGTATTTTTTACTTTACCCAAGAGGGCAATGGAGAAGTTTTTCTTGCCTCGCCCAGGGAACATCACCTTCCTAGCATAAATGAGAACACTGTACTCAATAAGGATGAGACAGATATGAATATCTCTTGGTTTATATTTTCCCCAATATCACATTGCTCAGGTAGTCAGGCAACCACCTTCATTTTTTGAGTTCAGCTTGGCCTTGACCGGAATGCTATTCTGTGATTTCCAATATGCTTCCTCTTATGTAGATAATGCAATGGAGGATTAAAGACAAAAAGTTGCTAGCATCTGAACACCAATCAATGTGATTCCAATATATTCAGGACACAGATTATTTCATTTGCTTAAACAAAAGGATCAGAATAATAAAAAGTTCATTACTTCTGGAGTGCCCACAATGAAAGAAGAAAGAAAACCGTGTCATCACAGGATCACAGATCAGAGATCTGGAGCTGGAAGGGATGCCAGAGGCCAACCAAAGCTCTCATTTTAAGGTGCAGGAAACTGAGACCAAGAGACATGAAATAGTTTGCCCAAGCTCATACAGACAATAATGAATGAGTAGTGGGAGGATTTGAACCCAGGTTTTTTGACTTCAAATCTAGCACCATTTCTACTACCAGGTCTACTGGTATTCTGAAGGCAGCATCAGGTCCAGATGAGTACTCGTCATTCCTTGGAGCAGCAGGGTCTTGGCAATTGACCTACAAACAGTTGTTCTAATTGATCCAGCAGACTCTGTCTAGAATTAAGTTTGTCTCCATGTGTAGAATGCTGAGAACATACGCAAAATAAGAAGTAAATGTATGTTTACACCAAATATGTATATTGAAACCATATTTTATTAATGATTGGGTCGATTTCAATACAATGTGTACTGTTGCTGGTTCTAAAGAGTTTCTCTGCTTAAGCATTTTTCATCCTATACTGAAGTTTAACAAATTGGAACTTCTTCAAATAACCCTTGTGCATATAGCTGAATGAAAGTGAAAGTGAGGACACATAAATGCATGCAAGCACTGTTTTTATACAAAGGGGAGTATACACAGAGTATTGCTACATGGTACAGATCTGTGTCAAAGGTGGGAGGACTTGATCACATATTTTCCTTGGCAGAGCTGAACGTAGTGTGTCTTCCAGCTGCTCAGGGGCTGTGAGCAAGCTAGACTCTGGCCACCCCAAAATAGCCTGGGAACTTACAGTGTATGAATGCAATCACAACAGGAAAATAGTGCAATGGCATGGTGTGGTGGATAAGAGAGCCAGCCTTGGTGTCAGTAAGATCTGTCTTCACGTCTTGCTTTTGACATATTATAGCCATGTGACCATGGGATAGTCATTAGACCTCTTAGTACCCCTAGTACCCTCAGGCAATCCTAGGACTATGAGTTCTAGACAAATGACTCATCTGCTTTGGTGGATGGAGTTTATGCACTGGGAATTTCTCTCACTAATCAAATCACAGGTTTAGACCTGGTACCTTTTCACCTCTGAACAGAAAATAAGGAAAAGGAAAAAAGGAAATGGAAGGGAAGGGAGAGGAGAAGAAAGGAAAGGAATTATGTAATCATAATTTGGAGAAAAGTTCTTTAACTCAACCTCAAATGTCTATTTCCAGAATGGCCACTGAAATATTCTTTTACCAGGGTGAATACAGTTATAAATGTGGTTTATAACTGTGAAGCAGAGATTTTGAAAGTGGTTATAGATTGGGTGGAAGTAAGCAAGGCTGCAGAAGATCTAGAACTGGAAGTGATCTCTGGGGTAATGTAGTCTAAATTCTTCATGTTACATAGGAAGAAACTGAGGCCCATGGAGAGGATGTGACTTGCCCAAGGTCCCATATAGAATAAGATGCCAAGGATGGAATTAGAACTCAGGACCTCAGACTCCAGAACTACTGGTGGGTTCATTGTTTTTTGTTTTCTTTTTTTCCCCATGATACATGTCACCTGTCCGAAGAATACAATAAAGAAGTCATTTTGGAGATGTACACCCACTACTTATTGTTAAGGCAGATCCTCTAAAAAGAGTTAGAGAATGTCTTTTATAATTGCATGTCCATTTGGGTTTTATGATATATTTTTCGCAAACATATCACTGAAATAAGGCCACAGAGTTGGTTAAAGCAATTTTACAACGTCAAGTAGGTTCATATTTACAATAAAAGTAAAAAACAAAACAAAAACCAAAAAATAAACCATTTTTTGGATACCACATCAGCCAAAAAAGATCACTGATCTCTGTTCTTGGGCAATCACAAGTCATGAGGCCTCAGTTTCTCTCTGTCTTTCAGCAATCACCCCTAATACTATCTTTCTATCTCCTGCCCTGGGATAATCCAATGTCAAGTGAGACTAAAAAATTTGTAAAGTGCTTTGGAATTCTCTTAATGGCTGGACATGCAGGGCAAAAAGAAGGTAAGAACAAAGTTTCTTCATTCAGATTATTTTACTCTGGGTTAAGAGTCACCGATTTCATAGCTTATAGTACGTGCCAAATCAAGAGAGATAAAGGAAAGGACCCTGATAATGATGTAAAAAGGGCTCTAAATAATGTTATCTTTCTTTCTCCCCCAAAAAATCTAGTATTGACTTTCAGAAAAAGCTTTAAAATGATCTCTTTGGAGTAAAAAAAGTATTCTTTCAAGTTGTCAGGCCAAAGGTGAAAAAAAAATTGCCCCATATTTTCTTTTTCCCTTTGATATGCACAATTGAAGGTATTTCTCCTAGCAAACTAATATTTTCCCCATCTATCACACCACATTAGAACATTTTTCATATTAGGCATAAGTATTAAAGGTTCATATGCCATAGCCCTGGGCTTTGCTGAAAAAGTTAAAACGGTGAGCACTAGAGAAAATATATTGGATTTTGTACAATATAAGTCTTCAGAATGCTGGATTCTAAAGGGTCAGGCTTCCTTTCTATTAGAATGAGAATTGCTCTGGGGCATTAAATTAATGTGCCGAATATACCTTTGCAAGTACCAATAGAAAGTAGATATGCAGCATGAAGAAAGGCTTTGTCCCTCACACGGACTACCTTGAGGAACTCAGGGGGTCCCCAGGAAATCACCTGGGGAGCCAGTTTTCAAATCTTCTGTAATAGCTGACAAATAGCATGATAGTATAGGAGTACAAGTCTCAGGGGTAAAAGAACATAACTAAAATCTCATGTGGGTGAGGCAGGGGAGTTGCCCCTTGTCTGTCAGATTTCTTTAACAACCTGGAAAATATTTGGTGGCTTCAGTGTGGCAATTCCAAAATGGAAGAGATAATTCATGCTCTATTTGGCTACCTAGAATTAAGAAAGAAGGATGCCTAGAATTTCCTTGATGCTTTGTGGCACTACAACTTGCCTGTCTGTCATCATAAATGCTGGCTTGTCACAGAAATGGCAGGTCATAAATATCCAAGCTTAGCTTATTGGGCTTGTCACTGTATGCAAAATAGCAGTATTAGCAGCAGTAGCAGTAGCAGTAGTAGAAGTAGCAGTAGTAGAAGTAGTAGTAGTAGTAGTAGTAGTAGTAGTAGTAGTAGTAGTAGCAGCAGCAGCAGCAGCAGTAGGAGTACTAGTGGTGGTAGTAGTAGTAGTAGTAGTAATGATGCTGAAGCTACAAATTGGCATTTACACAGTGGTTTAAAGTTTTCAAAGGCCTTTACACATTTTAACCTATTTGATCTTTACAGCAGCCATGGTAGGTAGATGCTATTGTCATTTCCACATTACAGATAAGAAAGCTAATTCTTAAAGGGTTAAAGTGACTTGTCTTTTTTTTGTTTTCTTTTAATAGTATTTTATTCCCCACAAGTATATGTTAAGACAAATTTTTGCATTAATTTTTACAAGATTTTGAGATCCAAATTTTTCTCCTTTCCTCTCTCCCTAAAATGGCTGGCAACTTGATATAGGTTTACATGTGCTATCATGTAAAGCATATTTCCATATTAGTCACAGTTATGAAAAAAGAAACTAATCAAAAGGAAAATAACCATCAAAAAGAATAAAGTAATTAAAATAGTATGCTTTGATCTGCATTCAGGCTCTATCAGTTCTTTATCTGGATATGGATAGCATTTTCCTTCAAGAGTCCCTTGTACTTGTCTTGGATCATTGTACTGTTGAGAAGAGCTGAGTCATTCATAGCTGATCATCACAAGATGTTGCTGATATTGTGCACAATGTTTTCCTGGTTCTGCTCATTTCATTCTGTATCAGTTTCTACAAGTCTTCCTAAGTTTTTTCTGAAATCTGTTTATTCATCATTTCTTACTGCATAGTAGTATTCTATTACATTCATATACCACAGCTTGTTCAATCACTCCCCAGTTGATGATCATCCCCTCAATTTCTAATATTTTGGCACCACAAAAAAGGCTGCTATAAATATTTTTGCACATGTAGTTCTTTTGCCCTTTTTTGTGATCTCTTTGGGATAGAGACCTACTAATGGTAGTGCTGGATCAAAGGACATGCATAGTTTCATTGCCCTTTCGGCATAGTTCCAAATTTCTCTCCAGAATGGCTTGATCAGTTCACAACTCCACCAATAGTGCATTCATGTCCCAATTTTCCCACATCCTCTCCAACATTTATCATATTCCTTTTTTTTTGGTCATATTAGGCAATCTGATAGGTGTAAGGTGGTGCATTTATCTAATCAAAAGTGATTTAGAGCACTTTTTCATATGCCTATAGATAGCTTTGGTTTCTTCATCTGAAAACTGCCTGTTCATATCCTTTGATCATTTATCAACTGGAGAATGGCTTATATTTTTAGAAATTTGACTCATTTCTCTATATATTTGAGAAATGAGGTCTATATCAGAGATACTTGCTATAAAAATTGTTTTCCAGCTTTCTGCTTTCCTTCCAATCTTGGTTGCATTGGTTTTGTTTGTGCTGAAGCTCCTTAATTTAATATAATCAAAATTATCAACTTTACATTTTGTAAGGTTCTCTATCTCTTATTTGATCACAAACTTGTAACTCACTTAACTTCTCCTTTAAGAATTTGGATGCTATACCACTTGGTACATATATGTTTACTATTGATTTTACTTCATTGTTGATGGTAACTTTAGCAAGATGTAGTTTCCTTCCTTATCTCTTAATTAGATCTAATTTTTGCTTTTGCTTTGTATGCAATCAGGATTGCTGAGGCACATAGTGGGTCTTGGTACTGGTATTTCCCTGCTCCATCACACTGAGGTTCAGGATCTCCTGCTGGTTTGCTGAGGTGGGGCTTGCTGTTGGCTTGCTTGAATGCTTCCTATCCTGAACTGTGTTCTCCTTTTACCTGAGTGAGATAGACCTTTCTTGTTTATCTTCCAAGTTTCTTGGGCTAAAAGATTGTTTTACCTCATCTTTTTGCTGGTTCCACTGTTTCAGGATTTGTTTTGCAGCTCTATTTAATGGTTGTCTGGAGGTGAATCTGGTAGAGTAATGGCAATTTATGGCTTACTCCACCATCTTGGCTCCCAGAAGTCTAAGTGACTTGTTCAAGGGCATACAGCTAATAAGTATATGAAGTAGAATTTGAATTCAGGATTTCCTAATCTCAGGTCCATCTCTCTCACAGTACTACACTAAGGAAAAAAATTGTACTAACAAATCCTGTACCTAAGCACTGTCTCTCCAGCTGAGTTTTCCTTTTTTCCCACCACACACTTAGGGTACTACCATCTGAATGGTGTGGTGAACTACCAGTCACAACTGCAAAACTCTGACAGGACCTGAAAATCCATAAAGTCTGTTCTACTTACCTCCCTAATAACTCGTCTCATCTCTCTCTGTCTCTATGTCTGTCTCCCACTCTCTCTCTCTCTCTTTCTGTGTCTCTGTCTCAGCCTCTTTCTGCCTTAGGAGATTTTAAGCTATGTAAGCTTAACTCCCCCCCCCCTCCAAAAAAAATATTAAGCTGGCCTGACTCACAGAATATTTGAGTTGGATGAGTGTTTAGTCTACCTCATTCCTTTCACAGACAAGTAAAGAGGGTAAGGGACAGCTTCAAGGTCACACAACTCATCAGTGACAGATGAGGTTGGGCCTCCTGATTCCTCCTACTTCAGCTCTTTCCCCTGAAGCTCACACTCATGTGCCCCATTTCCCACTCTTTTCCCAGGAAGGCACATGGATATTTTTTCCCCTTTGTCCTATTTTATGTAGCTTACGATGGCCTCTTTTCAGAGATGCAGAGTCACCAGAGGGCCATCTATCACTTTTCAGGCACCCTTTAGTTGTTGGATACACACACTGTTTTGAGAGCAGAAGGCCAGACTTTGGATTAATTATACCACAGTCAGGAACTTGCAGGAGAAATGGCATAAAATCCATCAGTACTGACTGGTTAAGTATTGGATATGTCCTGTCAAGCTATTCTAACCTTTATGTCGGAGATGCTTCTGGCACAAGGGCCCTAAGTGTGTGTGTGTGTGTGTGTGTGTGTGTGTGTGTGTGTGTGTGTATGTAGTAAGGAGGTTGTTATACTTCTCATAGCTTATACTCCAAGCCAAAGAACTGTAGGGGTCAGGGGAAGGTGGGAATCTCTCAACTGGACAGTTCTCCCCACATTTATTAACAATGGCAATTTTGTGGGGAAAAAAAGCTAAGATGATCAATGAATTTGATAAATTCTCTGGAAAATCTCTTGCAGGCTGTCAGAGCACTGCCACTGCTGCTGGTCCCAATTAGGGGAGAATCTCTGTCTGAGGCCCTTCACAGCATGGTACTGGAGAAAGAAGTTTGTGCCTACAGTAGAGATAGCTGATTTGGGGTATGTGTTCTCATACTCATTATTTGTGTGACCTTGGTCAAGACCCTTCCCTTTTCTGGGCCTCAGTCTCCCCCTGCCTAAAATAAAAGGGTCAGACTGAAGTAAGGCTTCTTAAGCTTTTGTAGGTCCTGGTTCTCTTTGGTAAGCTATGGCTTCTGCCTTAGTCACTCTCTTCCCAGTGGGGAAGGCCACACATAAGACCAGTAATAGTATGGTGAGTATCATCTTCCCAACATCCTTTCATCAGCATATCTTCAACTTCAATTTAACCCCCACTCCTTTTGATGCTCAAGAGACATATCCAAGGTAGGAGACTTAGGCAGCCTATACAGAGTTGCCTTTTGCTCCTGCTCTATCTTCTGGATGCTCCCCTCACACTTCACACTTCTTAGGATCTAGGGGAACTTTAATTCATCTCTATGGGAATCTCCTCTTGACTTTGTCTCTTTCTTCCCCTGACAAAGTGTGCTCCTCACAGGTTTAAGAGCCCCCAAGTATCCCAATTATACTCCAATCCAGTGCCTTGTACAAAAGAGGCACTTTCTAAATGCTTTTTAAACTGAACTGAATTCATGGCCCAAACACTGGGTACAGTTATATCAACCAATGGAAGTATTCCATCTCTTCCCTAGCTCCATATACCCCTTAGCCGCTAGACAGCAGCTATGCAGAGTAAGGTACTAACCCCTTTATAATATGGAAGAAAAAGAATATTTGGGTAAAGAACAGTGACAAATTCATCTTGAGAAGAAACATAGTCCTTAAGATAAAAAGTACTAGAGGAGAGCTGAGAGAATGTTGTCCATTAGATAAATGCTCTGAGAGGACTTATCTGAAAGCAGAACATTGACTACAGTAAAGAGGACTACGGTTCATTGTGGTCCATCAATTCTTTCAGATATGATTTTGTTATAAATAAAAATATAATAGAACATGGATAATATTGATATGTGGCTTTCGAAGTCATTATGCAACTCATAGAAATCCTTATGTATGGTTTAGTGGCCCTCATTTCTATTAGAGTTGGATATTATACCATGCGGCCTCTAACATTGGGGTTAGGCCTATCAGCAGGGTGGTATTTCACATCACAAGTTAGAGATGGATAAGAACACTCTGGTTTGAGGCATTAGAAGACAGAGAGATGCTGATGCTGATGACCAGAAGAAGCTGGAGGAGAAGTTGACCACACAAGGAGTAAGAAGAAGCAGGGGATAGAAAACTCAAAAGTTGATGAGAGAAGTTGGCTATATTAGAAAGAATACAAGCTGATAGCAGCTCAACAGAACTTATAGGCAGGCTATGAAGCTAAAATGAGGAATTATTTGATTAGAATACAGCACTATGGTTGTTGGAAGCTGATTGGAGGTAAACAGAATCCTTTGTTATTTGAATACCTACCTAGACTTATTTTCCTCTAGCATTGACTACACCCTAAAAGAAGGAAAATCTCTTATAGTATTCCCCTTTATTGTCTTCTATGTTTTATTTTTTGCCTTCCATATTTTAAGAAAGAGAAAGAAGACAGGCTTCGTTGGGAACTGTGTGTGTGTGTTTTAAAATAGTGTAACACATTCTCAGCACATTGCCCAGGGAAGCTGTGCGCTAAAAGAGCTTAATACTGCTTCAGTAGCCCCAGAGCAGCAAAGAAGTAGCTCTGGCCAGTAAGAGAGTTGTGAAGATTACAAGAAGAGTAGCTAGCAGAGAAGCAATTTGGCCCAGCAGGCAGTACTTGGTGCAGTCTGTTCCCTAAAGAAATCAATGGAAAGAAGGCCTGAAATTCAAAAGGATGAGTTGCCATGGGTATGTAGGTACCTTCCTACCAACTTTCTGTAAGTTTATTTCAACTCCTGCCTTGCAGACATTATGTACATTGGTAGGAATGTATGAGCTAGGTTTATAGGTGGATTGTGATGTTCTCATTATTCTGCTCATGATTTATAATAAATATTATAACTATTACTGAGTTTGTCTTCTTATCTATTAAATACTTCATGTTTAAGGGTCAATGGTGTTACTGTAATTGATTTATGTAAATCACCTCCCACACTGATGGGATTTAAAGTGGTTAGTAAAAGAAATGTGCTATACTACACAAACACACACGCACACACACGCACACACACACACACACTCACCAGGGTTACCTATAGGACTCTGGGAGTTTGAGTTGTACTGGTAGGATTATGGCTATGGTTTCCCCTCTAAGGAGTCACATTGACCTGCCAAAGTTGTTTCAGGGAGTGATGAGTGAGCCAGCCCCAGTCAAGGAAGAAAGAGTGGCTGAGAAGAGCTAGGGTTAGTGCCATGCCTAGGCTAATCAAATCACCTTTGTAGGAAGATACTAGGTATTCTAACCTCTCCATCCCTCATATGCCCTCCTCTCCTCCTGTCTATTCCTGAAAAGATCCTTCACATCTGAAATACCATCAGTTATAAGTATTTTTATGCTAATAATCATTATGGAAAAACTGGATAAAAGGGGGGAAGTCTGAAGAGAAATGTTAATAACTATGACTGGCAATGCAGTAAAACTGGTCTGAGTACTAAACTCCAAGAGAGAAGCAGCATACAAATCATGGTGTATACAGGGAGTAACCAGAGTCAAGAAGTACTGAGTTAAAATCCTACCTCAGACTCTTAATAGCTTTGTGGCCCTGGGAAAGTCACTTAACCTCTTTTCTCACTTTTCCTCCTCTGTAAAATGAGAGAGTTAGATTCAATGGTCTATAAAGCCTCTTCCCACTTTAAATTTATGATTCTATGATGCCACTATACCCCCAGTGTGCCTTTCCTTCTCATCATCAAGATGCACAGTGAGTGTTATGTGACAAAGTTGTTAAAATAAAGCCTATGGGGGCTAGAGCTATTTCACAGGATGAGAGGAGTTGTTCATAAAATCCACCAATATGCAGAAGCTGAGTCAGTGTAGTCAAATGGAAAGAGCCCTACTTTAAGGAGTTAGATACCCTTATTTTTAGGTCCTACTTTGCCAGTAAGTCCTTTGTGCATATGTGATATTAAGTAAATCCCATCCTTTCCCTGGGTCTCAGTCTCTTATTCTATAAAATAGGGACTGGGTTAGATCTCCAAGGTCTCTTCAAGCCAACTAATTCCAGAACCTTTCCCTCAAATGCTGGTGGGATACTATTTAGTTATCACTCTATGTGTGTGTACATACACACAAACATATGTGTTATAATTTTGCATATAGACTTGTGATTTCATTGGTATAGGGAACTCCTTCCTTCAATGTAGATTTATACCTTGTCTATAACCTCAAAGGCTTAGAAAGCTGTCTAGGACACTGAGAGGTGAAATGGCTCGTCCAGATTCACACATCCAGTATGGATCAGAGACAGGATTCAAAAACTCAGTACTTGTGGACTCCAAGGCATGCCTACTCCTTCTATATGCCCCTTTCACTGCTTCTCTCAACAGAGAATCAATTAAAATGTGAATAGAGCTATGGTGATTGAAATGAAACGGAACAAAGCTCTTGGGTTGATGTTTCAATGGAAAATGCCAAGGTTGCTCTCTACTTGAATGCAAGTCCTAGTTTGAGTTCAGGAAACAATAGTTGCCTTGATTCTACTACATTTTCAGAAATCAGTTTTTCCTTATCAAAGGTTAAAGCATAATTACTTGCTTTACATAATGTGCAAAACAGTACAAATTGAAACAATCACAAGAAATTGCCTTCGGATGGCAATGACTGTGTTGAGTCATCTCCGTTTGATTGTCCTTCCTAGCAAGAGTTAGGACAGTGTAGACTACCCCCTCTAAAAACAAGCCTGCTCCTTTCCAACAGAAACTTAGACATAATTTAGTTGAAAGCACACATTTTCAGATTTCTGGTTTCCATCAAGTCAACTCAAGGTTCCTTGAGTGCTTCATGCCACTTGGGAAATGTCTTTGACGAACACAGAAGCTAGGTTAATTGAGAACAATTACCACTAACCTACCCAGGTGACCTTAAGTCAGTTTCTTGTCATTTAAGTCAGCTAACAGTGTGTACCTGGTGAAATTTAAGGCTTTCTTAATTTAGGAAGTTTTAGATGGTGTAGCTCTGACTCATCACAGAAAATGTCCATCTTTCAGGGAGCTCACATATATGGGGTAAATCTGCTACTATTTCCTGAGCTTCAGAAAGCTGAGGTTCTGGGCCAGATCTTTATTTTATTTCTAAAATCTTCCACAACAGGTCTAATTCTTTGACTTTTGTAGGGTCAGCTCTCTCAGATACTTTGCCTAAAATTCTAGGTCTCCTTTATTTTCTGTAAAACTTTTGATGATAACTGATATTTGCATAGTTCATTACAGGGCACAAAGAACAACTCTCCATACAGACACTGAATGAGGGAAGTACTACAGGTATTATTAACCATCTCCCCTCATTTTTAGGTCCAGAGAGTCTAAATGACTTGTCCATGGTAATATAATCAGTGTTAAAAGTAAGATTCAAACTCAGGTCTTTTTGGTACAATGAAAAATGTTGTTCTTGTTGTTTGTCCTTCATTTTCTCTCTTTTTTAAAAAAAATTTTATTTATTTATTTACTTTTAGTTTACAATATTCAGTTCCACAAGCTTTTGAGTTCCCAATTTTCTCCCCCTCCATCTCCTTCCCCTTCCCCCCTCCATGGCAGCATGCAATCTGATATAGGTTCTACAAATACCTTCACATTAAACATTAGTCAAGTTGTAAAGGATTATAGCCAATGGAGTGAACAATGAGAAAGAGGAAACAAAACAGAACAAGAAAAAGAAGAGAGCGAGTAGTTTGCTTCAATCTGCTTTCAGATTCTGTAAATCTTTCTCTGGATGTGGATAGCTTTTTCCATCATGAGTCCTTTGTAGTTGTCTTATACCCTTGCATTGCTGAGATGAGTCTGGTTTATCAAAGTCAGTCCTCACAGATACAAAGTGTCTGTAATTGTGTACAAAGTTCTCTTTTCTACTGCTCTCACTCAACATCAGTTTATATAAGTCTCTCCAGGTTATTATGAAGTCCATCTGCTCCTCATTACTTTTTTTTTTTTTTGCCTTTTTTGGAGGAGGAAGCAGGGCAGTTGGGGTTAAGTGACTTGCCCAAGGTCACATGGTGGATAAGTGTTAAGTGTCTGAGGCCAGATTTGAACTCAGGTCCTCCTGACTCCAGGGCTGGTGTTCTATTCACTATGCCACCTAGCCACTCCTTGCTCCTCATTTCTTATAGCAAAATAGTATTCCATTACGGCCATATACCACAACTTGTTTAGCCATTCCCCAACTGATGGGCATTTCCTTGATTTCCAATTCTTTGCCACCACAAAAAGAATTGTTATAAACATTTTTGTACATACAGGTCCTTCTCCCACTTGTATGATCTCCTTGGGATACATCCCTAGAAGTGGTATTGCTGTGTCAAAGTGTATGCACATTTTTATAGCCCTTTGGACATAGTTCCAGATTGCTCTCCAGAATGGTTGGATCAGTTCACAACACCACCAACAATGCATTAGTGTTTCAATTTCCTGCATCTTCTCCAACACCCATCATTTTTCTTTTCTGTCATATTTGTCAATCTGACAGGTGTAAGGTGATACCTCAGAGTTGTCTTAATTTAGAGCATTTTTATATGACTATAGATAGTTTTAATTTCATCCTCTGAAAACTGCCTGTTCATATCCTTTGACCATTTCTCAATTGGGAATGACTTGTATTCTTATATTTTTGACTCAGTTCTCTATATATCTTAGAAATGAGGCCTTTATCAGAGATACTGGTTGCAAAAATTCTTTCCCAATTTTCTGCTTCCC
Organism: Pseudochirops cupreus; assembly: GCA_028627135.1. Lineage (NCBI taxonomy): Eukaryota > Metazoa > Chordata > Mammalia > Diprotodontia > Pseudocheiridae > Pseudochirops > Pseudochirops cupreus. Next base: position 31,189,182 of record CM053582.1, on the reverse strand, counting down.
TCCTAATCTTGGTTACATTGGTTTTGTTTGTACAAAAACTTTTCATTTTAATGTAATCAAAATTATCCATTTCACATTTTGTAATGCTCTCTATCTCTTATTTGGTCATAAATTCTTTCCTTCACAAATATGACAGATAAACTATTCCTTGCTCTCTCAGAGTGCTTACAGTATCAGCCTTTATATCTAAACTGTGAACCCTTTTAGATTTTATTTTGGTGTATGCAATAAGATATTGTTTGTTCTTCATTTTTGAAGGGGATAAATGACACGAGGGGGTAACGTCTTGACTTATGCATGAATTGGATTTGATTGAGACAGAGCTGAACAAAGTTGTCAGTCTCACTCTTCTACAGTCATTGAAGTCCAGTGGCAAGCAAAATTCTAGACAATTAATGATGGCTGGGGATGCAGGAGATGACCTTGGTGTCTTCAATGTCTGAGCAAGCTCTAAACCAAGCCTGCACAACATACGAACCATGGGTGACCCACTTGTGACCCATGTGTTTAAGGATTTCAGGCAGCTGGTAAAAAATGTAGGTTTGCCACTGTGTATGCTCTCCAATTTGTCATATGACCCACAGCAACCAACCATTGTTAATCTGTCTCTAGTCTAACCTATCTATGGCCTGAAGAAGTTTACAAGTTGTACAGGTATGCTTTAAGCACTCCACAGCACCTGCTTTAGCCCCATCATGGTGCCTGGAACAATCTGCCCATTCTACCAGAGGAAGCTTCACATACATAGGGTACACACCTCCCTTAACTCACCAATGGGTCTATGGTGCACTGATTACCCTCTACCCTTTGCTGAGACACTTTACTGAGGTGTGGCTATTGTGCATGCTACAACTTTCTTGGAGCCACAGATGAGAGTACTGAAAAGTCACCTCTCTGTCCCTCAGTTTCCTATATAAATAACTTCTATATAGGCATGCTGTGGCACAGTACATACAGTACTGGGCCTGGAGTCAAAAAGACATGAGTTCAAAATCAGTCTCAGAAACATACAGGCTATAAGACCCTGAACAATTCATTTAACTTCTCAGTAGCTCCAGGGAATTCCATAAGACTGAAAATTGTAGATACTGGGACAGCTACATGGCACAGTACATAGAGCACTGGCCCTGGAGTCAGAAGGATCTGAGCTCATATCTATCCTCAAATACTTAGTAGCTATTTGACCCTGGGCAAGTCACTTAACTTCAACTGCCTCCAAAAGAAAAGAAAAGAAAAGAAAATTGTAGGTATGAAGTATGTTGGTTGAGGGTGTTTCCTCAGCAGAAGGACTAACACCAGTAAAATCAAAGGGCCAGAGAAGAACCAAAATTAAAAAAAAATACTGAGGGGAAAAAGCCCATAGCCCATTTTCATCCACAACACAGCCTATCTGCATTGTGTCCACTTCTCACAGAATCTACTCCTATACTGATTCCCAGCATCTGCAAAAAGCTTGCTTTTGATGCGTGGGATATCTGAGTCATGTTAACCAGCCATTTCTCTAGATTCTCCAAGATCTCTGGCCTTATTATGTTAGCTTATTAGGAAGCCAAGTACCTGGGCCATATCATCTCAACTGTCTGTAGAAATGTCTTCACTGAGTTACGATTTAATGTTATGCCCTCAGCCTTCAGAGATGGTCGATACCAGAATGGCCCATCTGAGCAGTGCTTTTGTGTCTTTGGCAAATCAGAGTTCAAGACATTATCCACTATGTGATCCAATACCCGTTAGCCAAAGGTTCGAATGATAAATCATTCCTCCAGTTTAGTTCCAGGAAGAGGTTTGTCTCAGCAGATGAATTTGTCTGCTTCCTTTTGTCACACAATCAAAGCTATGCAACCTGAAGGGCTTTCTTCTTTCTTTCTCTATTGCCAAGTAACTCAGAGGGCTCATCTCAGGTGCCTGATGACATCTACTCCCTCTGCTCCCTCTAGATAGTGTCTATTTTGGTGTTATCTCTAATTTTCCTGATTTGCATTATTGTTTAATTATGGAAGATGCCAATTCTTTTGGAAGGAGACAGGATGTACATTTTTGAAATGAGTTCATTCATGTTTATTGTCATTGTAATGAGACAATGATTGGAATGTTTTCTTGATGCATTTCAATATGGGAATGAGTTGACACTAGTCAGGTTGCTCATATACTCTCTTGGATAGTCATGAACACTTTCCTTTTTCCAGAGGTGAGCAGCTGCTCCTTCTTTTATTCTGGTTGCATCACTATAAATGATGGCATTGTTATGACATCCTGCTATTCTATTGATCCATATCTTCAGTCTGGGAGTGATGACTTTATCATAGCTTCTCTGTTTTTCAGGCACATTTGTCATTCTTCTGGAACAATATCAAGGAAATGAAATTAATTGGAAAAATATCTGATGGCTTTTATATAAGGTACATGCTTTTGTCAGGAACAAGGTAAACAAGAACATTGCCCTACTTAGAACAGTAATTAAATGAAAACTTGTAATTGGGTACATTACAAAACCTCTCAGAACAACTGAGATGGTAACTGTCAACGTGTAGGATTTTTTTCTTCTTGTACATTCAAAGACATTGTTTCCACAACTGGAATGACTATGGAAAGTTTGGTCAAAAACCGCTAAGAAGCACCTGGACTATAGAGTCAGAAATGGACAGAACCTTGAAGATGATATAGTTCAGCCTCTTCCTCCTTTCCTGCCTCATGTTTAGAGAGGAGAAAACCAAGGCCCAGGGAGGGAAGGAATTTGTGCAGCTACTCAGTATGAGAGTGGGGTTCTGAACCTAGGGTCTCTGGCTCCAAATATCTCATCCTTTCTATTACCCTACTCAATATCCCTATGCACTGATTTAAATTGATCTACTCTCAGATAATGATTGGATGACTAGAAATTTCCCAAAGTTATACATACACACACACTCACACACCCAACAAGATTAATAAGTGCTAATCTATATCCCCACTTCTTCATCTCTGTAAAATCTTTATCAGCATGGTCTATAAACCCTTGAGAGTTTTCTTGATGAAAACATGAGCAAGAAATAGGCAAGTCTTTATAGAGAGTTCTCTGCAGTAAACCATGTCTTCAAAGTCACACAAATGAACTGAAAGGTATAGAGGGATGCAACATGGTGGAATGATAAATGCACTAGATTTGGAGTGATGGATACAGAACGTGAGAACTAGAAGGGGCCTTAAAAACTGAGTCCAAACCCCTCATCTGACAAGCTTAGTGAGGTTAACTAACTTTCCCCAAATCAGACAGATAAGCGATAGGGCCAGGATTCAAAGCCAGGTCCTCTGACTCCAAACCCAGCATTTTTCCACTATACTTCCCCATTCTCCCATAGTTCCTAGTTTAACTTCCAGCTCCAAAACTTCAGTGTGATCTGAGTTTCTAGCTGAGTGTTCTTGATTAAGTTACTTCATAAGCCTCAGTTGCCTAATTTGTCAAATAGATCTAATAATGTTGGTAATATGTATTTCATTGGCTTGTTATGAGGAATGTCCTTTGTAAATATAAAATGCCCCATTAACAACTCTCCTCTAATAAGAGATCTCTCACACATATGGTAAGCTTATAGATTTCTTCATAGGTTCAACTACAGAAATAATTTTGTTCAGTGATTTTTAGATGATCAATATCAAGGGAGGCATAAAGCAGGGACACATATGCTTGCCAAAGCTTGTAATGATTGACTAAAATGTTCACTGTGGTAACTGGATGTTATAGCACAAGGTAGACAGAGTCTCGAGGCTTGGTGAAATAAAGAATTTAAGTGACGATGAAGGCAACTGAGCTCCGTTCCTCCCTTTCCAACCAAAAATTGTCATTGTTGTTGTTTGGTGCCAAAATTATACTTACTACTTATTTCACTGGGTCATTGTAAAGGTTACATAAGGGACAAAGTACAGGGTTTTATTAGAATACATAATAATAATGCTCTTCTGATATCACTGCAATTAATTAAGAGTGAGCTCCAGCAGACTGTACCACAGGCCTACCTCCAATGACAGCCCTAATGAATTCTGTGTCTGCTGTCTGAAGGCTAGCCTAGCCAGGTCAATCACCTCACCTGGCTCATCACCAGGATAGCCACAGTACACTAGATATTTTCATCACAGTTCTCCCATATTACATACTAAAGTCTAGAACACCTACAACTGGTCCTGGGTCCTGGTGGTAACATTGCCCACACTAAAGAAATAATAAACTCTAGAAATATAATAAAGTGTCTATCTGTGTACATATGTATGATCTTGTACAGGGGGGATTTAACCATAAATTATTCTCAAAATTACTCAAAAAAACAGTTCTTACCAGCCCTGTCCAAGTATAGTGAAGGCCCAAAGGATTCTTTTTCAATGGAATAGAAAACTTGGAGACTGAAGCTTCAAGGACAGTGCTGAGAAGACCTAATGTCAAGCTGAACACCAGCCAGCTTTAATGAATTTGAGATACCAATCATCATTTTTCTAGTTTAATACCTAGAAGCAGAAAATGGGAGACCTGGAAAAGATTTTTGGTTTCATCTAATCCAAAGTCCTCAATTTACAGAAGAGCAAACTGAGGCCCAGAGAGGGAAAGTTGCTTGTCTGAAATCATTATAAAATAAATATTTAATATTTTCTTTATTTTTTGTCAGTGAAAACTGCACATTACAACTGCAAATTTAATAAAATACAATTATTATTTAATTAAATAAAATGACTATTTTAACTGAAATGAATGCAATTTAGCCAACTGTACTGAGTTCAAATCATGCCTCAGATACTTACTACCTTGAATGACACTAGAGAAGTTGCTTAATCTCTTTGTCTCAGTTTTCTTTACTCTAAAATGGCACTTGCTTCACATGGCTGATATGAGGATGGTATGTAAAGGTAACTCATGTAAAGTACTTTACAAAATGTAAAGCATTATGTAAATGCTGACTAGAGATAATTATTATTTTTATAAAGTGTCCACTACACTCAAAACATTGTGAAGACCATGACGGAAACAAAAATAAACAATCCCTGCTCTCACAGAAATTAACTCTACTTCTTATATCCTACCTAAGAGATGCCCATCATACATATGGACAAAATCAACATCATGGAATAAAGAAATTTAAGATGTTTCCAGGTAAGGGAAAAAAAATCCATGTGAGATAGACCAGAAAACCTAAAAAGAATATCACTAAATTATTTTAAAATAAATTTTAATAATATAATATATGATGTTATTTTAATAAATAATAATTTAATAATTAATAAATAATTTAATAAATCTTAATCAAGATTACATTTTCTAAAACATGGAATGTTCTTCAGAAGAGATTCTGTATATCTCACTGGTATGTATCCTCCCTCTTTCTTAGGTGTTGTTTTTTCTGGAATAATTTTTTCCTTCTTTTTCTGGGTAAGCCTCCAAGTGTGTCATTTGGTTCAAAGATAAAACTTTGAAAAATTCTTCAAGTCCCTACTGTGATTTCCTTATAAGCATGAACACATCTGTAATGTCCACTTTTGCATAGTCATCAATGCTTGGCAATCCTGCTTCTCTCAGGAGGAAAGGGTAGAGCCAGACCAACCAGTTCCAATGACCTAATAATGAGGGCACTAAATCTGCTACGCACCTAGTGCCTTCTCTATTTCAATAATTGTTGCTGTTGAAATGCCAATGGCTGGACAATTACTTTTGCTCTAGAAGCCTTCCCCCAATCCAATAAATTTAGCTAAGTATTTCTGGACCTTTTTAGGGAACAGTCAAATTTGTTTACTCAAAGTCACAAAGTCATCCATCAAAGTGGGATGTGAATTCTTGACTTTGGGGAAATTGTAATTCACTTTTTCTGGCAAAATCAAGTGTTGTGTTACATTTAACTGTGGTTGTTCCTTGAATGGCAACACTTGGATGGCCATTATGATGGCTTTCTCTGTTAGATAGCTTCTTCCTAGGGCTTGTAGAGAGGCCTAGTGTTATTTCAAAAGCATCCTTCTTCTTTGTTAATCAAAGGCATTGCTTGATTGCCACTGGAGAGCACCTGAGTGACAATCCAGGTCTGTTTCATAAGTGGTGAGTTAAGTCTAAGTTAAATCGCATGGGTAATATTTGTCAGAATATGCAAGAGATATTGTCATAGTCATCAAAGAGATAGGTATTCAGTGCCTTCCAGTTCTCATTCAATCTGAAATTATAAACTCTAAAGAAAAGTGTGCAAATACACAAAAATCAATTATGTTCACAGTACAAAGAAGTCACAGAACAATGTTCTTTCTCAAAATTTGTTGGAGTTCCTTAAAGATACCTCTCTGAGAAGAAAGGGCATATAGACAGAATTAGGGGCTAAATAGTAATATAGCTTAAGAGGTAGAGTGGATACAGTGCTGAACGTTGGGTCAGGAAGACCTGAATTCAAAATCCACCCCAGATACTTAATTGCTATGTGACCCTGAGCAAGTTACATAACCTCTCTGGGCCTCAGTTTCGTGATCTGTAAAATAGGAACAATAATAGCACCCACCACATGGGGTAATTAAGTGGATCAAATAAACTAACAAATGTAAAGTAGTCTGCAAATCTTAAAGAAATATATAAATGTTGGCTATTATTATTATTATTATTATTATTATCATTATTGATATAGCAGCATCTGACATATATCTAGCATTTTAAAGCTTGTTAGTTGCTTTATGGACGTTATCTCATAGAAAACTCACAATAGCTTTGTCAAGTAAGTACAACACTTTTTCTATGATTCTCATTTTATAGATGAGGAAGAGTCAAGCACTGTGCTACAGACACTAGAGATGCAAAGGTTGAAGTAAGACACTCCCTGCCTTCAAGGAGCTGACATTCTAACAGAGGAGATAACATGTATGCATACAGGTCACATATACATAACACAAAGTAGATAGAAGGTAATCATATGGGGAGAGAGCACTAGTCACTTGGAGGGTCACAGGAGCTTGGTTAATTAGGACAATACAGACAGGGAATATGGATAATTCGGCATCACTCCTTCCCACTCATTAAAATGAATGGGTACTTTATTTCTTGAATTACCTACATAATATTTTCACTTTTTATCTGGTGTTGGATTTGAGGAATGTGACTTCCTGATGCCAAAATACTGAGCAGATTTGATCTAAAATTGTCAATGGGCAAGATTAAATTAAACCATCAGCTGATAGACTCATTGACTGCTTTCTCAGCACAGGCATTCTGAGGCTAGGGGTCCCTCGGGAGCCCCATCTACAATCACCATAAAGTAAAAGAGCACATCTACTGTGTGAGCAGGAAAGTCTCTAACACTTCAAGAATGTGTTTTCTCAGTTTGTACATTCTTTCTACCAAGCAGATCACAAGCCCTCCATGTCATAGTAGATGACTCTGGTAAGTTGTGATGGCTGAAATTTGTCCCTCAATATATCATTATCAGGACCACAGACTGAGAGTTGTAAGGATCCTTAATGTATATCTAGCTCAACAATCTCATTTTATAAATGAGGAAACTGAAAAGCAGAAAGGCTAAGTAAGTGATTTGCACAAGATCACAAAGATAACAATTGACACTTGAGATTTGAACCTATCACATCCTACCTAAGAGATGCTCAGCACACATATGGACAAAATAAACATCATGGGAAGAAGGAATTTATGATGTTTCCAGGTAAGGGAAAATATCCACGTGAGAAGGACCAGAAAACCTAAACAGAACGTCACTAATTACAAAATATTATAGATATTTTCTGAAACATGGCGTATTCTTCAGAGGAGATTCTGTGCGTCTCACTGGGATGAATCCTCCCTCTTTCTTAGGTGTTGTTTTTTCTGGAATAATTTTTCCTTCTTTTTCTGGGTAAGCCTCCAAGTGTCTCATTTGGTTCAAAAATAAAACCTTGCAACACAAAATTCTTCAAGCCCCTACTGTGATTTGCTTTCTCCAAATTTAACGCTAGGTATTCCACTACTGTACAGGGTTACAGTCAGTCTTCTGGAAATGAGCCTCTGCAAACTTAGCTGGACCAATTTTGGTGAACAGTGACCTCATAGGACATTGTTACTAGGCTTCCAGAAAAGACAGTCTCTCAAGTCAGAGGAGAGAAACCTGCAGCCTTGAGGCCACATGTGGCCCTCTAGGTCCTCAAATGTGGCCTTTTGACAGAGTCCAAATTTTACAGAATAAATCCTTTTATTTAAGGGGATTTGTTCTGTGAAGTTTGGATTCAGTCAAAGGGCCATACTTGAAGACCTAGAGGGCCACATATGGCTTGGAGGCCACAGGTTCCCCACCCCTGATCCTGTGTTTATATCCCACCTCTGATGTTTACTACTTCTGTGACTGTGGGTAAGGCACTTAACTTCACTGAACCTTGGTTTGCTTAGCTGTAGAATAAGGGGTTTAGTCTAGACAGTCTATGATATGTTATCCAGTTCTAGATTTTTCCAACTTTGTAGGACCAATCAGAACTAGCAAAGCCTTGGAAAACTAAGAGTCACTTCCAGACAACAGCAATGCTTCAGAAGGAAACTTCAGTGGAGGAGAGAGACCTCTATATTTTTGTACAGAAATACAAAGTCCAAAAGAACTACATATAAGGCACTGGACTTGGAGTCAGAAAGACTTGAGTTCAAATTCTGTCTTAGATACCAGCTGTGTGAGCCTGGGCAAGTCACTTATCCTCTCTGAATCTTGATTTACTTATCTGTAAAATGAGAGGACTTGGACTTGATAGCTTCTCAGGTCCATTCTAGTTTTAAATCTATGAGCCAGTGAAAAATGAGAATTATATACAGCCTGAAAGCAGTTGTCTCAGTTATCACCAATTTAGACATAGGTGGAATGATCTGTGTACAGAATTCAGACAGATCTATGTCTTCATAAGCTTTGGAAAGGCCACACACATGGTTAATAAGGCTCACTGAGAAAGATTGTGAATTTTGGGTACTGATATTTAGAAATATTTACATATCCTGGAATAATTAAGCTTCCTTATTGATCTGAGAAAGGTGGAAGAAGCAGTGTGTTATAGTAGAAAGTACATTGAACTGTGAGTCAAGACAAATGGATTCTTGTCTTAGCTCTGCTACTAACTAGCTATGTGGTTTTGGACAAGTCATTTTAGCCTTTCTGTTCTAACGAGGGTGTTAAACTAATATGGTGTTCTTATATGAATTTTTTTAAAATTGACAATCCTATGTATTTTATGCACTTGCAAATATAATTCTACAAAGGGTCTTTAGACTTCACCAGACACTGCCCAAAGGGTTCAGGACCCAAAAAAGGCCAAAAACTCCTAGACTAGACTGTAGCAAAAGCCTGTCCTGGAACTACCAGTCTCTTATCTATGCAACAAATATATTAACCATCTCTAATGCCACACTTTGCCCAAGAACACTGGCCCTTTACCACTGAGACTTAATTGTCCAATTAAGCAGTACATATGTAATTATACTTTGACCTTCAAGCTCACTTTCAGCCTGACTTCAGGAATGTGTTTGCGACCTCAAGGTATGAGACTCATTCTGAAGGAAATGTGAGTCATAATTACAGAGAATAAAAAAAAAAGGCAAATATACTTTGCATTCCAAAAAGATTAACGATGAAAGGAAAATTGAGAGCATTTTTAATTATGCATCTGAAACTCCAGAAAGCCATCATTGTGCATTTTCATGGGCCGGCTTTGTTCAGTGACTTTGTTCAGTGACACAGCAAGAGATGTCACTTTTGTAGCAGGATTGTTGTTTCAAGACCTAGTGCCCTAATGAAATCCCCCTCCTGAATACTCAGTCTTACATGTTTCAATCTCTAGATACATTTCAATTTCCAATTATTATTCATATCAGTGTGAAATCATAAAAAGACAATGTAAAATTGAATAACAATAAAATGGCTAAGATCCGTTAAAATGAAATGTAAATATTGAATAAACTGTGGTTTTACGAGAAGCTAAAAACCACCCTAAGTCATCATTAGATTACCAATGATGGAAATGTGTCCGCTAAATTTTTAGTGGAACATTATACAAATCATATTATTAACATTATCATATTCATTTAAACAAGTACCATTGGACCAAAATGTACCACTCTTTCTTAAAGTCTTCTATTATTTGAGGGAATAATTCTTTCTGGTGGGGGGACAAAAGTATTTAGGATTTTCCCCCTAGACAGTAAATTAGCATTTTGTAGGAGAAATTAGGGAGAAAAATAAGTTTTCCAAATTTCATATGAAGTCTCAAAGAAATAGAAAATTGAATGGATAAAGTATAAACTCCTCAGCTATTCTTCAAACACTCCAGGACCATTTATGAAGTGTCTTCTATGTGCCAGAAATAATGTTGGGTACTGAGAATACAAACATATGAAGGAAATCCCCTCTGATCTCAAAGATCTTGCACTCTTATTTCTATTTGTATAAACAGGTGCAGCACAAAGAGCCCTGGATTTGGATGACTGTGAGGAAAAGAGGGAAAGTATGCAAAGCATTAGCTAAGCATGTGTTATTGTTATCAGAATATCCCCTTAAGCATCTTACACACAGTAAATGTTCATTGATTTGGTGTATTTTAAAGAAGAGCTGACCAGCCCTTGGAATGTTGGGTCAGCTGATCGGGGTTGCTGCCATTCTATAGCGCTACCATTTTAGAGGCCCCTGGAAGTCTCTCTTGCTCAAATCTTTTTTAATTCTTTTTTTTCATTCTGAACTTAATAAACATAAAAAGATAAAAACAACATCAATTTTACTGTCAAAGAAAAAGGATCATAAATGAAACTATGAATCTCTATTACATAGAGCTTGCTTTCCAAGTATATAATAAATTCAACCTATAACTTTCAAAGCTGTCCTGCTTGTCTATGATTCCTTCTGGCCCAACTTCTGTTCTCTTTTCATTTGGAAGGGAGGAAAAATCTATGATTAACTGCCTCTCTTCCTCCTACCAAACCCTACAATTGCAAAAAAAAAGAAGAAAAAGAAAAACTAAGCACTTGTAACACATATGTATAGTCCAACAAAACAAATTTCCATATTAGTTATGCCAGTCAATAAACATTTATTAAGTGACTACTGTGTGCCAGGAACTGTGCTTAAGTGCTGGGGATACAAAAAGAGGCAAAAGGCAGTCCTTGCCCTCAAGGAACTCATGATAGAGTGAGAGAGACAATAAGCAAACAAATATTTATAAACAAGCCATGTGCAGGATAAATATGGGATAAATATAAAAAAAATATTATAAGGAAGAATGGAATATTGTAATATTTGACCAGTAGAGTAATTTTTGCTGCAATCTGAATTATCAGTTCAAATAGGCATATCTATCTACTATTATTTTGTCAACATCTAAACAAATAAGATTGTGGTCTTGTTTAACTGGCAGATATAGGCATCCATGCATCCTTAATAGCTCCTGTGAATGTTCCCATTCTTGGTTAGCATTATCAGACCCCATATTCTAAGCTTACTTAGACTTATTTCAGTAATTTTAAACTAATACTTTGTTAGGAATTTTAATACAAGTTTCACTATTCTACTTAGTGTCTCAACTACTTCTTTGTGGTTTCTGGAATGATGCTGAAAAGAGTTTATCTAGGGGCAGCTAGGTGGTAAAGTGAATAGAGCACTGGCCCTGGAGTCAGGAAGACATGAGTTCAAGTCTGGCCTCAGACACTTACTGGCTGTGTGATTCTGGGCAAGTCACATGATACTGTTTGCCTTAATCCACTTGAGAAGAAAATAGCAAACCACTCCAGTATCTTTGCTAAGAAAACCCAATGGACAGTAATGAAGTGCTATGATCCATGGGGTCATGAAGAGTCAGACATGATTGAATGACTGAAGAGCAACACCAATGTGCCAGACGCTATGCTAAGCACTTTACATCTATTTTCCTATTTTCATCCTCACAGACTGGGGCTATTATTATCTCCACTTCACAGATGAGGAAACTGAGGCAAATAGAGGTTAAGTGACTTACCCAGGGTCATGCAGCTAGGAAGTGTCTGAAGACAAATTTGACCTCAAGTTTTCCTAATTCTAATACTAGCACTTTATCCATTGTGCCACCTAGCCCCTTGGATAAGCGGCAGAGCCAGGAAATAAATTCAGTTCCTTTGCTTCTGAATCCAACCCTTTTTCTAATAGCAATGCAACCAGAAATGCTCCTACAGGTCATACTTGTAACCAGAACATGCACAACTTTGGTTTAGTAACCCACTGTAGATTTGTCATTCAGCTATTTTTCTAGATAAACTCTTTTCTTTCTCTTTTTTTTTCTTTTTCTTTTCGAGGGGAGAAGGCAAGGCAATTGGGGTTAAGTGACTTGCCCAAGGTCATATAGCCACTGAGCTATCTAACTGCATTGCCTGGCACATGCTTAATAAATACTTTTTTCCCTTCCCTCCAATACCTGTGTGACCTTAGGCAAATTATTTCCCTCTCCAGCACTCACAGTCTTTCTCTGTAAGACAAAAAGCATGCATGCATATGCTTTGAGCAAGCAATACCACTACTAGGTCTGTATCCCAAAAGAGATAAAAAGCAAAAAAGGAAAAGGACCCATATGTACAAAAATATTTATAACAGCTCTATTATGAGGGTAAATAATTATAAATTGAGGGGATGCCCATTAAATGGGGAATGGCTGAACAAATTGTGGTATGTGATTATGATGGCATATTATCGTACTATAAGAAATGATGAGCAGGATGCTCTCAGAAAAACCTGGAAAGACTTGCATGAGCTGAAGAATAGTAAAATGTACTGTGTACAAAGTTACAGCAATATTATAAGACAATCATCTGTGAATGACTTAGTTATTCTCAGCAATAAAATGATCCAAGACGACTCTGAAGGACTTATGATGAAAAATGCTCTCCATTCCCAGGGAAAGACCTGTTAGTGTCTGAATACAGATTGAAGCAGACTTTTTTTTACTTTATTTTTCTTGAGTTTTTTTTTTCTTGTCTATGTTTCCTTTCACAACATGACTATTATGGATATGTTTTCAGGACTAGACATGTATAACCTGTATGAAATTGCTTGCCTTCTCAATAGGGGTGAAGCAGTGAGGGAAGAAGGGAGAGAATTGGGAACTCAAAGTATTAATGAATGTTAAAAATTGTTTTACATGTAACTGGGGAACAATAAAATACTAGATAAAGGCTTTAAAAAAGGAGAGCTTCTGTCATATGGACTCTCAGGTCCCTTTTAGTTCTAGATTTATGTTCCAATCATCCTGGGAACTTACACAGTTAGCACCATAGCCCTGTGATGGGGAAAAGCAATAGTGCAAATACAACTAACCTATACAATCCTGCTGAGAGGTAGGGCTGGAAGAGCAATTACTAGTTGCAGGTAGATTTAACTAGACTGCCTGACTTTTTATGCCTTTAGACAGTTTACGTTGTCCCCCAGATGAGGGGCCTCAGGTGAGTTTGAGGGCTTAAGAAATATCCCAGTGCACTGTCTTCACTTCCTAAGAAAACATTTCCATCTTATTTTGCCATGCTACTAAATGGCAGGAATATGGGGGGGGGGCGGGGAGGAGAGTAACTGGGGGAACAAATGAGGGAGTGGTACTGTCTAAGTCACTTCTTGGGGTGGCTTCTGTCTCATGGTATTTCTGGGTACCATTTCTGGTCAGAAGGGGGTCAGTTCTCACGCAAGATATGCATCTATGATATGAAGTCCATTAGAAACAGCTGTCTTTCTTAAATGATGCTTCTCTGAACACTTGAAGCCATCACCCTGAGAGAGCTGAGGCACAGAAGTATCAAGCAAAACCATTCTTTTTTTCAAAATGTCTATCAGTGGCACTCTCTGAGACAGAACACTAGATTAGGCAGACCACAGGTCTGGTTCTTTCTCCCTCCCTTTTCCCCCTTTGTTCTCTCCCTCTCACTCTCCCAGCTTGCTTTCTCTCCCTTCTCTCTCCCTTTTCCCATACAGTATGTATGTGTGTTTATGTGTGTGTGTATAATATGTATATATGTCATGTCTAATGATCAAATTATACAATTTATATAAAGCATTTTACAAATGATAAATTGCTAAGTAAATGTCACCTATTAACATTATTCTCATTAGTATGTTCTCAGAAGCTGTAATTATTCAAAATGACAGTGAAACAGGTGATTATGTTCAAATTAAAAATGATGCTTAGAGTAGAAGAAACCTGTTAACAGTAAACTTCTTCATTTCCACCAAGATTCAAGTCTATTTCAAATGGCTGGCTCTAGTGCTCTTTGTAACTCCCATTATGCATATTGCAATATATGACAACTCAATGCATTTTCTATTTTAATACATCACTGTAGACTCCAGAGTTTAAAATTAATATATACTACTGCTCAGGCGAGCCTGGATTCATGAAGGTATTTTTATATTAATCAAATTAAATTCTTAATGATATTGACAGACACTAATAGGAATTCATCAATTCCAGCAATTTGGGGTATTTTATATTTTCTACCAATTTCCCTAGATTTTAATTAATGATTATAACTAGATAAAATGTTCTGAGATTAATTTTGTACCCAATAATATAACACAAAATCATGGAATTAGCAGGACATAGCTGATGTAAAGGTTATTTAATGAAATACTCCATATAACTGCTCGTACATTTGATTTGGAAATTAATTCAAATTGGATGGAGATAAGAAATGCCACTATCTTGTCTTCAAAGTTAGACTTGGAAAAATGGCTCCAATTTCTCTGCAGTTCCCCCAGTTCATGTTAAGTCCTCTATGGAAGACTTAAAAGTCCAACCTAGACAAGGGTCACAAAGCAGAAGACATGGAAGAGTTGATATCCATGCTGGTGGAAAGATGGCTCATACTTAGGGACATACAGTTCAAAAAGCTTCCTTACATAATTTCAGAAAACCCCTCATTGGAGGTCTTGTACTCAAAAGTATGAGACTCCTGTCTAAGAACTAAAAATGTAGTTTTTAGGGACTTCCAGGGGCAGAGACAAGATGGCAGAGTAGAGAAAGCCCTCAGCTGAGCTCTACCAATATTCCTCTCCAAATAACTTAAAAAGAAGCCCCAAAATAGAATTCTGCAATGGCAGAGCTGACAAAAGGTCACACTGACATTCTACTAGTCAAAGACAACATAGGAGGTCAGAGAGATCTGTGACATAAGGGTGAGAGGCTCCCCTGGAGCTCGTCTGGATGAAACACCAGCAATGGGAATAGGTGGTGGTAACAGAGGCAGTAGAAGCTTCAGAAGCTCCCAAGTCAGAGAGGGTAAGGGGACGTAGCAAGCGGTCATAAAAAGATGATAGGGGACCCCTGTACTAGGACAGAACACAGGATAAGGTGCTTTTCTTTTCATCAACTCCATTGCCTATATCCACTTCTCGGTCATAGTTCAAGGGCAAAGAGGGGCACTCTTGGTCAAGAGGGAGCAGAGGCCTTGAGGAACAGTATTGTTTTGGGCCCAAGGGATCAAAGACCTTGAGGAACAATATTCTTTCCAGTCCCAAGTGAGTAGGGGCCTTGAGGAAAAGTAGTGAGTGAAATACCAAAGGATCAGGGGGCTTTCCTGAGTAAGGACCAGAGGGCAGACAAGGAGAGCAGTGACCATACCTCTCCCCAGATCACATGACCTTGGAAGCACTGAAAACTTCCAAACCCCCTAAACTAGCTATGAAAACATCAGTGCAAAAAATCCTGAAGCTTGGGACTAAAAATTAAAAAGTAAAGAAAATTATATATCAATTTCCTTAATAAACATTGATTCAAAAATTTTAAATAAAATACCAGGAAGGAGATCACTACAATATATCACAAAGATCATATACTATATGACCAGGGGGAATTTATACCAGGAATGCTAGATGGGTTCAACATTAGGAAAACTATCAGCATAATTGACCATATAACAACAATAAAAATTATATGATTTTCTCAACAGATGCAGAAAAAGCTTTTTTTAAATTTTATTTTAGTTTGCATCAATCATTTCCACAAGATTTTGAGTTACATATTTTCTCCCCATCTTTCCCCTACCCACTGCCCCAAAACAGCCATCCCAGTGTATCTCCCCTCCCCCAGTCGATTCTTTCCTATGTCTTCCCCCCTCACCCCTCTGACTTTTCGGTAGGGCAGGATGGCTCTCCCAACCACAGTGCCTGTGTATTTCAAATTCCAGTTGGATGAAGTTAATAATAATAATAAAAATAATTGCATATATATATATAGATATATATAGATATATATATAGATATATATTTATAACATTTGATTATAGAACTTCAGATTCTAGATTCTTTCTCTTCCTCCCTCGTCACCCACCCCTACTGGAAGGATAAGCAATAAAATACAGGCTGAACATGTGAAATTATGCAGAACCTCTCCATAGTGAGCACACTGTGAGACTCTGATTACAAATTGTCCACCCTGTCCCTGTCCCTCTACAGAAATGTGAACATTCATCAGCCCTCCCCCCCACCCTGCCCTCCCCTCCATCATCCTACCTCTCATCCCCCTTCCCCTTACTCTTCTATGTGGCAAGATGTCCAGTTTAGAGTTTA
>CM053582.1:31123901-31172165 GCA_028627135.1 Pseudochirops cupreus | reverse complement strand
CTCTTCCCAATTTTTCTTCCACTTCTCTTATTTGGTTTTCAAAGTCCTTCTTCAGCTCATCTCTAGCTTTAAGGCATTCTTCACGTTTATTGGAGGCCCCTGGTGGGGGAGCTCTGGCTGAACTCTCCTCCTCCCTCTCTTTGCCATGATCTTTCCTTTCCCCAAAGAAGGAATCTAGGGTTTGGTTGCTGTTCTTACTTTGCTTCTTATGCTTATTCTTATTCATGGTTGGTCAGTTCGTGATTTTTTTTTTAAATCTCTGTGGGGCTCTGCTTCCAGAAGGGAAAGCTCTGTCCCAAATTGCTGGGTTCCTCCCGGCTGCCATAGCTCTCAGGAAGGTGCTGGGTCCCTTTCCTACTTACTTCTGCCTCACTGGATAATGAAGACTCCAGGACCAAGGCCCAAGACAGCAATCCGGATCCAGGCTGCTCAATGCAAAAGCACTTGGCCTCTGAATGATCGCTTAGTCCCACTGCTGTCTGCAGGCCATGGGCACTGAAGCTGCAATGTGGAGGCGGGTACAAAACCTCTGCCTTTCTCTTTCCAGCCCAGGAGGCCTTTTGGCCAGACCACTTTTCTCTCCCTGATTTTGCAAGTCCCACTGACCTAGTTCTGAACGTTGCTTGCAGCTGCTGCTAATCTGAGGCTCCTGGGCTCCTCCCGTCCAGGTGTCCCCGGGGCTCAGCCAGGGCTTCAGACTAGGCTGGGTTTCAGTTCGCAGTGCTGATATGGTTCCTCGTAGCCGAGCTGACTTTAGTAGAAAGTATATTTGTGTGCATTTTGGAGTTCTAGGATTAGTTTAGAGTCATATTTTATGGGTATTTTGGGGTGGCTATGTGATAGCTGCAATATGTTGCTGCTCCTACACCGCCATCTTGGCTCCACCCCAGAGAAACCTTTCAACAAAATATAATACTCATTGCTATTTAAAAATACTAGAAAGCATAGGAATCAATGGTGCCTTTAGTAAAATAGTAAGTAGCATCCATCTAAAAATAAGGGCAAGCATTATCTGTAATAGGGGAAAACGTGAAGCCTTTCCAATTAGCTCAGGTAAAGGAAGGATGCCCATTATTCCCACTATTATCCAATATTGCTCTAGAAATGCTTGTTATAGCAATAAGACAAGAAGAAGAAATTAAAGGAATAATAACAGGCAATAAAGAAACAAAACTATCATTCTTTGCAGATGATATGATGGGATTCCTAGAGAACCCTAGAGAATCAACTAAAACCTACTTGAAACAATTAACAAACTTCAGCAAAGTTGCAGGATATAAAATAAATCCACATCAATCATTAGCATTTCTGTATACTAACAAAAAACTCCAGCAGCAATAAATACAATGAGAAATTTCATTTAAAATAATGGCATACAATACAAAATCTTGGGAATCTACCAAGATAAACCCAGGAACTATATGAATACAGCTACAAAACATTTTTTAACACAAATAAAATAAGATTTAAACAAATGGAGAAATATAATTGTTCTTGGGCAGGCCAAGCCAAAATAATAAAAATGACAATTCTACTCAAATTATTTTACTTGTTAAGTGTCATACCAATCAAGCTACCAAAAATTCCTTTATAGATCTATAAAAAATAACAGAATTGATCTAGAAGAACAAAAGGTGAAGAATATCAAGGAAATCAATGAAAAAGAAATGTGAAGGGAGGCAGCCTAGCAATAGCAAATTTCAAACTACAAAGAGATAATAATCAAAACAATAAAGTGCTGGATTCATGGAACAGATTAGGTACACAATACACTATAGTAAATGGTCACAGTAATTTCGTGTTTTGTAAACCCAAAGATCTCAGCTTTTGAAGTAAGTACTGATCATTTAACAAAAATCACTGAGAAAACTGAAAAACAGTTTGGCAGAAACTAGGCATAGACAAACATCTCATGCCACATACCACGATAAGCAAAAGGGACAAATTATTTAGACATAATGGATGAAGTCATAAGTAAATCAGGGGAGCACGGAAAAATGTACCTGTCATGGCTAAGGATAAGGAAACTGCTTATGATCAAATGAGATTGAGAGGATCACAGTAAGTGAAATAGATAATTTTGATTATATTAAATTAACAAACTTTTGCACAAACAAAACTAATGCAGCCAAAATTAGAAGGAAAAGAAGAAAGTAAGGGGAAAATTTATTGAAAGTGTCTCCAATATAGGACTTGTTTCTCAAATATATAGGCAACTGAGATAAATTTATAAATATAAGCACCATTCTCTACTTGATAAATGGTCAAAGATATGAAATAGGAAGTTTTCAGAAGAAAAAATAAAAGTTATCAAAAGTCACATAAAAACATTCTAAATCACTACTGATTCTGAGACACTATCTCATAATTAACATGGCAGATTGTCTAACATGACAGAAAAGCAAAATGACAAGTGCTGGAGGGGATATGGAAAAACTGAGATATTAATGCACTCTTGGTAAAGTTGTGAACTAGTCCAACTATTCTAGAGAACAACTGGGAACTATGCCAAAAGAGTTATAAATCCGTACACTCTCTTTTACTTTGTAATACCACTACTAGTTCTGTATCCCAAATAGATTAAAAAGAAAAAAGGAAAAAGACCTATATGTACAAAATATATTTAGATAGCAACTCTTATTGTGCTATCAAAGAACTGGAAATTGAGGGGATGCCTATCAATTGAGCAATGGCTAAGCAAATTGTGGCATATGATTCCAATAGAACACCATTATGCTCTAAGAAATGACAAGCAGAAAGGTTTCAGAAAAACCTGGGAAGACTTATGAAAAGTGAAGTGAACCGAACCAGGAAAACATACACAAAATAACAACAAGATTATGAGGACGATCAACTGCAAAAAAAACTTATCTATTCTGATTAAGACAATGATCCAAGACAATTCCAAAGGACCCATGATGAAAAATGCTATCCACCTCCAAAGAAAGAACTGATGAACTCTGAATGCAGACTGAAACATACTTTTTTTAAACTTTATTTGTCTTGCTTGATTTTTTTGTCTTTGTTCTCTTTTGTAATATAGCTAATATGGCAGTATGTTTTTGCATGACTTCACATATATAATTAATGCCAAATTGCTTTTCTTCTCAAGGAGGAGTGAGTGGTCTGAGGGGGGAGAAAATCTGGGACTCAAAAAGAATGTTAAATTTTTTACAGGCAATTGGTAAATATTTAATGAAATAAAAATGTTTTAAAGAGAACTAAAAACAAAGAAGATACTATGAGAAATGGTTAATCAAATTATGGTACATGAATATACTATGACACAACTGTGCCATGAAAAACTAATATGAAGAATTTAGAGAAGCATGGGAAGTCTTACATGAAATGATACAGCATAAAGAAAGAGGAATCTAGAAAACTATGTGTTAGATGGCATTCTAGTCCTGGTATCAGGAAAACCTGAGTTCAAATACTTCTTGCCAGATCACATGACCTTGGAAGAATGGAAAACTTCCAAACCTCTAGAACTAGCTATGAAAACAGCAGTGCAAAAAGCCTGAAGTTTGAGACTTAATATTAAAAAATAAAGAGAATTATATGTCAATTTCCTTAATCAATATTGATTCAAAAATTTTAAATAAAATACCAGGATTCTCAGATACTCCTTAGATATGTGATTCTGGGCAAGTCATTTTAACCTCAGTTTTCTCATGTGTAAAATTAGAATAAAAGCAATTATATTCCAGAGTTGTTGTGAAGATAAAATAAAACAATATTTGCAAGGAATTTTGCAAACCATAAAGTGCAATTTAAATGCTAATTATTACTACTTATCTAAATGGAGAGAATGAAAAAGTGGCTGGAGGAGAACATAAGTGAGGTTAAAGAATCAGGCCACTCACTAAAGAAATTCACCATGTGCCCCTGATGGAGTGCCCATAGACTCAGGTGTATATATCTAATGATTAATCTTCCCATTAACCATTCCTTGGAGAAATCTCCATAGTCAGGAAAAGTATCATTGCTATAAGAATAGACTATATCTACTAGCTGTGTGACCCTGCACAAGTCACTTAAGCCTGCCTCCAAAAACAATCCAAAATAAAACAAAACAAAACAAAGAGTAGACTATGTCATCCACTTGAAGATGAGTCACAAAAGAGATGATGCTGTCTCTAGAGCCAGGACCCCACTGGCTTTGAATACTGACTTCAAAGCTCACTAGGTGTATGACAATAGGCAGGTAACTGTACCTGTCTGACACTCTAATACTTCATCCATAAAATGGGGATAATAATATTTGTGCTACCTACCTTCCCAGGTTTGTTGTGAGGACTGTGCATTGTACATCTAAAGTGCCATATAGATGACGTGTCATCACGTGATGGTGATTAGGGGAGATTATCTAAAGCAGTACAATAGTCTCCAAAGCAGAGTATATGTATCCCATGGGTGCCAAAGATAATATAGTGGGGCAGAGAAAGAAAACAGGGGAAACTTCTATATCTATTTGTTTTTTTTTAAGAAATGAAAAGTGAGTTTTCTAAACATTTTATATATGACGACACTGGAGCCTTTACTAGGTCCATGTCTTTGACAAACCTTAAAATGCTAGATAAATACTACTTATCATTATTGCTGTTGTTATTGTAATTAGGCCAGATAAGTCATACGTCATATATGGTGCCTTCACTTGTTTGTTTTCAGTATACCATGACATATTACAGCTGACGCATGCCCAGTTAAGTGGCATTATGAATTATTTTAGGAGTTTTTACCCTAGGGCTCATATACCCCAAGGGGTCCATGCATATATTTCAGGGGGCATGAACTTGGATGGGAAAAAATTACATCTTTACTTTCACTAACTCTAACTAAAATTTAGCATTCCCTTCAACTATTATTAAAAACATAGGATTCTGAGAAGGCATTCAGAGGCTTTACCAAACTGTACAGGGAGTCTATAACACAAAAATATTAAGAATTTCTGGATTATTTTATTGAGTTTTAATGAAACTAACCATCACAAAACGTTCAAGAGGCTAAAAAGGATTCCTGCAAAGAAACCCCTTGGAAAGAAAGTAGTGAGAAAATAATGTAGGCATAAGGAAAGCAGAAAATGGGAACACTAATCTTTCTTCCACACCTAGTAGGAGCTCTTTATCAGCCACATTTGCAAAGTAAAAACAGTGATGATCTAACCAGACGTGACAAGAAGTCAACCCAAAACATTCAAAACTAACAACAGGACTCTTTGTAATGTGGATTTGCATCTACTTGTAATTAACAATAAATTATCTTAAGTATATATTGGGCCTTGAGCATTATGACACTATGAAATCATCATAATTAGTAGAGCAATATAAAATTGAACTTGGGTTCTCCAAGTGTGTTACTTACAGAAACTCTCAAATCCATATATTTTAAACACTTAGAAACCTAACATTCTGACCTGCTTAAAAATCTTTCAAATCAACAGTTTTAATGGGTTTTAAGCTACATACATCAGATGTACAATTACACTTGTATAGAAAAGTTAAATGCAACATTAATTATTTTACAAAATAAACAACTGGTTGGCATCAAAGAAGAGGTTTATTTGTGATTCAATTTCAATAAAAAAACTTTTGAATAATTAGGGGACATGATTGAAAAAAATTAGTTTCATGATTAAATGCAGTCAGTGATGCACTTCTTCCATTTGTATCTCTATATTTTTGTGAAGGATTCTGCCAATCGATATCTCCCAATGTCTTACTCCTCCTAAACCCATTCTCTGTCCTCTCTACTCCTTTCTCTCCTCAGTAATTTCCCAGCCCATCACTCCTGCTTAGGATCCACTTTCCTCCCTTCAATCTTTCAGCTAACCAGCTTAACTCTACTCTTTTCTCTCAAATCCCTTTGTTTTCTTGTTCTGCTATCATTCTTGCTTTGTCAAACCTTAACTCTAGATCAGTCCGTCATCTATTTCTCCAATTCCTATTCGTGTACTATTGAATGGACCTGGAAGAACTCATGCACCCTTGCTGAGTGGGTCCACTATACAATTTGTGTTATCTAATGTCAACAAGGCCCTTACTGAAGTATGGCAATCCTTTTACTGTTTCCTAATTGATTCTTCATCCCACTCTCCCCAATGGTTATTCCAAATCTCTTCTCTCTTCAAGTCTCCCATACCATATCCATACCCCATCCTCATAGCTGAGGACCTCACTTTCTTACATGGTTGATAAAAGAAACCATTCCCATGAGCTTCCTCTTTCTTTTACACCAAAAGACAATAATTCATTAAGCCCTCGTGTTATAAGCACTATTATGGTGGGTACCAGGAATACAAAGACAAAAATGGCTGTAATGGTGTTCTAGGTCTTGCCGTCATAGAATAACAATGGTAAAAGTTTTGTATCGAAAAGAAACTCCTCTACTTTCATGAGAAGCATAGGTTCAGCAAAAGAGCTCTGTGAGCTCATGAAGGAATCTGGTCTGTTTTCCTAATTCTTTTCAATTCTATACAACAGGAGTTCTTCAACTTTTTGTGTCCCGGATCTTTTTGGCAATCTGGCTGGTAAAGCCCACAAATCCCTTCTTAGAATAATGTTTTTTAAATGTATAAAATAAAATACATAGTATTACAAAGGAAAACAATTATAATGAAATACAATTATCAAAATATTTTTACAAACCAGGTCCTGGAGCAGCGATGGTAGCACATGGCCTTGTAGTGCCTGCTGCTAGGAAGGCAAAGGCTAGTGGGTTACTTGAATTTGGGGGTTCAGAGCTGCAATTAAGCTAAAGCCAATCAGGAGTTTGCACTAAGTCTGGCAGCAGTATGAGGAACTCCCAGGAGTAGAGGGCTGCCAGGTTACTTAAAGAGGAATGAACCAACCCAGGTTAGAAAAATGGAGCAGGCTGGATTTCCCATGCCCATCGGATTGAGATTAGGTCCATGAGGGACCACTGAACTTCCAACCTGAGTGACACAGGGAGACTCAGACTCAAAAAAAGCCCCAAAGGTCATATAACCCAGGTTAATAATGCTGGCAATATAGATAATACAATAAAGATCAAATACAAAATAGAAGGAGTTTAAGAGAGAATGCACCAGCATATGAAAAAGTTTCATGGGGAAGGTATAGCTTGAGTTGAGTTTTTAAGGGAGTAAGAGATTCTACAAGGTGGAGGTGATGAAGCAGTACATTCCAGGTGTGGGATATGGCCAGGGTAAATGCATGTGGATGGAAGATAGAGCGTCATGAATAACAGCAAAAAAGCCAGGCTAGCTGGACTATGGAATACAGGAAAGAGAGTAATACATGAGGTTGGAAAGTTAGGTTAAGTCCAAGCTGTGAAGAGATTTAAAAGTCAAACAAAGAGGTTTATATTTTATCCTTAAAGGTAATAGAGAGCCAACAGCAGTTTACTGAGTAGGACCACAGTTCCAAACTGGGTATTTTAAATTTTCAAGGGAAACATGGGCACACTTGGCATATGCTAGACATCCACTCAAACTACGAGTTAAGTGGTAGTCACATTTTCAGCATTAGATCTCACTACAGTCTTTTTGATGATGTTCTTGAATGCTTGAGATATGATTTCGTTTATCTGTTCCTGGCCAATAACTTCTCAAACTTTCTCATCTGAGACACAGTATCTTTATGAAGATGAAGTTGGATTTGGGGCAGTTAATCTGATAAAAAACAAGAACTGTGTGAAAACCAACGTGGAATAGGAAACAAGGGTGGCAGAGTCCAATCTAATTCCAAGTTTGCAACGCCTAACAGGTACACAGACCTCTTTAGTAACTGAGGTTATTTAAGAATGAAATAGCATTTTATACTTTCTTTCAATTTAGGTATATTAGTTTTTCAAACAGCTACTAAGTTGTTAGGACATAAAGACTTAATGAGTTGTCTGGAACTAACTCCTTACTAAATGGAACATGACAGCTAGGTGGCACAGTGGATTGAGTACTAGGCCTGGAGCCAGAAAGACCCACATTAAAACCCGGCTTCATACACTTTTTAGCTGTGTGACTTTGGACAAGTCACTTAACTTCTGTTTGCCTTGGTTTTCTCAACCGTAAAATGGGAATAATAGCATCATCTACCTTCCAGGGTTGTTGTGAGAATCAAGTGAGATAATAGTTGTAAAGTGCTTAGCACAGTGTATGGCACATAGTGAGGATCATCAATTTTCCCCCTGGGGCAGTGTAGGAAAATTATTGATACACTAAGTGCATCATGAACTGAAAATATGTGGGAGCCTCCGGAGTATGAGAATGACCTGGTTATACCTGTGCTTAAGGAAAATCACTTTGGCAACCATGCAGGAGATGAATTATAGATGGAAGAGGCTTGAGATAGGAAGGCTATTGCAATAGGCCGGGTGAGATGTGATAGGAGTTTGAACTAAGAGGTGGCTGTGTGAGCAGAGAGAAATGTATGAATGGAAGTAGAAATGACATGATTTAGTGACTAATTAAATATGTGCGATGAAGGAGAGTAAGAAGTCAAGGACTCACCAAGGTTACAAATCTGGGTGACTAGAAAGCTGCTGTTACCCTTGACAGAAATTGAGAAATTCAGAAAGGAGTGTGGTTGGAGAAAGATAATAAGCTCTGTTTTGGGCATACTGACTTTGAAAGGTCTATGTGGCATCCATTTTGAAATTTCCAGCAGGTGATTGCATTCTAGGACCATAGCTCAGGATAGAGAATGAGTTCTGATAGGTATCTATCAATCTATCAATAAGCATTTGTCAGTTGCTTACCATGTGTGCTAGGAACTACTTGTGAGAAGCTTATATTCTAATGAGGAATACTACAAAGATGTATATAAGATACAGAATAACTATAAAGGGAAGAAATACAAGCAAATAGAAACAGGTAAAGAGAGGGTTGTCTGGGAGAGATGGGAGTAGGATCAGAAAAGACTTCATGCAGGTGGTGCTTTAGTTATACCTTGAAGAAAAAGACAAAGGCGAAAAAGGGGTGCACTTCAGTCATGAAGGATGGCCAATGCCAAGGCAAACAGATGGGTGATGAAGAATTGTATGCAAAGGCCGAGAATGAAGGAGGGAAAGTAATATGCAATGAGGTTGGAAAGATGGCCTCAGGCAAGGTTATGAAGGGCTTTAAAGGTAAACAGAGGAATTTATATCTTATCCTAGAGGCAATAGGGAGCCACTGAAATTGATTAAATAGGGGAGCAACATAATCAGATATGCATTTGAGGGTAAAAATTCCTTTGGAAGCATTGTCTAAGATGGACTGCATTGGTGAGAGACTTGAAGCAGGGAGGCCAACTAGGAAGCTAGATGAGAAGGAATGAGGGCCTGAAATAAATTAGGAGCTGTGTGAGTTAGAGAGAAGGGATCTTATATGTAGATATGGGAGTTATCTGACTAGAGAGGATAGTTAAACCCATAGAAGCTGATGAGGTCACCAAGAGAGAATCTAAGAGGAAGAAGAGAAAGAAGCCCAAAGCAGAGCTTTGTGGTCACCTATAGTTAGTCTGTGTGATATATAGGATGAGAATAAAGGAGAATGAGAAGTGGTCACATAGAAAGGAAGAGAAACTGGAGAGAAGTGCATCATAAAACCTCAGAGAAGATGAAATATCCAGAAGGAAAGGGTCAATGGTCGCCAATAGGTCACGAGGGATCAGAACTGAGAAGACACCACCAGAATTGGCAATTAAGAGATCACTAATAACTTTGGAGACAAGTTTCATTTCCCACCCAACTGTACTCCTTTGTGTATCATGCTCCCAAGAACCTTGGCATCCTATATGATCACATCAGTCTTGAGACTCAAAGCACAACAGTACCCTCCTCTTGGGACCTTTCTGAATGGAGGGTGGAGTGGAGAGCTCCTTGGAGGGTGCCCAGGACAGCTACCTCTTCATTTCCCACCTGGCTGGATTCTTTTAGATTTCTTCATGCCTCAACACCAGATATCTTCCCTTTCCCCCTCTCCTTCATTTTTTATATTGTTTTCTCCTACTAGGTTGTAGGTTGTCCCTTGAGGGCAAGGACTTTCTTTTTCATAGTTGTACCCTCAGAGCTTAGCACAGTGTCTAGAACACAGTAGGCACTAAATAAATGTTTATTGATTCAGTGGTGAAATTAGAACTGAGCCTACAAGGAGTTGAAAAATGAGGAGACAAGAAGTAGAGACAATAAGAAAAAAGAGGTTTTTTTTTCTTCTCTAATCCCCCATTCTCTCCTTCTTTACTTAAGCTTTTGGCAAAGAGGTGACCCTTCTTAACAAGGTCAAGTCATTTACTTGTACCACTTGACTCTGCCCCCCTCTGTCTTCTCTAAAATATTATCAACATAATCATCACCCCCCTTTAAACACACAAAGGTATACACACACACACACACACACCCCTCATCCACCTCATCCTCAGTCTCTCCCTATCTATCGACTCTTTTCCTAATGCCTAGGAACATACGCAAATCTTCATCATCCTGAAAAAGTCGTCAGTAGTTGATACCATCCCTAACAGTTACCGTCCTATATCTCTCTGCTTTCTTACGCAACTTCCTGAGTAAAGTAAGCTGTATACAATGCCTCTAGATTCTAGTTCTTGACAATTCCAAAAAGTGTTATAGATATTTCAGTGTATATGGGACCTCTCTTTCTCCCTCTGACCCCCTTGGGGTATTTTTTGTCATGGAATCTCTAGGTTAAAAGGTATGGGCATTTTAATTATGTGCTTAACATAGTTGCAAACTGCTTTTCAGAATTGTTAGGTCAATCCACAACTCCAGCAAGGGTGTATTTGTGAGCTGATCTTTCGATAATCCTTCTGATATTGATTATTCAAATCCTTTATCAACTTCACTGACTTACTGGTGTGAACTGAAGTCTCAATTGTAGTTTTGATTTGTGTCTCTTACTAGTAATTTGTTCTGTTTTGACTTATGTGTATATGTAAATATAGATAAACGTATACATAACATATTTATATATAGCCTCCCCCAAGAAGAAGATAATTTCCTTGAAGAAAGAACCTATTTCATTTTTGCCTTTGTATCCTCAGAGCCTAGTACAGTGCCTAGCACATAGTAGGCACTTAAATGCTTACTGAATTGCACTGAGGAGCCAAGAAAGGAGGGAATACACAGATTCCCATCACACAATATGTACAGTGCTAGATGGGGCATAGGCATGTTCAAAGTATGTTTGGGATCAAAGAAACTATGCTGCGGTAAATGATAATATACTTCATTATCTGGTCACAATCCATTAGTTTCAGATATGAGCTCTGGTCCATCACATGTCATTTGCATTAGGACAATCATACTGTGAAAAAAATCTAAAAATAATCAGAGGGAAAAAAAGCATTTCAAAGCATTTTCTTTTTCCCATTTTAACACTCTACTACTTATGATGATGGTTCATTAGGTCCTGTCAAATATTTCAGGGGCTAATCCTAGAGTTTATTGGAGAACGGCTCCGTTAATTTTACATTCAAGCTTCTGGTTATGATAAGCATGCCAAGATTTGTTAACCTCACTTCTACTAGTACTGAACTTTAATCCATGTTTTAAAATACATAATGTTTCCAACATACGTTTTCTGTGCATGTATCATTTTAACATTGCCAAGCTCCGGAAAGTACCAAACAAAATGGGAAAGCCTGTGAATTCATCACTTTATAAAACTAATGAAGACAGTTATTCCCTAGGATCCCGTCCATAATATATATTATGGAAATAAGCAGCTGTGTGGTCTATACATTTATTTGATGACTCCTTATTAGCAATGCACTTGAGTCACCCTTCCCCTCCTCCTTTTATGGAATGACTGTGTTGCTTTTGATAACATTCATGGTGAAAAACAGAAAATTACCAATATGTGAATTGCTATATGATTAATTTATATGGTTATTACAAACTGGCAAATAACCACTTGGCACTGGATTTATTCACCATCCAGTTCAACAAGTTAAACTTCTCTAGGTAAAGAAGTGAGGACCATTCATCTTGGACTCAGCTACAACCAGAGCTTAGGAAAACTGGGCTCATGCATCAGCCAACCAGAATGTCTGCTTTCCTAGGCATTTACTGAAGGCTTAAAATGTCCATCTGGTGGCCTTGGGAAATGGAATTCCATGAAACAAATATATTCATCCAATCAATATCTATAACTGTTCTCACCAGAGAGAAAAGCTACTCAGTACGTGCTCTGTAAATTAAAAAAAAAAAGGCATTAGCTGGCAGGAGAGAAATTATCAAAGTTGTCAAACTTTTAAATCATAGGCTTTCCAAACAGAGGAAAGACCTATTATGTTGTTTCAAATAAATTAAGATGAGTTTGAAGTTTTTTCAAAGCTGAATATGACTATGATGTATTTAATTTTTTGGGGGGAGGGAACAAGAGACTTAGCTATTTCAATTATTATTAGCACTATTAATCATGATGACAACACTAATATAAAGGATTTATGACAGAGACACAAGACCGGAAATTTCCAGAAACTACAAAAGAGTTAACTTTAAGGAGTCCAGACTTATTGACCAATAAAGATTATGCAGTGAATCATAGCAACTGCCACTGCAGTAAACACCTACCAATACCTATAAAGTCATGATCACCTGGCCCAAATTATACACTAGAAGCTTGCTCTCTCAGGTAAAT
The DNA here is from genome assembly GCA_028627135.1 of Pseudochirops cupreus. Classification (NCBI taxonomy): domain Eukaryota; kingdom Metazoa; phylum Chordata; class Mammalia; order Diprotodontia; family Pseudocheiridae; genus Pseudochirops; species Pseudochirops cupreus. The sequence goes on along the minus strand of CM053582.1, from coordinate 31,159,552 downwards.
AAATAAATGAGTCCTTGTAACTCCAAAAAATGACCCCAAATTACCCTTGAAAAATCAACAATTGTAACAGAGTGACTACATTATATAACAAATTAAAACTATCACCCATAATCACCAAAATATGATACTAATCTATAAAAAATTAAGAATGTGTTTAATAGATATTGCCACAGTAAATACTTATAACCTCCAAGGTAAGTGAATGAATAGCTTTTGAAATATAGAATCATAGTAGAAGAAATCAAAATCGTGAGATTTACCTCAAAGATGATTTCAGTGACTCTAGAAAAGATGAGCTTGCATTCCAATACTTTCAGTCAATTACCAACCCTGGTATTTTATACACCTGTACACAGGTGTATTTAATGTACACAAAACATTAAGTGTAAGTGAATAGTAGCAGGATAGTTATTAACTTTTCCCAAGATCCCACTGAAATAGATGAGGAAAATGATATTACTACTATAGAGATGTTAGTGCGCAGTAAATAGCAGGCTTTCCCTGCAGTCATAAACACCTGGTTTTAGGTCCTGTCAGAGCTAATTTATCAGTTTGCATCTGCGGTGAGAGTTTCCACACAGGAAGTTCCTAGTCCAAGGAAATCATATCAGCAACATATCATAGCAACATATCAACAACAACCTGACAACTTCCATTTTCTACGGCTGGATTTCTGACGTGCATTCTTCACAACAACCTGAGAGGTATGTTTTAATGAAAATGGCACACAGTCTCCCCTAGTTAAAGGTATGATCCGATGGGGAATTGTGAAAAACCTTGCAGAAAGGGGGGATTTCTCTTTTGAGAAATTCTTCGATTAATGGAATTGCCAAGGTATAATCAGCTCTGGTTAAGGTGACATGCAACAGATGGAAAAGGTATTCTAGTAAGAAGGACCAAGGAGAAACACAGACATCCAAGAGAATCTTGTAAAATACTGCCAACTCCTCCTTGTAGCCTTCCCTGATTTTTCTAGACAAGAAAAATATCTCTCCTTCTAACACTTGATTTGTATTTCTCCTGTGTATTTCCATTCTAATTTATACTGCGGCTATTGGTGCACCTCTATTATCTCCTCAAGTATATTGCATGCTCCTTTAAGGAAAGAAACCAGGTCCTATTTATTTTGGAATCCCTAAAGGGAAAGTGCTTAACAAATGCATGTGGTTGAATTGATTACACTGAGTTTCTGGTAGTTAACTTTGGATGGAAAGGATACAATTATGCATTTAAAGCACCTTTAAAATCTCCAAACACTATACAAAGTCCGCGATTACCATTAATACATGTAACAACCTTTAATTGCATTCATTTAAATTCAATACAAGTATTTAGTAAGCAACTACTATATGCCAGGCATCCTATTAGGTGCTGGGGATCCAGTCAAAAGATGGGACAATCCCTGACCTCAAGGAACTTATGCTCTTCTGGCAAAAAAAAAAAAATGTATAGAGTAACAAAGAATAGACAAATATACTTGAATATAGATAGGGACTGGATCTATAATTTTAGTGATAAAGTTCCCTTGGGAGGAAACTCCCCTACCAATGCAGATCAGCACCTTCCCTGCAACACAGAGATCTTCCTAGAGCACTGAGATGTACAATAACTTGCCCCAAGTTATACAAAATATAGACAAAATCCAAACAGTCATTCCCCAGGGGTGCAGGGAAACTAAAAACTGGGGGAAATCAGCAAAGGCGTCTTGTAGGAGGTGGGCACTTGAACTGATCCTTGTGGAAAGAAAAGGGTTTCAAAGGCAGAGGTGAAGAGTACAAGTCTCTGCAAAGGCAGAGAGGGAGATGGGAGGTGGAATGTCAAATATAGAGATCATATCTGGTGCTTTCAAGGTCCCAGATGGATACCTCCATTTAAAAAGGATATCTGTCCCTACAAATACATGAAGATGTTGCAACCAATAAGCTCCAGCACAGAGGAAGAAAGGCGGTTTATTAAAGGCACTGCCTGGAAGTTCTGATGACATCATCTAGTTCTGATGCCACTGAGTCTAACAACAATAAAATTATCATACTCATGTTGACTGTGGTGGTGATGGTAACAGCAATATTTCTGGGAATGTAAACTATTGTCAGGCAATGGGGCAGCATTTACTAAAGAAGAAACATCTAGACAGTCATCACAAGGAAGCAAAGTCCTATTAGATAAGGAACTAAATTTGATTTGGAGACTTTGGTTGCAAATTTGCCCTAATAGGATGCTTCGACTCATGGTACATAAAATAATTCCGTTTGAAGTGCCCTTGACACATTAGCAAGGCCTCTTCCTGGTTGCTTATTTGATATGACAAGAGATTTCTATAAGTGTTAGTTTTTCATGGAAATTATCAAGAGTTGACTCTGCAACTTGGCTCCAAGTAGCCTTCATCTCTTTAATCTCCTTCAGTTCTGCCTCCGCTCATGTCGTCCCTCTGAGAGGTGAAGAAAAAGGGAAAAATAGGTCAGGAAAAAGACCTGGATAAAGAAATTTTCATTTCATTTTAAGGCAGTTTTGTGAGATCTTCCTGCTTTTCAGTGGCTTTCTCCATCAGCAACTTTCTAATGGATAATTAATAAAGGTGAATGGGACAAATATAGAGGCATTTACCTTCTGATAAAGATTCAAAGGCTTCCTATCAGCATCCAACTGGAAGAAATTGAAATGACTACATTGTTACCTATCTATGCTTCTGTATCCATCAGGAACCCTACTCTTTCCCAACCTCCATCTCACTATATGTGTAGAAAAAAGAAATTACTTAACGGTAATTTCATTTGCCCTAATCTTGCCTTTTCCCTGAAGGATAACATTCATCTGTACTGGCAGATATACAAATATGGTGGCAGATGGAATTAAGTTAATATGACAAGCAGCAATAGTGATCCTGGAATCAGAGTCTATGGCCAAGTTAATAAAGACAGTATCTCAAAAATGATTAACTACAGAGGTTGGAGATCTGGATTTTAGTTTCTCCATACTTTACCTTGTTCATCAGTTACTAATTCCTGACCCAGTGTTTGCACCTGACTCCCATTCCTGGGAATGCTCTCCTTGCTCATTTCCTTCAAGACTCAGTTAAACTACCACCACTGACAAGGGATCCTTTCTGATCCCCTCAGTTGAAAATCCTTACCACAGCGGCCTATTCAAAACTGCTTTGTAAATAATTTTAATTATTCTCCTGTACATGGGTTTTCACACACACACACACACACACACACACACACACACACACACACACACACACACACACACACACATCCAAAAGAACATAAGCTCCTACAGAGAAAGGAGCTTTTTTTTGCATTTGTAGCCCCAGGGACTAACAACTGATTGGCACATAGTAGGTACTTAATTAATGCTTATTGACTTGAGTCAAATTACCTAGACATGCTGTTTCTGAAGGCCTTAGGTAAAGGAGTGCAATGGGTAAAAGTACAGAAAGTAGTCTTCATTGTGAGGAAAAGAGATGGTTGTAGATAGTCATGCTGATATTTTTACCACACTTCAGGTTGCCAAAGCACTCTTCCAACATTATCTTACTTAAGCCTCATAATAACATAACCCTGTATAATCACTACTGCAAGCATTACTAGCCCCATGTTACAGATGAGAAAATGGAAACTCTTCCAGTTTAAGTGAATTGCTTCTGGCCATACATCTAATAAGTGTTGGAAGCATGGTTTGAACCAGGTTTCTCCTGACTCCTGGTTCAAAGCTTTATCTACTATATTAAACTGCCTCTCTAATGGAGATGACTTTTCAACTCAAGTCCCTGGAATGCATAAACAGTACAGAGGAGATTTCTAGTGCCAAGATGGCAAAGTGAGGAAGGAACCCTCTGAAGCCCTCTCAAATTCCTCTCCAAACAACTAGAAAACTTCCTCAGAATTGATCTAGGAGCAGGGAAGCAGCTTACCATCCTGGTAGGAAAGGTCTGTCTCACTGGGATGGGAGGGGAGTGAGGTCCAAGAGTAGCAGCAGCCAGCCTCACAGCAAGGGGCCTGCAGCAAGGCTTCAAACCTGGGGCAATTCACCAGCAATACCCCATGTTCCTGCAAAGGAAAAATCATGATTTTAAAGAAAAGCCTGGACAACATCAAAGAAATTATCAAAGAAAACTGCCCCAATATATTTGAACCAGAGGACAAAACAGAACTTGAAAGAATGCACCAATCAGCACCTGAAATAGATACCAAAATGAAAACTCCCAAGACAACATAGCCTAATTCCAGGGCTCACAGGTCAAGGAAAAAGTATTGCAAGCAGCCAAAACAAAACAATTCAAATATATTGGAGCTATACTAAGTATTACACAAGATTTGACAGCTTCCACATTAAAGAACCATGGGGCTTACAATATGATATACCAGAAGACAAAGGAGTTAGAATTAAAACCAAGGAGTACCTACCTACCCAACAAAATTGAATATAATCTTTCTGGGGGAAAATAGACATTTAATGAAATAAAAGACTTTCAAACATTTCTAATTTAAAGATCAGAGCTGAATAAAAAATTTGACCTCAAAATACAAGACACAAAGGAAATACAAAAAAGGTAAAAAAGAAACAAGAAAGGGAAAATGTAAGAAATTCAAAAAGGTTAAATGGTTTATATTTCTATGTGGCAAGATAACATTTATAACTCTTAACTTTATTACTGTAAGAGTAATTAGAAGTGGTATATGTAGACACAGGGTATGGATATAAGTTGACTTTGATGGAAATATATCCCCCGCAAAAAAAAAAAAATAATAAAGGGGTAAAAAAGAACATTGCACTAGAAGAAGAAGGAGGGGAGAGATTGAATGGGGTAAATTATCCCATATAAAAGAGGCATGAAAGAGCTATTATAATGGAAGGGTAGATGGTGGGGGCAAAGCTTAAACCTTACACACATCAAAATTGGCTCAAAGAGAGAATATCATACACACTCAATTAGATATAGAAACCTATCTTACCCTATAAGGAAGCAGTAAGGGACAGGGATGATAGAAGGGGGATGGGAGACTGTTAAAAGGAGGGATACATTGGGGAAGGTGGTGATCAGAAGTAAAACACTTGTGAGGAGGGAAAGGGTGGGATGTAATAGTTATAAACAAGTGAAAATAGCATGAAGGGAAATACACAGTTAGTTATCATAACTGTAAATGTGAATTCATAAACAGGAAATAGATAGCAGAATCCTAAAATATGATGTCTATAAGAAACACATTTGAAGCAAAGAGATACACACAGGGCAAAGATAGGGCTGGAGCAGAATCTATTATGCTTCAGCTGAAGCAAAGAAAGTAGGGATGGTAATCATGCTCTCAGACAAAGCAAAAGCAAAAATAGATCTAATTGAAAAAGATAAAGAAAAAAAACTCCATCTTTCTGAAAGGCACCATAGAGAATGAAGTCATATCGATACTAAACATATATGCACCAAATGGTATAGCATCTAAATTTTTGAAGGAGAAGTTGAATGAGTTATAGGAAGAAATAGATAATAAAACTATACTACTTGGGGATGTCAACTTTCTCCTCTTACAACTAGATAAATGTAATTAAATAATCTAATCCTTTAAAAAGTGGATCAAAGAGCAAATCACAGAAACAATAGGTAATTTCATTAAATAAAGACAATGACCACAATGAGACAACATACAAAAATTCATCAGATGCAGGGGAAAATTTATATCTCTAATTGTTTGCATCCATACAATAGAGAAAGGGAAGATCAATGAATTGGACATGCAACTAAAAAACACTAGCAAATAATAAATTAAAAATCCCTAATTCAACACCAAATTGGAAATCCTAAAAATCAAAGGAGAGATTAATAAATTGAAAGTAAGAAGACCATTGAACTAATAAATAAAACTAGAAGTTGGTATTATGAAAAACCCCAAAAATATATATACCATTGGTTAATTAAAGGGAAGAAGAAAAGCAAATTATTACTATCAAAAATGATAGCAGTGAATTCACTGTTAATGAAGAGGAAATTTAGACAATTGTTAGGAGCTATTTTGCCCAGTTATGTGCCAATAAATATGATAATCTAAATGAAATCAATGAATATCTACAAAAAGTATGAATTATCCAGAATAAGAGAAAAATACTGAAATAACCCAATCTTAGACAAAGAAATTGAACAAACCATCAATAAACCTTCTTGGAAAATATCTCCAGGATCAGATGGATTCATAAGCAAATTCTACCAAACATTTAAAGAACAATTAATTCCAATACTATATAAACTATTTGGGAAAATAGGCAAAGGAGGAATCCTACCAAATTGGCACTGACACTCAAACCAGGAAGAGCCAAAACAAGGAAAGAAAAGTATAGAGCAATTTCCTTATTGAATATTGATACAAAAATTTTAAATAAAATATTAGCAAAGAGATTATAGCAATATATCACAAGGATCACACAGTATGACCAGATGGGATTTATACCAGGAATGAAGGGCTAGTTCAATATTAGGAAAATTATCATCATAATTGACCTTATCAATAACAAAACCAACAGAGATCATATGATTATCTCAATAAATGCAGAAAAAGTCTTTGGCAAAATATAGCACCCATTCCTATTAAAAACATTGGAAAGCATAGGAATAAATGGAATTTACCTTAAAAGGATAAGTGATATTTATCTAAAACCATCAACAAGTATTATATGTAATGGGGATAAGGTAGAAGGCTTCCCAATACAATCAGGGGTGAAGCATTATCACATTATCACATCTATTATTTAATATTGTACTACAAATGTTATTTATAGCAATAAGAGAAGAAAATGAAATTAAAGGAATTAGAATAGGCAATGAGGAAACAAAACTATCACTCTTTGCAAAAGAAATGTTATACTTAGAAAATCCTAGAAAACCAATTAAAAAGCTATTTGAAGTTATTAACAACTTTAGTAAAGTTGTAGGATTTAAAATAAACCCACAAAAATCATCAGCACTTCTATATGTTACCACCAAAGTCCAGCAGAGATAGAAAGAGAAATTCTATTTAAAATAATTGTAGAAAATATAACATACTTGGGAGTCTACCTGCCAAAATAGACCCAGGGATTATATAGATACAACTATAAAACACTTTTCATACAAATAAAATCAGATCCAAACAATTAGAAAAATATTAATTGGTCATGGGTAGGCCAAGTGAATATAATAAAATGACAATTCTACCTAAATTAATCTAGCTATTCAGTGTCATACCAATTAAACTATCAGAAAATTAATTTATACAGCTAGAAAAAATAACAAAATTCATCTCAAAGAACAAAAGCTCAAAGATATCAAGGGAATCAATAAAAAAAATGCAAAATAAGGTTGTCTAGCTGTACCAGATCTCAAACTGTATTTTAAAGTGGTAATTTTCAAAACAATTTGGTACTGTCTAGCAAATAGAGTGGTAGATCAGAGAACAATTTAGGCACAAATTACATTATAGCAAATGATTATAGTAATCTAGTATATGAGAAACCCAAAGATCCAAGCTTTTGGAACAACAACTCATCATTTAACAAAAACTGCCAGGAAAACTGGAAAACAGTATGCAGAAACTAGGTATAGATCAACACCTCACACTGTATATCAAGATAAGGTAAAAATGGTTACATGATTTATGAATAAAAAGTGACACCATAAGCAAATTAAAGAGGATGGAATAGTTTATTTGTCAGGTATATGAATAAAGGAAGAATAGAACCAAAGAAGATATAGAAAGCATTGCAAAATGTAAAATAGATAATTTTGATTATATAAGATTAAAAAGGTCTTGCACAAACAAAATCAATGCAACCAAAATTATAAGGAAAGCAGAAAACTGGGGAAAATTTTGCAACAAGTTCTAATAAAGGCTTCATTTTGCAAATATATAGAGAATTGAGTCAAATTAATAAGAATACAAGGCATTCCTCAATTGATAAATAGTCAAAGGATATGAAGAGGCAGTTTTCAGACAAAGAAATCAAAGCAATTTATAGTCATATGAAAAAATGCTCTAAGCTACTACTAATCAGAGAAACACAAATTAAAACAATTCTAAGGTACCATCTCACACCTATCGGAGTCAGTAATATGAGTAAAAAGTAAAATGTTGGATGCTGGAGGGATGTGGGAAAATTGGGACACTAAAACATTGTTGGTGGAGTTGTGAACTCATCCAACCATTCTGGAATGTAATTTGGAACTATGCCCAAAGGACTATAAAACTGCATACCTTTTGATCCAATGATACCACTGCTAGGTGTGTATCCCAAAGATACACAAAAAAGAGAAAAGGATCTATTTGTACAAAATTATTTATAGCGGCTCTGTTTGTGGTAGTTAAGAATTAGAAATCAAATGGGATGCCTATCAGTTGGGGAATGGCTAAACAATCTGTGGTATATGATTGTAATGGAATATTAACAGGCTATAAGAAATGACAAGCATGATGCATTCAGAAAAACCTGGAAAGACTTAGATGAACTGATGCATAGTGAAGTGAACAGAACCAGGAGAATGTTGTACATAGTAACAGCAATATGGTTCAGTAAAGAACTATGAATGATTTAACCATTCTCAGCAATACAATGATCCAAGACAATCCCAAATGACCAAGCATACTTTCTGACTCCAGAGAAAGAACTGATATTGTTTGAATACAGATTGAAGGAGGCTATTTTTCAATTTTTCATTGTTTTCCTTTATTTGAGTCTTCTTGTATAAAATGACTAATACAAAAATATTTTACATAATTGCATATGAATAACCTATATCTGATTTCTTACCATCGCAGGGAGGAGGGAGGGGAGGGAGGGAGGGATAGAATATGGAACTCAAAACTTTAAATAAAAATGTTAAAAATTAAAAAAAAAAACAACAAAGAGATGAGGGTAAAACAGGGACATAGGTTATACCTTTAACCACATGCCCTATATAATGTTGCCAAGAATTTAAATTAGTAAAGTTCTGCAGTCCCCAGGAAAAAAATAGTACAGAGGAATAAATATTTCTCGTGTCTTTTATGCCACATGTAGTACATTCCACAGCACACAACAGGCAGCATGCCATAAATAACAGAGGGCTGGTCTTGGCATCAAGAAAACCCAGGTTCAATTCCTGCCTTTGACCTATACAAGCTACATGGCTTCTAGCATGTTCCTGACCTTATAGCCCAAAACAGCTCTCTAGGTCTGTGTGTAATTAACAAGTTTTTGAACTGGTCCATCATCAGAGAATTTCCATACTGGGAGTTTTCACATACCAATGAAATCCAAGGATCAGAGCTAAAAGTAAAATAAAATAAAATTCCATAGGTCACAGCTTTCACCCCTTCTCCTGGTACACACACACGCACACACACATACACACACACGCACACACACACACACACACACACACACACACACACACACACGAAAATATGAGAAATGAAGCCAGGGATTTGCACTGGAGTGTCAAACCAACAGTATGCAGTGTTGAAGGTAGAATTGCATTCATAGCGATATAGAATTTTGATCTGCAAAGCAACATAGAGATAATTTCATAATAGTCTCTCATTTTATAGATTAGGAAACTGAGGGCCAGAGAAGGGAAGTGACTTCTCAAGTCCACACAGGGAATAAGTACATGATAAAGAAGGTATTTGAATCAGGTCTTCAGACTGAAAATTCAGGGCTCTTCTCATTGTACTTAACCACCATAAGGATACCATACTGTTATAATTTCCCTCATTCCTCTATACCTTCCTGTGAAATTTATATACTCTAAATTAGGACACAGGAATGGAACTGAAAATCAAAGGTCAGAGCCTGAAGGGACCTTGACAGAATCGTAACTAGGGTATTTTGCACCCAAGGTAAGTACCTTGAACCATGCACTAGTCAAGTGACATGAAGCATACCCTAGAGAAAGGGGGAGGGGTGAACAGTACTCTGCCCCATGAGAGGGAGACACAGACCCTGGGTGTCCAATTTCCAGAGGCCCCTATCCAGACAGAATAGGGGAAGACTTTACCCCCATCCACCATCTGGTAGCTTTCTATTTTAGTCAATTATTCTTCCTAACCAGGTGCATATCTCAGTTGTTTTTATGTTGCTGAAGGACAGCAAATATTTTTAGCACCCTCTAATCTTGACACTATGGGGCAAAGACCTGGTTTTCTTCCCCTTTTATGGCTCTGGATCCTAGATATCAGCTAGCCCAATCCCTTTAAAACTGACTAAAGACCAAAAACAAAGACCAAGAGAAAGACTATGAAGAAGCTAGTGTCAGGACTAGAACCAGAATGTCCTTCTTATTTCCAGTAAGTAGCAGTGATCCTCCCTATCCCACCACCAATACCATTCCTCAGGCTTAAAAGGCAGGTATACAGGACCTCTTAGCAGCTCCTACAGGGAGGCTTGAAATCCCATTACATCCCATGCTAGCGACAGCAGAAAACATTTATTAAGTGACTACTATGTGCCAGGAACTGTGCTAAGCATTAAAGATACAAAGAAAGGTACAAGACAGTACCTGCCCTCAAGGAGCTTATAAACTAATGGGCAAGAAAACCAAGCTATGACATTGGTTCCCTCTCATTTTGAAAACATAAGATTTTGTTAAGAATAAACTTTTGAATCATAGGATCCTAAACAGGTGTGGAGACCACCAGTGAGGAAGTCTGGTAACACTTGGATTGAAGTAAAGCCAGAGTGCCTAGTGAACCCACAAGGCACATGCACCTTCTCAACAGCCAAAGAAGTAGACAAACCTGACCAAAACTCTTGTTGGGGTTTATTTCTGACTGATCTACCCACAGATGACTGGGGTTTGCTTACCCTGCATTGGTTCATTTGGACAATGGGCCTGAGCAGCTAGATTATTTTGGGGTGTGAAGGAAAGCCTTCACAGGGGAGAAGAGGGCTCACTCTTAGTTGATCTGCATTCCTGGCAGAACTGTCTAGCTCCTAGTAGGACCTCACATGTGCTGCTTGGCCTCCCAGAATGACAATATGAAGCAGGGTTCACAGAGGATTACAGAATAATTTAGCAGACGTTTTAATTTTTATTGTATTTACTGGAGCTTTTATTTTAGTGCCAGCTATGACTCCCTCCCCTAGCTAAACATTGGATATGGGATTTTCAACTCCATGGAATATGATGCTCATATTCTGGGTACCCCCTGGTATGCTCCACCCCCATCCTTATCCCTTCTCCAGCTTCCTTCTGTGTATTGTCTTCCTTTATTAGACTGCAAGATCCTTAAGGGCAGGAACTGTTTTCCTTCCTCTTATTTGTATCCCCATCTCTTGGCACATTGCTTGGCAACATAGTAGTACTTAATAAATGTTTACTGAATTGATCCCACTCTCTTCAAATTGCCCTTCTGTCCTAATAATAACAGCTCAAATTAATATAGAACTTTAAAGCTTTCAGAGAAAGACTTGATCCCTATTCCCCACTCTGATGCTTACTTGCTATACAATCATGGACAAACCGCAAACTTCTCTGAGACTCAGTTTCCTCAAAAACAAAATGGGAATAATACCTGTAGAACCTATCTCACAGAGTTGCTAAGAGGATCATAGGAGATGTTTGTAAAGCATGATATAACTATCAGTCATTCTCATTAGATGGTCTTTTTTGCCACTGTTCTTCACGTCTATTTTCTCTCTTCAGCTACACTGATCCCTAGAATGTTATAGCTGGAAAGGATCTATCTCAGCTGGACTCATTTAATTTAACCCTCTTATATTGCAAAGGAGCAAAGTGAGGTTGGAAAGCAGTTGCTAATCTTAAGGCACACAGCTAATAACAAAACCAGAATCAGGACCCAGGCCCCCCATGGCCCCGAATACTGTTTCTGCTATTGCAGTGGTTCCCAAATATGGGCTGAGGAGAGCCACAGAGCTATTGCAGAGGGATTATGAATCCTTATATCATTCTGATCTTTATTTAGATTCAATAAAATATGGAGTGTGACTCAGTCTAATAAATAGACAAACATACCTTCTGCAGACTGAATGAATCATATGTCTTGCACTTATTAGTCTCACTATTTTTCAAAACTATATTGATGCTACTGTGTTTAATGAAATAGAGATTCATTTAAAAGTGTCCATTCACAGTAGTTTCTTTTCACCATTTTGGGGTATTTTCTTAATCATCATAAAGTAATAGCAAAACTGCTATTATGTGGGAGGGCCATAAAAGTTTTGGACATTGAAAAGGGGTCCTCATACTTGAAAAGGCTGGGAGCCATAAAGGTATAACATAAATGTAAGTTCCTATCAGATTCAGATCTAATTCATTTATATTCCCCACAATGATTTAGCACAGCATAACTCTGATTGCCAGATGAATGAATGGATGTAGGGGATGGAAAATTAAATAAGGGAGGTTTAAGGCCTAGGAGGCTTATTGAAGGGCCTACATATACAAAAAAGCAACAATATAGGGATAGGAGAAAGATAATTTCCTTGACTTCTCCATTTAGCTTTTATGCTTGCTCAGACTCATGAAAGACTTAAAGAAATTTGGAAAGCTAAGGAAAAGAAATGGTGCCTCAGAACTAGGCAGCCCTTTGGGGGTTGTTGGAAGGCAGCCTCTGAAATGATATAAGGGGCATTCAATCTGCCAGTTAGTAACTGGTATGAGTTAAAGATTTTCTAAACCTAAGTCAGATTCAATGAAAGGTCCAGAACATAGGTGTTGATAAAGTTGGCAATAATAGCATATTCAGATATAGATGAAATGCCTGAGTTCTAATTAGTTTCCTATTTGTCCTGAATTCCAAAATAAGTTATCTGCAAATGGCTAAGACAGGGAACTGAAAGACCTCCTTCTCCTAATGAAGAGAAAAATATTTTTCCCTAGCCCTAGGCAGGACAAGTAATATTATCTTTATTTTACAGATAAGGATTCAGAGGTTTCAACTTGCCTAAAGTCACATAGACCAAAAATGGCAGAACCAGGACTAACACAGACCTTCCATCTCCTAGTGTGGTCATCTGTCCACTGTCCAGTGTTGCATCCCATCCACCATCCTATGTTCATCCCATCCACTGTCCAATGTTGCATCTCAGGACAGAGAAAACAGGTAGCCCATGGGTTTTAGTAGCTCAGAGCTACAGAAGTTAGGTGGACAGCAATTTAACCTAGGCCCTGACCTTTTGGCAAAGTTGCACAAAAGTCTTTCCACAATGATAAGAATCCCTCCTCTTCAAGAATATCTCCAGAGAAGTTTGTTTTGAATCCTTGTAATCCTTCATTCCTCCTGTAATTCTTTGTAATCTACATTGTAATTACACATAGGACTAGAAGAAAGGAACAACAGTATATATCATATGGTGGTGAAGAGAGGAAAACAGTTTATCTGGATAGGCAAAGGGTGGGCAGAAAGTTTCTGGGGGATGGATCACAGAATCTTAAGAGGTCAGAGCTGGAAGGAAACTTTGAGATCATCCCAACTGCGACCCTGATTCTGCAGAGAAGGGCCCTGAGGTTCTGAGAGAGGATGTGAAATTGCCCATGATCACACAGCACATAAAAGGCAGAGCCAATAATTGAAACCTTATCTTCTGACTCCAAAAACAATAATTATGCTGTACAGATCTTGTTTACACATAGTTGTTTGCAAGTTGTCTCTCCCGTTAGAATGCAAGCTCCTTGAGGACAGGGACTCCTTGAGGGAAGAGCAGTGTTTTTGCTTCTCTTTGTATTCCCCAATGCTCAGCAAACATAAAAAGCTCGTAATGAATTCCTGTTGACTGACTGACTGACTTCCCACTATACCCCAGAGTGAGGCGATGAAGATCCTTGAAGTCAAAATTTGTTTAAAAAAAACATATAACTAAGGGAACTTTCACTAAAGAGAAAAAATCAGTCTAAAAATCATCCCAAAAGCAAATGGAAAATTTTAGGGTAACAGCTATTTTTAATATTTTTATTTTCAAATATATTTTAATATATTTTGACACAACTTTAGAATCATGAGAAGTCAGAGGAACTGACATGTTCAATATGAACGTCCAAATGGCAAGTGGACAACACAAAACATGACCTTTAATGAGAGACTAAAGCACCCAACAAAAGGTTTCGAAGACAGGGACATTTATACGGGGCATACAAATACTCTGCTTTGGGGGAGTCAATCTTAATGGACCATTTATACTATGGGGGCATCTGTTTATCATTCCTACACAGGAATGATAAACACAGACACAATCAGGTGAAAAATACCCACCAGGAAGTTGATTTATGCAGATGTCAGCAATTCTCCTTGCCAATTCAGGTCTTTCCCATGAATCCTCTACAGTCCTGCTGCCTGATCCATGGGCAGTATGTGTTGGCAACCATTTCTAGGTCTTAGGTCTTCAGATGATGCCAGAGATCTGGCAGTATGAGAAAAGTTCTTGACACTCTACAGCACACACAAGGTCGTCGTATACAAGAGCATAATGCTGAGGGCTCAAAGGTCCTACATACAATGTACACACAGAAGCTCTGTCTTGCTTTTAATCTGAACAACTGGTATCAAACAGCCACAATTAAATGGATGGTTACACATATAGGAACTAAGAATCAAAATGGACAATGCAATTAAGTACATTTCACAAACTGTCCTTCACTATGTGTGTGATTTAAGCAGTATGCCCTGTTCACCAGCATAAACATGGACTCAATAGCATTGATGTTTTTGCTGATTAAGCTGCCTTCCATCGCTACACATCATTACCCACTAACTGAAACAGCTTGGTCTCTCTTTTAAAGAAATCTCATAACACACACACACACACACACACACACACACACCGGAGACTGCCAATTGAAGAGACTGAGGACAGGAAGAGAAAAGCATACACATTATTACCCACTAACAGAAATAGTTTGTATTCAGTTTTTAAGAAATCTCACATACCCACTAAAAATTGCAATTTGCCAAGCCAACAGACTGGGGGCACAGAGGGAAGATTTTTCATATTTCAAATGTCTATGTCCTTTTACAAAGGCATTCACCATATCACAGGTTTTATTGAAATACATCAGACTTAAATGTATCTGCTTTCATCTTAACAATGTAGACTTTTTTTCAATGATGCAGAGACCATTCTGGAGAGTTCTCTTGTGTTCTAACCTAGACTATCATCAGAGGATCAAATAAAGATGAGCAGCTCATTTCTAATTTCAAGTATTAGAGAGTGTCCTGAGAGGTTCAATAAATTGCCCAGGATGACAAATCTGGCATGTGTCACAAGCAGGACTTGAACCCTCATGATTTTCCTGACTTCATCTACCATGAGATATATATATATATATATATATATATAAACGCCCATAAAAAGATTCATTCCACAACAATTTGATATAAACAGTTTTTCAAGAATACTCTGCTGTCCAAAAACACTGGGTAAAGCCCATGGAGCAGCCTTATGGGAAGATCCTATGAATCAGGCAAGACTCATATAGAACTAGAAAGCATGGTTGAGTGGTAAGTTGTATAGGTGGAACATGTCATCCTATTGACGAGCTTGGAGCCATCCAAGTAAAATATAACCCTAAGCCATACAGTGGTATAGGATGTTAGCAGTAGGAAAACTTTGAGATCATTTAGTCTGTGGATAGATTTCAGTGGATCAACGAACTTGGGGAAAAAAATTACACCTTTATTTCCATATAACTGCTTTCCTTTAGGCCAAGTTGCCCAAGGAGGAATAAACTGACCCAGGTCAGAAATGGAGCAGGTCAAAGCTCCCTTGCTAATAAAGAGAAGGATCAGCACAGGAAAAACCCCTGCTGCCCTTACAACCTTGGCAAGAGCAGGAGACGCAAGCTGATATTTTTTTTAAAAAGAAGCATTCTAAACAGAGGTCAACAGGTTTCTTCCAACCGACAAAGATATACATGATATGACAAAGATTAAAACCTGGCATCTAGTCTCACACTTTCATTTTACCAATGATAAGTCAAGGCCTAGAGAGGGCAGATAACTTATCCAAGTTCACAAAACAGGGTGGGAGCAGAACTAGGATTAGTTCTTTATTTTGTTATGTATTGAGTGGACAAAAACACTATGATGTTAAAAGAAACAAAATGTACTTTTTGTACATTTTTCTGCCCTGGCTTACTGTATGCCAAATAAGGGACCACAGACGGGTTGGAGAGCTGATAGCCAGGGACCTAGGCTTCCACTGGCTGATGAACAGAGGAAACACAGGGAAAGTCTCCTTCGGAAAACACTTCCAAAATGTAGAACAGAGTCACAGGATGCAAGACTAGCTAGGCAGATGTGCTTATTTGGGAGTGTGCAGGATAGAAGAGTAGACTACCCAGAGAGAAAGGAAGTAAGCATAACTTCCTGGATTCTACCTTCTTCAGGCTTCTTGGGGAGCACTCCCATCTAGTTTCCATTTAGTGGGATTTTTGTCTTATCTCCCCAACCAAATTACACATTTTTTGGTTAATTTCCTTTCATTTTTCACTCAGGACCTAGAGTAGGGGGCTTTGCACATAGGAGTGGGTACCTGAGAGAGGTTTGGTGTATGAAAAGCAAAGCATCCTTTGTATTGCTGCCTTCTGAATAGGAACACCTGGGCAGCCAAGGCTTTACACCCCTGAGACACAGATTCAAGGGAGAAGATCTGAGCTTCTGAGGATTGAGAACCAATTCAAGGGCAGAAACATTGAATTAAGCATCTGTTTGTTGAGCTCAGAGTACTGTGCTCACTGCTAGAAGAGATTCAAACATTTTCATATAAAACCCTAACCCCAACCCTAACCCATAGGTCCTGCCCTCATGGAGCTCTGAGTCTAGCAGACCAATAAGACAAACATCACCATAGGTAAACCACAATGCACAATAACTCATCAGAGCATTAGCAAGACACAAACCTGCAACATACCGAAAGCCAACACTCCTCATGTGGATCACTGCAAGAGCCTCCTCACTGTACTTGCTTTCTCAAGTCTTTCCCTACTCCAATTTTGCTTCCATATAGACAGGAAATGGATTTTTCTAAATAGCAGAGCTGTGACCATGTCACCCCCCTCATCTTAAATTCCACCGGCTCTTAAATATAAACTCCTCTATTTGGCATTTAAAGTCCCATAAACTGACCCCATCCTATCTTTCCAGACTTCTAACATATTATTCCCCTTTCTGAGACCTAGCTATAGTGGCCTTCTTGAGATTCCTTGCACATGACACTCCATCTCCCATCCCCATGCCTTTACAATGACAGTCTCCCATGCCTGGAATGCTCTCTCCCCTCACTTCCACCTCTTGGGATCAGCACAAATGTTACCTCCTACATGAAGCCTTTCCTGGTCTCCCAAGATCCGAATAACTTTCCCCTCCAAAGTTACCTTACATCTCTTGTGTTTATTCTGTCTATCCCTCTATATGCACATGTTGTCTCTTACTTTAGAATTAAAACTTCTTGAGGGCAAGGACTGTTTTTCTATGGTCTTTGTACCCCCAGCACCTACCGCCATGCCTGGCACTTAATAAATACTTTTTGACCTACTGAACAAACAAATCTCTGGTCAATTAAAATGGTCAACATTACTACTATGTTGTGCAAATTCAAGGACACAACTTTCCTTTCTGTTAGTCATCATTAAACTATTTGTGGGAGGTATAAACTTTCTAATGAAGCTTGTTTGAAAGTATCTGTTATGTCAAAACAAAATTTATCAATACATTATTAAAATAGTGCTATGGGAGATCCAAAGGGGACAGGCTCCAACAACTGCCAGGACTGGATGTCTGGAGACCTGTCTGATTTCCTAACTGGGAAGACTTTTGCCTTAGGCAACCAACTGAAATAGCTCAAGGGAGACAGAGAGGTGGCAAGCTTCAATGTGACATCTAAGTAAGTTGTAATTTTAAGTAGTTCACACACAAATACTTGTTTTAGAATACTAGTGGTTGAGAAACAAATATAATGCTATGGGAATCTACTTAGATGTACTTGGAGTTTTCTTTGTTTGAAATCTTGCTACTTAGTAAATTATTTTAAAATTTCAGTTAGATTGTTATTAATAAAATGTTTATTACCTTAGAGCCTAAGAATTTTCTCTGAATCTATTTCCCATTTGCATGAAGAGATAATAATAACAATAATAATAATAATTATTATTATTACTATAACTAACATTTATATAGCACTTACTGTCTACTATGTACTGTTCTAAGTACTTTACAACTATTATCTCATTTGATCTTCACAACAATCCTGTTGGGTTGGTGCAGTTATCATCCTCATTGTACAAATAAGGAAACTAAGGGGTAAACAGAAGTTAATTGACTTGCCCAGGGTCACATACACAGCCAGTAAGTGTCTGAAGCAATATTTGAACTCAGGTCTTTCTCACTCCAGACCCAGCACTTCATCCACTACTGTGCCACCTAGCTACAGTATATGCTACCTAATGGTAAATTACCATATATTGGTGACATATTCAAACTGTAGTCATTTTCTCTGGATGGTAATCCAGACCCTTACAGGGCATGACCAAGCAGTTCAAATGTATACTGTCCATACAGAGCACAGTGACTATACATTTCACTATAAAGTGACCATAGTCAGTGCTGGGTTTTGCAGGTATTTGCCTGCTCTGCATTCACGTAAACCCAGGAGACATCTCATTGTTTTTGTACTTGACTGAGCCTATTCCTTTCATGACAATTATAAAATTAGGAAATTACAGAATTTCAGGTTTCAAAGGTACCTGAGAGATCATTAATCCAACCTCTGTCTGAACAGAAATGCCTGTAACAACCCTCCTGACAAATGATCGTCAGGATTTAAGATCTCTAGAAATGAGGAACTCACTAGTCTCTTGGGGAAACTGATTTGGACAGCTGGAATTGTAAGGAAGCTTTTCTTTAAGTGAAGTTGAAATGTGACTCTGCAAATTCTACCCATTTCTCCTAATTTTGCTTGATGCACTGCCATGCTTAGGGTCAAGCACAAGTCTGGCCTCTTTTCTACACAATATCCTTTCAAATGCTTAAAGACAGCTAACATGCCCCCACCCCATCTCCTCTTCTCAAGGATAAATAACCTAAATTCTTTCAGTCATTCTTTATGAGGCATGGGTTTTAATCTCCCTACCATTCTAGTCACTCTCTTCTGGGCATGCTCCATTTAGTCAATGCTCTTCTTAAAATTCAGTACTCAGAGCTGAATATAATATGTCAGATAAGGGCAGAGAGCTATAGGATCTCAGGTTTTTGAACTGTTAAGGGTCTTAGAAGTAATTTCATTTAATCTCCTCATTTTACAAATGATGAAAAATACAACCAGAAAGTTGAATTCCCTTGTCCAAGGTCTAACAGGTAGCCAGGAGCAGAAACAGGAATAGGCATTCTAATTCCAAATCCATGACTTTTCATAGTATGTAATTTTTTACCTCTTTCATTCTTAATATCAAACTTTTATTCATGCAGACAAGGGGCAGCTAGGTGGCATTGCAGTAAGTAAAGTGTCAGGCCTGAAGTCAGGAAGATTCACTTCCTAAATTCAAATGTGGCCTCAGGTACTTATTAGCTTTGTGACTTATCCCTGCTTGACTCAGTTTTCTCATCTTTAAAATGGACTGGAAAAGGAAATGGCAAACCAATTCAGTATCTTCATCAAGAAAACCCCAAAAGGGGTCACAAAGAGTCAAACATGATTGAAAAATGACTAAACAACAAAACAATAAAAAATGTAGACAAATCTCAGGCTCACCTCATGGTATAATGTGAAAACTTACTGGCTTTGGAGTCAAAGGACCTAAGTTCAAATTTCACCTATGTCACTTACTACCTGTGTGACCTTGGGCAAGTAACACCACTTTCCAAGTTGTCAATTTCATCAACTATAAAATAAAGGCTTTGGAAAAGATGTCTTTTAAGATCTCTCCAAGCTCTAGATCTGTGATCTCTGTGACCTTTCAGGTTGCCACATCAAACTGCTGAGAACTTGCTGTTAACTGAAATCCCCAGGTAATGTCTTTTTCCACATCAACTGTTGTCTAGTCATAGTTCTTGGGGAAAAGACAATAACATCACTGTGGAAAGTTTATTCAAACCTTTTTCCATCGAAAATTAATCACATTCAATTCAAGCCCCAACAAGCTTGGTAGTCAAATACCACCTTACTAAAACAAAATAAAAAAAATCTTAGTAATTTCTCATCTATCATAAAGGCATGCTTCTGATAAATCATTATATCAAGCAAGATGCGACATACAGAGAAAACCAGCATATGAGAAGAGACAAAATGTGTAATGACAGACTTAGTTGATTATCATCCAAAATATGAAACTGATTCATATATATGGACAAGGGGCAGCTAGGTGACGCAGTGAATAGAGCACCAGCCTTGGAGTCAGGAGGACCTGAGTTCAAATATGACCTCAGACATTTGACACACTTAGTAGCTGTGTGACCTTGGGCAAGTCACTTAATCCCAGTTGCCTTGCCTTCCCCCCTTCAAAAATAATTTAAATCATATATGTAGACAAAGCTTGTGTCCATATTGAAATGACCATGGTAAGTGATGTTTTTTGAAGGCACTTCCCTGTTCTGCATTCATGTAAATCCAGCAGACATCTCAATGTTATTATATTTGATTGAGCAAATTCGTTTCATGATAATTATGAAATCAGCAGTATTTTATTTTAAACCACTATTCAAACAGGTAAAGAATTCAATGAAAGCTATTTAATTAACATTTTAAATGTCAAGGCAGCTGGAACTGGCTAGAGGCACAGCAGAATCAGTATCTGTTGTTTGTTAAGGAGAAACAAAAAAAAGACTTAATTTATATTAGTTGAATTTAGGATCTGCAATTGGTAGGCTTCCTTCAAACTATGGTCACTTTTTCTAGTGCCAAACAACTGAATGAAGAATGGGAAATGAAGTAAATCATTTGAATCTTATTTTCTCTGCAATATCCATTAACTTATGAGAAGACATAGAAGAAAGTTTTATATAAGGGATGAACACACATGGATGTGCTGCAATTTGCACCACTGGAGGAAATACGCACATCAGTGAGATCATAGATGCAGTGGAGTATTAAATACTGTTGGGAAATAGTTTGTACATTACACATTTTCTGACAGTTTCAGATGCTTCCTGAATGTAACTGTCTGTTTTCTTATTTTCTTTTTTTTAATAATGCAAACCATTTTATGCTCTGTGCTTTGAAGATATTAAAGAAACTTTTTTTCATGTCTGTCTCTTCTTACTCAGAGCAAAGACAATTTTCATTTGTTTTCAAGGATAGTTTGTTAGGAAGTTGTTTGTCTGATGCTCATAACTTACTATAAACAAGCTTGTCTAACTGTGGATTCCACAAAGCTAGCTGACCTGTGGAACATTGTTTTAGACTGAACTAAAAGTCAGAGATTACCTAACCACATGGGGGTAGGGAAGTGGATGGGGTATTGCTATGGTAACAACAGACAGGTCTGAACATCTTTTAACTCAAGGGCACAAGCAAATTGGAAGAAGCCAACCATCTCTACTTCTTTGCATCTGGATTCTTTGAGCCATGAATAAGGGTCATTTCCCCAGAAGATGGCCTTTGGAAGGAATAAGGGAACAAACTATTCAGTGGAAGGTCTCATCTATATGAAACAATTAACCTGACAGAACCTGAGAAATTTCTTTTACTCATGGTTGTTGAGTGGGACCCTAAGTTTGCAGTTTAATTTCCTGACATATGTTCTAGCATTTTCCCTTTTTTGGTGAGTATAAGGATATAACCTATTTAGACTCATTTCTCAGTAAACTGTCAGACTTCCACCCTACCATTAACCCCCCCATCCCAGAGATTCTGAAATCAAGGTTGTCATTGTGCAAACCCCATTCCCCATCATTCCACTCCCTTGTTCCTATCCCTATCAACTTGACCTCTGAAAAGTTCCAGTCAAGATCTATTCGCCCCTTTCACTGGACTCTTCGGAATGTCTACACTATAGGAAACATACTTGTTTTCATTTTAAACCTTTTACTTTCTCACCCCTTCCATCTTCATTCAATGAGATGTGATGCTCTTATGATGACATACATCTCTGATATGCATATATCTTAAAGATATATACATACATGTATTTCCAGTACTGGTTCTACTCTCATTCATGCCCCCAACTCAATGGTTAAGGTAGCAGAATAAAAATACTCCTTGTTCCCCATTTTCACTTCCAGTTTCTTCATTCATCATTCAGTATTCTCTCCTCCTTCAATTGAAGGTTCCTTCAATTCATACTTAACACTTGATAATGGTAACAGCATCTTTTGATACCTTGAGGACCCACAGTTAATTGGTTGTGATCCAGATGAAGATCCAGCAAAGGAGACTGAAAAGGAATTGTGAGAAGGCAGGAGAACCAAGAGAGAGCAGTATCAGGAAAACCTAGAGAGAAGAGAGTACCAAGGAGTACAGGGTTACTGACAGTGCCAAAGGCTGCAGGGAGGATTGAGAGGCCATTAGATTTTTCAGTTAAGAGATCACTTGTAACTTTGGAGAGAGATGTTTCAGTTGAATGAGGTCAGAAGCCACACTGCAGAGCGACCCTCTTGTATTCTCCCTCTATATTATTTTGCCTGGTTTCAGTTATCATTCCCTTAAAGATGATTCTCAGATCTATTTAACTAATTCTAATCTCTCTCCTGATCTCCAGTCTCACTTCCCAAATTGCCTATAGGATGACTCAAACTGAATGTCCCAAAGATATCTTAAACTAAACACATCCAAAACTGAATTCATCTTAGCCCCCCCAAACCTCTGTTCTTCCAAACTTCCCCATTACTGTGGCGTTGTTTTTATCATCCTCTCAATAAGCCAGGCTCAAAGCCAGGGGTCATCCTCAACACCTCAGGCTCTGTCACCCCCAGATCCAATCAGTTGCCAAGTCTTGTTGATTCCTACATTCCCAACATCTGTCATAAATGCCCCCTTATTTCCTCTGACACTGCCACCATCCAGGTACAAGTCCTCATCAACTCATGCTTGGACTATTGCAATAACCTGTTGGTTGGTCTCTTTGTTTAAAATCTCTCCCCACTCCAGTCCATCCTCCACTCACCTACTAAAGTATTCTTCCTAAAGGGTAGGTCTGATCATGTCACACTCCCAATTCAATAAACTCCAGTGGGTACCCATTACCTCCAGGATCAAATATAAAATCTTCTGTCTGGTTTTAAAAGCTCTTTATAACCATAGCTCCTCCTTCCCTTCCAGTATTCTTACACTTTATGCTGCTGCACACACTCTACAAGCCAGTGACACTGGCCTCCTTGCTGTTCGACTAATAAAACACTCTGTGGCACAGCTCTGGGCATTTTTTTCTAGCTGTCTTCCATCCTGGAATTCTGTCTCTTTTCATTTCTATCTCTTGGATTTCCCTGTTTCCTTCAAGTCTCAGTGAAAACCATACTAATCGGAAAAAACCTTTTTCCAGACTCCCTTAATGTTAGTGGCTTTTCTCTGCTGATTATTTCTAATATACATATATAATACATATATATATGTATATACACACATATACGCTGTACATAGTTGTTCGCATATTGTCTCTACGCTTTGAACATAAGCTCCTTAAGGGCAGGGATCACGTGTAACTTTTCTTTGGATTCCTAGCATTTAGCACAATGTCTGGTACATATTAGGTACTTAATCATTTCTTACTGATTTGACTTGATACTGTCTCCATGACCAGGCTAAGTTTTCAGGTAAGTTGTCCTAATGGTTTCTCTGACTTGCTTGTATGACTTCGTATCACTTCTCAGGATACCCAGTGGAGAAAGAGGGGAGATCCTCTCAGAAGTTCGCATACCCTTTGTGGGTTTAATCCAAGTTGCTTGTCTTTGGGCTGGTTCGACCATACCTTTCCCGAGAGTGTGGCTACAAAACATCAGAACAATAGTCTTTTTTAAGTGAAAAGTTGCCACCCTCTTTATTTGGCACCAGGAGTTTAAAAATTTGAGGTCAATATTTTTCTCCCTGTATTAAAATCAAACAGAGTTTGGAAAAAAAGCAACTACATAAATACAGAATGGAGGAGGCCTACTTGCACAAGCATTTATATATTTAAAAAGCCCAGACAAAGTACTTTAGCACTTTTATTGGAAATCCAAACTGAGATACAGTTGTCAAAATAGCTAATGTGATGTCACAGTACATTAAAAGCAGTATGGTGCATATAATTGGGGAGGTAATAAGCCTACTGTATTTTTGGCTAGTGAGATCACATCTGAAGTTAGTTATAGCGAAGACACTTTTAGATAGACATTGACAAACAAGGGCATGTGCGAGGAAAAATGATCGGGCTTGTGTGGGGATTCAGAACATTATCATGTACTGAATGTTTGAAGGAAGAGAGAATTCTTAGCCTAGAAAAGAAAAAATAGCAAGAAAAAGAGGGTTATTTGTTAAGATCTGAAAAACTGTCATACTAAAGAGGAATTAATCTATGTGGTTCCAGAGGGCAAAATTGGTGAAGGATACAGAGAGGCAAGTTTGATCCCAACATAAATAAACACTTTCTAACAATTCAAGTTATCTGAAAAAAAAAAAAGGAACGGGCTCCTTCCAGAGCTAGTGAGTTCCCTATCCCTGGAAGCATCTGAACAAAAAAAATTGTTGAAGAGAAGAATTCTACATGGAAAGGAAGACAACATCTGGCCCATTCCAACCCTAAGATTCTTTTCTTCTTAGCTAACTTCAGAATAAACGTATTTCACACTGTATGTTAACAAAGTGGAAAATTCCTGATCTTCATTTTTAGCAAAATGGAATTAGTCAGCCCTTAACTTCACCTCTACAGCTATCTATCTTCTCCCAGTTTCTTATCATGGCATCCAGGTCAGCCTGAGCTGTCTAAAATCATGCCAGTCAATTGTAAGTGCTGGCCTGTACCACCAGGCTGGAAAAACTTTGAATTCAAATATAAGATCTAGTGGCCAGGACTGCTTTACAAAAAGCTTCAAGGTAGACCACAAAGGATAAGGCCATGGAAACCCTTGAGATGGACTGCTTACATTACGAGGGCCTCAATCAACATCAGCAGAAATAATGCTTGTACCAAGGAGATAACACATCCTTGAAAAAGTGAGTGTGACAAATTGAATGTAGATGAATTGAAAGCCTGTTTTTATCCAGAGAAAACACTTTGAAAACTTTACCTTTTGTATTTGTGGGAGGTAAATTGGGGAATGACAAAACATGAAGTGATTGAATATTTAACAGGAGTGTTCTCTTTTAGATGGTAAAGTGACTTGATGGCACTAATTGAAGAATCTGCACACAGATTTTTCAATTGAGGAATAAAGGCCATCTCTCTGAAGGTTCGGAGAGATGGCCTTGGCTTTTTCATTTGAGGTGTTATCTTGGTTTCTAATTAAGAGAGAAATGTGGTTGCAGATGTAAATATCTGACTTGTGAAAATACCACTGGTATGGATCCATTGAAACTTTGTTCCTTCTAAAGATGATCTCCAACAATTTAGTGCCTACATTTACAAAGGATTTCAGATAAGTATGTCAAATACCAATCTGTGTCTGAAAAGAGCTGTTCTTTTCCAGCCTAACCTTTGTTCTTGACATCTTGTTTTTCATTTTCAATTCATGTGTTTGCTGTTTCTTGTACAAACGGATGCTGTTGAATGTGCTTGAATACAGGGGTCAGACATAAGAGCTGTTATTTCTCAGAAAGCATCCCAATTCTTTTATTTTCCTCCTAAATCAGGTGGTATAATTTGCCCTTAATGGCTATGAAATGAATACGGATTGCGAACATGCAATTGAAATTTTCTTTATAATCATGAAATTATTCAGCTTCCAAGAAACATGATTTTTTGTTACCCTCACGTAATTGAACAAAGTGAACGAAAATCCCCCTTCTCTTGCATCTCTAATTTACCACTCAAAGAACATATTCATCTCTAGCTTCTAATGGGAAAGAGAGAATTCTCTTGAGAGATGTTGCCATAGGTATTCAAATAGAGAACTGAATACTTTCCTCCTTATCAATATGGTATTTCTTATTCATTTCAAAGGACCTTAGAATTGGAGCTGGATTTTTTTTTCTTGTTTCTAAAATCAATATCTTTACCCAAGTCTCCCTTCTTATGCCTAATTATGGCATGAAGGGGACCAGGAGTTCTCAAAGGCTACTCCAGCAGAGTCCAAGATCTGGAATGTTATGCCATGCTGAAAAGGATTCAAAAATAGGCTTGTGTGTGCTGTGTCCAAGGAGCAGCCTGGCTAAATATAGAAAGGCTCTTCACCAGATGGCTGGCCACTAGATGACTAATTTTTTGGCCATGACAATTCTGGAAACAGGTAAAAATACAAAATGGCCCTGAGTCCTGTGGGGCCCAGTTCTGTAATAATATGGTAGGAGAGGGGTACATAATAATAGGGCAGAGGGTACTAAAAACACTATAATTCTTAGATTACTTACAAATAATTTAACTGTTGTTACTCTTAATGTGTGACCTGCATTGATACATGAGTTGACATTTTCCACACACACACAAAAGGAAAAAAAACAGAAGAGAGAAAGAAGTTGTAGCTAAATGAAAGAAGGGCTCAGAGGTTCACCACCAGAGGAGCATATAAAGGGACTGTTTTTATTAGGTCCCCAGAGATTATAAATCAAATGTAAAGCACTTAATAAATTAAAAATGTAAGCACTTAATAAACGCTTAAGGATAGCTAGGTGACACAGTAGATAGAGTTGCCTGGTCTGGAGTCAGGAAGACTAGTCTTCCTGAGATCACATCTGGTGTCAGACACTTACTATACATGTGACCCTTGGCAAGTCACTTCACCCTGTTTCGCCTCAATTTCCTCATCTGTAAAATGAGCAGAAGAAGAAAAGGGCAAACCATTACAGTATCTCTACCAAGAAAACCCCAAATGAGCTAAAGAAGAGAAGGGCAAACCATTACAGTATCTCTACCAAGAAAACCCCAAAAGGGGGAATGAACAGTCAGGCATGACTGAAAACAACTGAACAACAACAAAAGAATACTGATTGATTGATTGATGGGACATTTGGTCACCTTACCTTGCTGGGCCTATGTAGGGTAAATATAAACAGACTATCATGGGAAAAAAAGAACAGGTATGAGCCAATATCTTTTGCAAGATAAAAAAAAGATAAAACAATTCTATGAATAAAGACTAGATCCTTCAAATTAACCTATATTTTGTTAATGGTAACTTCCCTGTACAAGTGTGCACATGGCAAAAACTGCATTTGAAAATACAATTCATGATCAAGCAATGGAAATAAAAGGAGACATATATTCTTTCTAATACATTATGCTTAATAAATGTGTGTTTATCTACTCAGGAGCTTCACAAATGTACTCAGAAATATTCTTTTTAAGTAGAGTTGAAAAATGTTAAATGTAGTCAGCGCTCAACAACATCCCCTAAAATGAAAATTACATTGTCTTTAAATTTTTTTGCATAACAATTATTTCTCTATGTACATTTTCCCCATTCAGAACCCTCCCATGTAACAAAGAAAAATACGACCTGATATCAATAGATTGCAAACAGTTACTGACAAGGGAGTCCGTTCCAAATCATTTGTCTGTATGCTGTCAGTTTAACTGATTGGGTTCTAATCTAAAGAATTTAAGTAAAATAAAAGCTTTATTAAATATGTAAAAAGTCATTCTTAGCTTGCTTTATGAAAGCATCAGGCTGGATCTGTGAGCACAGTTTGGCAATCTCCAGATTGAATAATGACAAGAATCAACACTAAATTATTAGAATCAAGAGTTAAAAAAAACAATGTGTGCAAAAACAACACCAACTAGATCTGATTTTTTTAAGCCAGCAACTATAACAAGAGGAAAGCAAAGACTGTCATAATTTCTTAGATAAATTTAAACAATGGAAAGTAATCACCAAAATGAGGAAACAAAAAGAACCCAGAAATTGCCTCCATTCCAAAGCAATTCATCTCTTGTTTTCATTCCTTTTTTGTCTTAAAATCTTCAGAGCCTAGCAGTCTTACACAAAGTAGGTTTTTAATTAAATGTTTCTCGACTTAAATTGAAGTGGAAACACATGGAAGCCAAAGGCAACACTGGTTAGAGTATAAATTCATTTGCAAACTGTAGAGAGAAGAATGTTGAAAGACTGAAAGCTGTACTGCCTCAAAAAAACCAATGAAAAGCAAGCAATCTGAGAAAAATTGGCCTAGAGAAGGCATGTTGTGAAATCATCCCAAGAGCATCCATAGATGAAAGTGGCAAGATGAAAACAAACTGATATGAAATGAAAAGTTTCTTGGAATTTCCATGCCAATTTGTTCTCATTAACAGTGGCAGTGAATCTACTACATTTGGGCTCTACCACCTCAATAATTTGATGCATTATGGGAAGTGAAGGAAATGGTACTTAACATAAAGGTGAAAAGAGTTATCTGGACCTGACTACATACAGATGTAATCTGTGTTGCATGTGATATAATTTCACAAACATAGTGATAATTTATTCAATATCTCAAAATTAAAATATTCCAAAGGAATGGAAAAAGATTAGGAGTAGTATTTTACATGGTCTCTTCTCAAAAATAGGTAGCAGCTGAGATCAATAACTACCAATGCTAAATCCCATTTTCTAATCTCCTGTGTGATTGTTTTTCAATAAAATCATTTTTAAAATTTCAACGGATAAATTGTTTTGAAACTTCCCAACCAATAATACCCTTCTTCCAAAGAAGTCAGTCAGTAAAATTATCAATTATAGGGATTGCCACCGACAACACATGTAACTTTCTACTTTTGCAGCTGTTAACAGAGAAGAAGGCTATAATAATTTAATAATTTAGAAGCAACACTGTCAATTGTATTTGATCTGAGGTTTGCTGCTTTTTAGCTTTGCCTTCAAGGGCCATCTCTAGTCCACTGCAGCAAGAAGACTTGGGAGGAGAAAGTGAGGCTGGTGGCTTTGCACAACTCTCTCACTAAAATTCAATTCACTAGCATGTCATGGCATTCCCTCCTTGATGTCATGGGCTTCTGTGAGAACAAACAACAGACAATACCACCTTTGTCTTCATTTATAGTTTTGTAGTCATTATTCATTTGTCTATTTTCTTTACTCAGCATTAGTTCATACAGATCTTCCCATGTTTCTTTGAATCCTTCACAATGTTCAGTATACCAAAGTTCTACTACATTCAGATATAATAACTTTTCTCTTTGCTTGAGCACTTCATTTAATTCTACATCTTTGCTCTTCTTGCCACTGGACTTCAATAACTCTGGAGGAGAGGACTAGGTTGATGACTTTGCATAGTTCTGCCTCACTTAAATCCAATTCACTGGCAAACAAATCAAGACATAATCTTCATGATGTCATTGGTCTTCCAGAATGAAGGCCAAACAACAACAAACAAATAATACAGCTGGTTTTCTGTAGCAGCTAGAACTATAAACAAAGCAGAAAGCTATCAATTGGGGAATGGCTAAACAAATTGTGGTACATGAATAGAATGGAATATTACTCCCTCCAATGAATCAATTAATATGAAGAATAGAGACAAGCCTGGAAAGTATGAAATAATATGTAAAGTGATACAAAGTGAAGTAAACAGAACAAAGAAAACACTATACTAAATTATTAAAACAATAGGAGTGGAGATAACAAAATAGTTGAAACAAATATGACCAAATTAGGCCTTTTGAACAAAGATGAGAAAACACCCATCCTCCCTTCTTTGCCCAGGTAAGGGATGGCAACATAGGATACAATGTTAGACTTTTTTCTCAATATTTTGTTAAATTCTCTGTTTACAGAGAATGGCTCTCTGGGAGAAAAGAAAGGAGAAGCATCTAGGTGATGTGAAAACAAATAATTCCAATCAAAATGTAAAATGAGAAAAAAGAAAAATAGTTTGCTATGAATTCTTGGTATATATATATATTATATATATATATATATATATATATATATATATATATATATATATATATGTATATACACACACACACACACACATACGTGTGTGTGTGTCTGTGTGTGTGTGTGTGTGTGAGACCTTTCTGCCATTACCATCCTTGGGGTATAAACCAATAGTGAGATCACCAAATCAAAGGACATGAAAAGTTTGATCTGTAGAGCACTAAGTATATAGATTAATAGAGACAGAGTTATTATTTTTAAAACACTGGCATGGCCCAGCCATGAGTCCCTCTCCAATTGTTTATTTCTTCTATTATTTTATAGACATTGCTTTATACTTATATTTATAATAGTCCTGTGTCTTGGTAGGTTCTCAGATACATTATGCATTTTAAAAGTTTTTTTAGTGAAAAATTGACCTGGCCTAATGCCAGAGGGCAGCCAGTCTTACCCAGATGTGACCTGTGCATTCCACAAAGCAGAGTCAGGAGCCAGAAGAGTTAGGGATATGCAGACAGCTTTATTGTTCTCTTCATCCATACATATTCATATCCATCCATATTTTGTTCCTGGGGCTTCTCCTCTTTTATCCCCCTACTGAGCCCCTTGGCAATAGCCCACCTCCCCTCTAATCACCTCTGACACCACAAGGGTTGGGTAAACACGAAAAGGAAGGACGGAGCTCATGTCCCCGGAACAGAGCATATCAACAGAACATCTGGGTTGCAAAATGCAGAATAAAACAGGACACACTGACCCAGAGACATAACTGTCGTCATGACTTCTGTGTTTTGGTGTTATTGTCCTTCTGCATTCTCAGAATATTCTGGCACTCATACTCCCGGGCAGAACTACACATCCCCCATCAAAACATTTTTGTATCTTTTTCTCTGGGTTTTTGATAATACAATTTAGAAATACTGATTTTTATATTTATTTTTGAACAGTACTACACTACTAAAGCTTGTCTTGATTTTTTGCTCTTTCTATTCTTCTAGCTAAACTATCATATCATCTGAAAATAGAGAAAAATCTTTTCCTCTTTGACAATGATTATTCCCTTTATTTCTTTTTCTTTTCTAGTTGTTATAGCCAGCATTTCTTATATTATGTCAAACAAGATATTATCAAATGCGATTATATATACAGTGCTTCACAAACTTCAAAGCATGATAGAAATACTATTTATTATTAAATAATAGTGGAGACAGTGGCCATCCTTGCTCCACCTTGACTTTACAGGGAAAGTTCCCAGCATTTTTCTATTACAAATAATGCTAGCACTTGGTCTTATAGATAAATGTTTCAATAAAATTAAGGAAAGCTACATCTATTCATATTTTAGCATTTTTAAGAAATTGGTGATGTATTTTGGTGAGACATTTTTTAAATCTAATGATACAATCATGTGGTTTTTGTTACTAGTGATGACTGGGATGCAGCTAGGTGGTGTGATGGGGGACTACATTTTGAACACTGTGGTATGTATGGAATGTTTGTTTTGTCTTTGGCTCAGTCATGTACGTGTCTAGTACTGGGATCATTTGGGTCAAAGGGTATAAACTATTGGGTGACTTTTCTAGTGTAATCCCACATTATCTAATAAGTTCTGGGATAATATCACTACTAGGTCTGTAATCCCAAAGAGACCATAAAAAAGGGAAAATGACCCATATGTACAAAAACATTGATAGCAACTGTTTTTTGTGGGGGCAAAGAACTGGAAACTGAGGAGATGCCCATCAATTGGGGCATGGCTCAACAAGTTTTGGTATATGATTGTGAAGGAATCCTATTTTTCTATAAGAAACAATGAGCAGGTGGATTTCAGAAAAACCTGAAAAGACTTAAATAAACTGATGCTGCATGAAGTGAAAAAACCCAGGAGAACACTGTACACAGCAAGAGTAATACTATGCGATGATAAAATATGATAGACTTAGATCTTCTCAGCCACACAATGATCTTAGACAATTCCAAAAGATTCGTGATGGAAAAAGCTGACCATATACAGAGAAATTACTATGAAGTCTGAATACAGAACAAAGCATACTGTTTTCCATTTTTTTGTTTTTTTCTTTCTCATGGTTTTTCCTTTTTGTTCAGATTATTCTTTCACAACATGACTAATGTGGAAATATGTTTAATATAATTGTACATGTATAACCTATATCAGATTGCTTGCTGTATTGGGGAGGTAGGAGTTAGGGAAAAAATGTGGGACCCAAAATTTTACAAAAATGAATGTTAAAAACTATCTCTACATGTAATATGAAAAAAATAAAATACAGTTAAGAAAAAAATAAATAAGTTTTTAAAAAATTCTGTGATAAAACAAAAGTTGGTATTTGAGAAAATCAATGGAGGCTAAGTAGACTAGCAAGCTAGCAAATCAGGAAAAAGTGAATCAAAATTCTGCTTCTGACATTTGTGGGCTATATGATCCTGAACCAATCTCTTAATCTTTTAGTAAGAGTTTAAGTTTCAGAGAAGCTGCCAATCTGTATTGGTAAAGGAAGTCCCTTACAGGGAGTTCTTTATACCAGCAAAACCAGAAGTATAAGCAAACAAAAAAATAATGGAGGTAATAAATTCCAGTTCTGTTCAATTGGAATTTCAAAGCAAGCTATGTTAGCTATACCCCAGCATTGTGCAAAAAGGGAGTCAAGATGAGTATTTGTAAGAGTAATGCATAGGCTGTGGACTTCTCAATCTGGAACATCACTCTGCAAGACCCCTCCCTTTCTCCCATTGCGTATACTGAAGGAAAGGAAGGAAGAATAATAAAGATGGTAGTAAAGAAGCCTGAGTATAAAAAGATGACCAAAGGAGGTGAAGCCAAGATGGCAGAGTGGAAGCAGAAACTCATCTGAGCTCCTCTGTAAATTCTGTCAGTAACCTCTAAAAAGTGAATCTGAAAGGATTTTAGAGTGACAGAATCCATTGGGAGATGAAGTATGGCAAATTCCCAGTACAGGAAATTGTGCATATAGGACTGGGCAAGGGGAGCACTGAGCAAGCAGGCTGTACCAGCACAGACTTGAAACCAGACCACAGCAGATCACAAGCGAGCCCCAGCTGCACAGACCTCTCACCACAAAACAGAGGATCAGTTGGAGTTGTTGCAGCTTCTCTGGGGCTATCCATGCACAGCCTGGATATTTAAAATTCACCTACCTGGGGGGCGGAGTCAAGATGGTGGTGTAGAAGCAGGAGAACTTCACAAGCTCCCCCCATACCCACCTGAAATACCTATAAAATATGACTCTAAACAAATTTTAGAGCTGTAGCACCCACAAAATGCCAGAGAAACAAATTTTCTGCTGAAGGAAGCCTGGCAGGCAGATGGGAAGGCTCATCACAGTGCGCTGGGAGTCGAGCCCACCCCAGTCTGAAACCAGTAAGCCCCAGGGCGGCCAGGACAAGCCTTGGCGGGAGCACCAAGGAGAGTGAATCACTCGCATCTGTGGCAGTTTCCAAAATTATCAAACCATAAGAGCCAAAGACAAAGTGAAAGGTCAGTGGAACTTGGCTAAATTTGGGGAAAAGGAGTGGGTCCAGCCATCTGACCCCAGGGCAAGAAAGCAGCAAAAGCGGCAGCCCTGCAGCCACCTCCAAGTGGCTGCATCAGAGCTTACAGCCTGCAGATTGCAGGGGGGCCAGGCGATCATTCAGAGGTTAAGTGCTCTTGCCTTAACCTGCCTTGATCAGGTTTGTGGTCTTTGGTGGTGGTCCTGAGGTGTGTGACCAGTGAGCCAAATCTGGAGGGGGCTGCAAAGACGGTGGCCCCCTAATAGCTCAGGCAGCTATGAAAACCCCAACGATTTGGGACAAAGCTCTCCCCTCTGAAAGGAGAGTTCTACAGAGCCCAGAAGTGAAGTAATTGACTGGCAACATGAGCAGGCAAAGGAAGCAAAGGAAGCACAGCAATGCAACTTTAGAGTCCTTTTATGGGGACAAAAAGGATCAAAGCATGGAATGGGAGGAAGACAACACAGTCAGAACCCATGTACCAAAAGATTCCAAGAAAAATGTAAACTGATTACAATCCATAGAGGAACTTAAGAAGGATTTTGAAAACCAAATAAGAGAAGTGGAGGAAAAATTGGGAAGAGAATTGAGAATGATATAAGAAAATCACCAAAAGAGAGTCAACAACCTTACTGAAGAAAATAACACCTTAAAAACAGATTAACTCAAATGGCAAAAGAGGCCCAAAAAGCCAATGAGGTGAAGAATGCCTTAAAAAGCCGAATTTACCAGATGGAAAAACAATCTCAAAAGCTCACTGAAGAGAATGATTCCTTCAGAATTAGAGTGAAGCAAATGGAAGCTAATGACTTTATGAGAAATCAAGATACTATTAAACAGTTCCAAACAAATAAAAAATATATAAGGCAATGTGAAATATCTCCTTGAAAAAAAACCACTGACCTGGAAAATAGATCCAGGAGAGACAATTGAAAAATTATTGGACTACCTGAAAGCAATGATCAAAAAAAGAATCTAGAAAGCATACTTCGAGAAATTCTTAAGGAAAATTGCCCAGATATTTTAGAACCAGAGGGCAAAATAGAACTTGAAAGAATTCACTGATCACCTCTTGAAAAGGACCCCAAAAAGAAAACTCCTAGGAATGTTATACCCAGGTTCCAGAGTCCCCAGATCAAGGAGCAAATATTACAAGCTGCCAAGAAGAAACAATTGGAATACTGTGGAAAAAAAATAAGGATAACCTGGGTTCTAGCAGCTTCTCCATTAAGGGATCCAAGGGCCAGGAATATGATATTCTGGAGATAAAGGGAGCTAGGATTAAAACCCAGAATGATCTACCCAGCAAAACTTAGTATAATGTTTCAGGGGAGAATATGGTCATTCAATGAGGTGGAGGACTTTCAAGAATTCCTGATGAAAAAACCAGAACTGAATAGAAAATTTGACATTCAAATACAAGAAGCATGAGAAGGTAAACATGGAAAAGAATTCATAAGGAATGTATCAAAGTTGAACTATTTACATGCCAACATGGAAAAACAATAATTTTAACTTATAAAACTTTTCTCAGTATGAGGATAGGTGAAGGGAATATAAGTGTATATATACATATATATGTATATATATGTATACATTCACATTTGTTTATATAGGAGGGTATATATGCATAGGAATATGTATGTGAGTGTTTGTATATATGTGTACATACACAGGGGGCACAGGATCAATTGAATAGGAAGGGATGATATTTTAAAAGGTGAAATTGAAAAGTAGGAGAGGAACAGAATGAGAGAAGACAAGGAGAGACAGAATGGGGTTAATCATCTCATATGGAAGAAGCAAGGGATAACTGTTAACAATGGAGAGGAAGAGCAGGAGGCAAAAGGGAATGGGTCAACCTTACTCTCATTGAATTTGGCTTAGAGAAGTAATGACATACACTCTTTATTGGGTATCTTGTCCTACAGTAGAGTTGGGGGGAAGGAGATGAGGGGGGATGATGGAGGGGAGGGCAGGTTGGAGAGGAGGGTTGCTAGAAGCACACACTTCTGTAAAGGGACAGGGACAAAGTAGAGAATAGAACAAGTGGGGAGCAGGATAGGAAGGAGGGAAATATAGTCAGTCTTTCACAAAATGTCCAGTGTGGAGATTCTCTGTGTAACTACACATGTATGGCCTGTATTGAATTGCTTGTCTTTCCAGTGGGGGTGGGTGACGTCTGAGGAAGGGAAAGAATCTAGAACTTAAAGTTCTAAA
>CM053582.1:31090936-31117610 GCA_028627135.1 Pseudochirops cupreus | reverse complement strand
AAAGGGATGCCCATCAATTGTGGAATGGCTGAACAAGTCGTGAGATATGAATGTAATTGGATACTATTGTACTATAAGAAATGAAGAGCAGACTGACTTCATAATAACCTGGAAAGACATATATAAACTGATGCTGAGTGAGAAGAGCAGAACCAGGTGAAATTTGTACACAATTACAGACACAATGTATGTGTGATGACTAACTTTGATAGACTGGGCTCCTCTCAGCAATGCAAGGTTATAAGACAACTCCAAGACTCATGAGGGAAAGAGATATCCATATCCAGAGAAAGAACTACAGTCTGAATGCAGACTGAAGCAAACTATTTGCTCTCTCTCTTTGTTTTGTTTTGTTTCCTCTTTCTCATTGTTCACTGCATTGGTTATAATCCTTCTATACAACTTCACTAATGTTTAATGTGAAGGTATTTGTAGAGCCTATATATCATTGCATGTCACCAAGCACAGGGAGGGAGAGAAAATTTGAAACTCAAGAGATTATAGAACTGAATGTTGTAAACTAAAAGTAAATAAATACATTTTTTAAAAAGAGTAATGCACAAACATCAGATTTCCCCAATTATAACTTTCCTGTAAATGAATGCCCTTCTATATTCATTTCCAACCTATCTTTTTGGGATCTTTCTAGATTTAAGAATCTACTCCATACAAAAGTAAATACTTCAGGAAGCAAGTCCTGAAATAGCTTTATTTTTTAAAAGGACTGTTCTCCCATCAGTCTCCTGAGCTCTTGGCAATAGATGTTTGCTTTATTTTAAAGGCTTATAAACATAAAACCAGTTTCATAAGGTCTTGCAAAGTTTCACACAGGGAAAGATTGACTTAAACTTCAATATTTCAGGCTTTTATCCTCCATATGGAGTCTGCGATTTTGAATGAGCCTCCAAAGGGATTCTAAGTAACACTTTGGCAGTCTGTTTGGTCTTTGAAATCATGGAATAGAAACAATGAACAGACCAGCTCCATAACTGAGAAATGCACAAAAGTCCAACAATTACGGTGTTCATTTTACCTGGCGGAAAACTTGGAACAAATGGATTCTCCCAGTTGGTGTACAAGCTATGTGTATCATCTATATCTAACATGGAATGGAGAGCAACTAAAAGATGGGAAGCATGGTACCCAAAGAAGCCATTCCTACGTTCAAGCATGTGTGCTTTATTGGAAACATTCTTCCCTTCTGTCTTCCCAGCAGACACAGCCTTCTATTCCATTTCATTGCATTTTTCCCATTTTATTTCATCAAACATTCATTAAGCACCTGTTGTATACAATGGTGCTCAGTACTGGGAAGACAAGAACAGAAAAAAAAAACAGACCTTGCTCTTGAGGAGTTGACAATCTAATTGGGGTGAGGAAGATATGTCAACAAAGAGCTGTGATTCAAGGGAACCTGAGATCAGTTCAAAGAAAAAGGGTAGGCAATGAAAAGGCTAGCAAAAATCTGAGAAGGGAAAGATTGCTTCATTCAGCTGGGGATGAGAAGGAAGGAGAAAGGGAGCATTTCATGAGGCCCGTGGTGACTGATTCCAAATGACAAATGACACATATTTACTGAGTGTTTTCCACGTGCCAAGCACTGTAGGGTAGCAGAAATACCACACTGGGCCTGGAGTCTGAAAGCTCCTTACTAGCTGGGTGGCCATTGTCAAGTCCCTTTTCTGCATCTTACCTTCCTCATCTGCAAAATGATGATAATAATACTTGGACCAATTACCTCACAGGGTTGTTGTAAGCAAAGAACTCTGTAAGCCTGGACTTGGACTAAGAAAACATAGATTTGAATCCTAGCTCAGCTATCTGTTACCATTTGAGACCCTTGGGACACTTTGCAAAATCACTTCACTTCTGTAATTCCTAGTTGCCACATTTATAAAACTATCTTCCTATGTTGTATAAAACCAAGCTAATAGATAAGTCCTTGATTAGCTTACACGAAATGAGTACAAAAATAAATTATGTAATAGCAGCACACGAAACAAGTAAATTCTTTGAAAGTAGAGATTGTTTGCTTTTGGCTTCATATCCGTAGGGTCCAGCAGTTTCTGGCACACAGTAGGTGCTTAATAAATGCTTGGTGATTAAGAAAAAGGGCAGCTCTTCATTTGTCTATATAGTGCTTGGTTCTTCTTCAGAAGCTAAGGCCATGTTGGGGTGAACCCTCACCTCAGCTGGCGACTAGCACAACTACAAACAAATCTCTCCTCATCCATCTGGTGGAAATGGCTGTCTCTGAGCTTGCTTGCATCTACTTTGCCCTTATCCTTCACAACAATGAGGTTACAGTCATGGAGGATAAAACCAATGCCCTCATTAAAGCAGCAGGTATAAATGTTGAACTATTCTAGCCTGGATTATTTGCAAAGGCCCTGTCCAATATAAACATTGCAAGTCTGATCTGCAATGTAGGAGTTGGTGGACCTGCTGCAGCATCTGGTGGCACTGCCCCTGCTGCGGGGGCTGCTCCTACTAGCCCAGGTACCCCAGCTGAGGAGAAGGAGAAAGAAGAAACAAAAAAAGAATCCGAGGAGTCTGATGATGACATAGGCTTTAGTCTGTTTGACTAAATGTTTTTTGTAACATGAAATAAAAAGCTTAACTCAACTTAAAAAAAATAAATTGAATTGATTAGAGAAATGCAAATCAAAACAACTCCTAGGTACCACGTCGCACAGGTCAGATTGTCTAACATGACAAAACACGAAAAGTATAAATGCTGGAGAAGATGTGGGAAAATTCTAACACTGAAACATTGGTAGTGGAGTTGTGAACTGATTCAACCATTCTGGAGAGCAATTCAGAACTATGCCCAAAGGGATATAAAAATGTACATACCCTTCGACCCAGCAATACCACTTCTAGGGCTATATTAGATCATACAAGTGGGAGGAGGACCCATATGTACAAAAATATTTATAGCAGCTCTTTTTGTGGTGGCCAAGAATTGGAAATCAAGGGGTTGTCCATCAATTGGGAAATGACTAAACAAGTTGTGGTATATGAATGTAATGGAATACTATTGTGCTGTAAGAAATGAGGAGCCGACGAACTTCATAATAACCTGGAGAGACTTATATAAACTGATGCTGAGTGAGGGGAGCAGAATCAGGAGAACATTATACACAATTACAGACACATTGTACCTGTGAGGACAGACTTCACAAGTACAAGTGGAGGAAAGTGTGACTAGGCTACAATGTATGTTAAAAAGATCTGAAAGTTTTGGTGGACTACTAGTTCAATGAGTCAATAGTATAACACACTAGTCCACTCCACCCCACTGCCCCCAGGCCACAAAATCTGACCTTGTACTTGCATCCCAAGAGGCTAAAACAAGGAAGGATTGTACTGATCACACCACATCTGGATTGGGCTTGGTTCTGTCTACCAGATATTAGAAATAATGTCAAGAGGACAATGAGTAGCACACTAAGAGGAACGGAAACCATCCAACATGAGTCTTTGTTGAAGCAGGGAGGAATGTTTAAGAAATTAAAGAGAAGACATGAGTAATGCCTTGGGGGTGAGACATTTTCAAATCTTTAAAATTCTGTCATGGGGAAAGGGTACTAGATTTATTCTGCTTGGACCCATAAGGAAGATCTATGTGTAGAACATGAAGAAAGGCAGATTTAGGCATGACTTAAATCAACAATTCCTAACAGTTAGAGCTGTTCCAAAGTTAGGAGCCAGTAGGTTCCCCTTCAGTGGGGAGTCTCCAAGTAGAGGTTGGAGGGCCACCTGCTGGTGATGGTATGAAGGGGATTTTTTTTTTCTGTTGCTGATTTGGTTCAATTCAACATTTATTAAACAATTGTTATATGCAAGGTACTGTGTTATACTTTGGATCTAGTGGCTTTTAAGATTCCTCTGATCACAGGGGCATAGAATATCCTAGTCAAATCAACCCATAACTAATCAATCGTGGTTGGGTAAGGTTGTGTGGATAGAGTAGGAGATGATCTAGGCCAGTGGTTCTCAACCTGTGGGTTACGTTCAATTTAAATACATCCTGCATAGCAGATATTTACATTACAATTCATAACAGTAGGAAACTTACAGTTATGAAGTAGCAACGAAAATAATTTTATGGTGGGGGGTCACCACAACATGAGGAACTGTATTAAAGGGTTGTGGTATTAGGAAGGTTGAGAACCACTGATCTAGGCCCAAGCATGGAGACAAATGATAATGGAGCAGAGGCTGCCTTATGAGAACAAGAGGAGATTAACCTGGATGAGTAGACTAAAGTCCAACCTACAGCCTGCTGGTCCTTGATACTTTGAGCAATGGGGCACCATTGACAATTGACAATTTGGGAACAGTACTTTGCACATAGTAGGTGCTTAATAAATGTTGAACTAAACTAAATAGGGAACTGTTTCCTAGCAGTACATAAAATGGATTAGAGGCAGAGAGAATGGAATCAAAGAGTCCAATTTGGAGGCTTTTTGTGATCATCTAAGTCTAATATGATTGATTAAATGACTCTGAATGGATAGATGTAAGAAACATTTTGAAGAGACTCAGCAGCCCTTGGTGAATGATAGAGGGAATGAAAGAGAGAAAATATCCAAAGATGAATCTTGGGTTATCAAACTGGATGACCTGGGAAATTGTCAGAAATATTTACAGTTTTTTGGTAGGGAAACTGATCTTTGGCTCCCTGATGAATTTGATTGTAATGCTGGCCTTTGGTTCAAGATTGGCTCTATCACATATCTGTATATTTTAAGTTTAGTCTGGATTGGATTATCCTCTAAAAAAAATTCTAAGATAAGACCAAAGCTTTCCTTTACCCCAAAGATTGTAGAAAATGATTACAAATAAAAACAATTATTGTACTTAAACCTTCTAATATTAAGTAGTTGCTTTGCAAGGCAATTTTGTGTGCAAGTAATATAATTGAGGACTTTTTCATCACTTCCACTCTGACATACCATCTGTTGGCTGTCAGCCACATTTTCCCTAACTGCAGTAAGCACTGTCATTTTATAAGCTATGTACTATTTTTACTTCTAGTCTTAAATATGAATGGTGGAAAACAGTGAATGAAAATTAATTTCTATAAAATTCAAGCATCGTAGAATATGTGGCCTGGCAATTAAGCCTCTTAGATATTGAGTAAGTTGAAGATGCTTCATTTTCTGGATGGTCAACTTCATTGGCCTCAGAGTTAAGTCAGTACTAAGATAACTCCACCAAATCCCTTCACATTTGCCAACTTCCAACTGCACGATCCCATCTGGTGAGACGTACAAATCTATTGATATTACTCCCTCAAGAAAATCAATCACACTTTCATTTTCTTAGGTTTAAGTTCTAGAAAGAGGTACCTAGAGTTGCTTCTGCTACAGCTTATAAATAGAAATTGATTCGCAATCTGAGTGAAATCCTATCAACTGACAAAGAATGATGAGACCCACTCTGCTGAATGGCCTACAGATGCAATGGTATCTTATATTGAATTGGAAGTCCTAATAAGACAAAGCTTATGAATACCATCTAATCCATCCTCTCTCTATGATGGTATATCATATTTCAAACAACCATACAATTGGTCTCCCCACTTCACTATATATTGCCGCCAAAATAATTTTCTCTAAGTACAGATATGACCTTTATTCCCCCACTCAAACAACTCCAATGGCTTCCTATTGCCTCTAGGATTAAATAGAAACTCAATACAGCTTTTGAAGACCCTGACAACCTGGTCCCAACCTATCTTTCCAGCCTCCCTCTTTGCACATGCATATCTCCCCTTATTGTATACTCCATTACAGTATGAATTCCCTTCAAATAGATATTGTGTCATGTTTTTTGTACTTGTATCCTCAAGGCCTTCAATAGTGCCTGTCATACAGTATATGCTTGATTAGTGATTGATTGATTGAGGTAACATCACAGCTAGCCCCTCCCTACACAATCCCTCCATCCAGCCCTCAGAGGATTAGCACTCTATAGATGGGGTGACCATAATGATTGGCAGAAATAAAGGAATGGCTTCCTTTCTCAGATAAGTTCTTCAAATGGGGCATTCCTAACATATATGTCTGACTGTGTCATTCATTCACTCAAAAAGCTCCAATGGTGTCCCCTCATTCCTAGTAAAAAATAGAAATTCTTCTCTTTAGCTTTGTGAGCCCTTCACAGTCTGACTGCAGGCTACCATTTTCTTGCCTTATTAGCCATCACTCTCCTTCACACACTCTTTGTAGTAGCTAAACTAGCCTGCTTCTTGTTCCCCAGGTCCCATCTTTCTGATCTTGCATAAGCTTCCCCCCCCATGCCTCTAATGCATATCCATCTCATATCAAGTCAGAGAATCCCATTCAAAGCTCAGGGTGACACTTCTGTATGAAGTTTATTCTGATCCTCCCAGTTAGTAGCACCCTTCCCCTAGAAGTTCCTTCATATAGTTTTTTGTATCTAGTTATCTCAACATATTTTTTTCCAGTCCTCCTCCCAAGAGAATATAAGCTCCTTGAGGGCA
Source organism: Pseudochirops cupreus (assembly GCA_028627135.1). NCBI lineage: Eukaryota > Metazoa > Chordata > Mammalia > Diprotodontia > Pseudocheiridae > Pseudochirops > Pseudochirops cupreus. The sequence goes on along the minus strand of CM053582.1, from coordinate 31,111,096 downwards.
GGGAACACTTTATTTTGTTTTTGTATTCCTAGCGCCTAGTACAGTGCCTGTCACATGGAGAGCATTAATAAATGTGTACTGAGCAAAAGGATAAATGGATAGGTTGGAATCATCAACCTTATAGCTAAGACACTGTATGAAGACTTAAGGCCCAAGCTCTCTCTAGAATTGTCCAGAAGCTACCCCCATAATGCCCCTCCTCTATAATTTCTTGTGTCTTATTACCATCTCAATATGGATACCTAGAGTAAATTTCCTTGGATATCTTCAAGGTCAAGTGGGCAGATCTACAGGACATCAGAATCATCCTGCCATCTCTTCATAACTTTTTAGGAGAACCACTACCATTCCCCCTCTCCCCTCCTCCTCCTCTTCCTCATCACCATCATCATGTACTTTACACATATTATCTCATTTGATTTTTCAAAATCACCTGGAGAGTTAGATGCAATTATTACCTCCATTTTACAGTTGAAGAAACTGAAGCAGAGAGTGATTAAGTGACTTGCCTAAAGTCAGCCAGCTAGTAAGTGTGTATTTTTCAGAGATTTCAATGAAAGAAGTGGAAACCTATGGAAAATCCCACAGCCTTTAAAACAAATCTAATGGCAGGCCCTGGTTGCCTAAGTAGCTGGACATCCAGCTTCTTTTCTCCTCGCCTGTCATGTGTCTTCTCTTTTCATTTCTAGAGTTCTCCATGGTCTATCTTCTCTCTCTTTGCAGAACTACGTATTATAGGCTGCATTAAAATGATAAACACACATACACATACATGAAAAAGAAGTCTCTGATTCAGCTCTCTTGGTTGAAGCATAAATAAGTTTTGGTGGGGTTTTTAAGTTATTCTTATAAATACAATAATTTTCCATCAAAAATGTATTGCTACAGCAGCCTGCATTTTTAAAGGCTAATCATGTATGTGAAAGGAAGTTTTTGGCTTCTTTCTATCATACAGTTTGACTGAATTCAATAAAGAAACCCAAACTTAATTTAGGCAAACTGGATAAGGGATAGGTAACTGGATTTAGGGATGTACATGACCAAGTAATTAGCTTGACTGAATTTTTCCCTTTTGTACTTTTTCCTTAGCTTTTCTTTGGTTTAAGTAATTATCTGAGATTGAGTAATATTATCATCATCTTCCATCACATCATAACATATCTTGCATATCTATAGTCTGCCTTACTAGAATCCCAAATGGCAAAGAAAGTTGGGAAATCACCATCTTAAGAATCTCAGCAGTTTTATGACTTGAAAACCATAATATTTGGTCTATATTTTCTTGGTAGTTCTTTTCTTCCTCTGATTCCCCAGCTAGGTGATGAAGTGGATATAGCACTGTGCCTGAAGTCAGAAAGATCTGAATTCAAATTCTGTCTCAGACACTAGTTGATTTGTGACCTTAAGTAAGTCTGTTTGTGTCAGTTTTCTTATCTGTAAGAATGGGGATAATAATAGCACTTACATCCCAGGGTTGTTCTGAGGATCTAAAAGGTATTACAGTGCCTGGAAAATGACAAGTGCTATTCAGCTGTTAATTATTATTGTTATGATCACTATTTCCATCAGCCTCTTTTTTTGTTAACAATCACTTTCCAGTTTAATTGATTTAAAGATCAATTCCAATTCAATAAGTGGTTGTCAGTTTTGCAAATTCTAGAAGGTTTATGGGACCATTTCATGTTGTCTCTTCTGATTCATTAATTTCCCTCATGTCTCAAGGACTCAAGAGGATGGTTTTCTCTAGAGGTTCAAGTGGTCCCAAGTGGTAATCCTCCACAACCCACCAAAGCAAGTTGGCAATTTGGAAGTTATATACAAAGGAATTTTTTTCCCCCAGTGTTCAGACCTAACTTCCTTTACATTCAGAAACTCCCAGCCTTCTTGTTCATTCCTTCAAGGCCATACCTGATATTTTGGATGCCTTTTTCTATGCTTTCCATGACTTAAGCATATATGATGGACCAGCTAGCAGGCCAATTGCTGCCATGATGATGATGCTCTTCATTGGGGAATCCTATGTAAAGAATATTACAACTCCCACTATACTTGCATCAACCAAGTGTTTTCACAATAATGACACTGAGATAGTAAAAGCACAATCAAAAAGCAATTCCTGGAATATAGAAATCTCAAGATGACCTTCACTCTCTATATATCCACTTATACCTGAAATTGAGAGGATCCAGAGACCTCTAGCAGGAGTACTTTAAGTCCAATCTATGTGAAAATTGCTAAGGATATCACAATGATTTGGATTCATCTCACAAGAGCCTCCCAAAAGTACTTGTGAGGTTGGGAGAGAAATTTTCTGGATTAAATATGAAATAAGAAAATGAATAAGGTGCAAAAAATTCCAGGCATCCTCTTCTGCCAGCCTACCTCAAATCTTCCAAAAGAATCCTGGGAAACCAAGGCAAATAAGTAAGAATTGTACAATCTGCTAAAAGACAGTTGACAGACTACTTAACGGGCTACCACTACACTAGTAGGAGCCAGATGCTGCTTATTTGAGTTGGGAAAGGTTAATGAGATAATCAACTTACTTTGACCATATTCTTCATCACTCCAGACAAGGCAGAACATGAAAGTGTTCCTTGGATTCCTTTCTAAGGCATTTTCTCAACATCATACCCATCTAATTTATAAAATCAAACATACACACTTTGGACTTGCAGTCTGCCTAATGCATATGGGCTAAGGGAGAAAAGATCAATGTTTGGAAACTCTAGCATCCGCTCTGAGAAAGTCTACACATTTGGGGCACTGCCAACAGTTTCCCAAAGCTACAGATGGAATGGGTAGCATGAAGAATGGGTGTAAGGGAGAGCACTAGAGCTGACTCTAAGACCCTTTTTAGACCTAGTTGTATGCTAGGCCTCATCACTGGCTGTAGGAAACACAGGGTGTTTCCTACATGGTGATACTGTGTCTGTGGTCACATAATTCTAGAAAATTTCAGAGCTGGAAGAGACCTCAGAAAATATCTACTACAATACTTTTACATGTGAGGCAGGTAAAAACAAATATTAACCCTATCTTAAAGGTGATCAAATAGAAATACATTCTAGTAAGTAGCCAATTTTGAGACTGGAGACCTAGTCTTCTGACTATTAATTCAGTGTTCTTTCTACTGTTATATCACTCTGCCTCTCCACTATAATGGGGGATATTAACGAAACCAAAAAGCTTGATCTCAACAAAACCAATTATTTCTTTAAAATAACTCCTCCCTTCCTTCTAAGTACATATACACTGATACTTCAATGAACTCATTGGTAGGAGGATCCCCTCCACAGATGCAATCACAGCCCATCACTGCTTTCTCATACTGCTTGATTCCTGTCTTCTCATCATTAATTGGCTAGACCCTCCATGTGTTAGAAGCTTTCTGTCTTTGATTTTCAATATTTTGTGGATACCAGAGCAACACAAAGGCTATGATTCCTGTCTCTCACTTGTCAATGACTATCCCACCTCCATTGCACATGTGTGCCATTATTGGTAATATGCTACAATCCATGTTTTTTCCATTGCTATTTGGGCTACATGCCATTTTGATTCTTCCCATACTGTGACATTCCATGGTTTGAGGCCAGTCAGTCGACAAGTATTTAAGTGTTTGCTATGTACTAGGGGATTTGCTAAGCACTGGTGACCCAAAGAAAGGCAAACACCAGTCACTACTCTCAAGGAGCTTACATTCTGATGGGGATGACAACAGGTAGATAAGTATGTATATGTAAGACCCAGAGAGAGTAGATGAAAGCTAATATCAAGGGGAAGGCATTAGTTGGGAAATGGGGGTGGTGATCAGGTTAAATAAGACAAGATTATTTGATTTGAGTCTTGAAGCAAGCCAGAGGAAGTAGAGATGAGGAAAAAGTACATTCCAGACATGTAGTCAGAAAATGGAGTGTATTTTGTGAGAAATAGGAAAGAAGGCCAGGGTTATTAGATTATAGAATATAAAGAAGAGAGTAGGGGGGTTGGAGCCAAGATAGCGGAGTAGAAACAGCACTTCAGTGCTGCTCTGGCTTCCACTTCCTCCAATACATGTAATAAAATGACTCTAAACAAACTTTAGAGCTACAAAACCCACAAGTTGACAGAGAGAAACAAATCTCCTGCTGAAGAAAGCCTGGCAGGCCAGCAGGAAGGGTCCATTGCAGCATGCTGGGAGCAGAGCACAGTCCCACCTGAGCCACGGTTTTAGCCCCAGGGTGGCCCCAACCAGCTGTGGCTAGAGCAGCCTTCATGAGAATAAATCACCAGCAGCTGTAGCAGTTTCCAGACTTCTCAATCCATAAATGCCAAAGACAAAGTAAAAGGTCAATGTGGAATGTTGTTGGCCCAGGGGGAGATAGAAGGGCGTGGTCCAGCTGCTACCCCCAGAGGGAGAAGTGGTGGAGGTGTGGTAGCTGCAGCTGCTGCTGCATGTCTGCTTCAGAACTCCTGGCCTGCAGATTGTAGGGGGACCAAGTGAACATTCAGAGGATAACCAATCTTGCTTTGACCTGCTTGGATCCGGATCACGGTCTTGGATGGTGGTCCTGGGGTGTGTGACCACTGAGCCAGAGCTTGTGGGGGCTGTAGAAAAGGTGCCCATACAATAGCTCTGGCAGCTGCAAAAACCCCAGCAATTTGAGACATAGCTCTCTCCATTCTGGAAGCAGAGTTCTACCTTGGCAAAGAGCTCAAAAGCCAAGTAATTGGCTGCCAATATGAGCAAGCAGAGGAAGCACAAACAGACGATAGAATCCTTTTTAGGGGACAAAAAGGATCAAGGAATGGAGCAGGAGGAAGACAGCGAAGTCAGAACTCCTACATCAATAGCCTCCAAGAAAAATATGAATTTGTTACAGGCCATGGAGGGGCTCAAGAAGGAGCCTGAAAACAAATAAGAGAAATGGAGGAAAAATTGGGAAGAGAAATGAGAATGATGCAAGAAAATAATGAAAAGTGAGTCAACAGCCTGCTAAAAGAGATCCAAAAATACACTGAAGAAAATAACACCTTAAAAAAATAGACTAACTCAAATGGCAAAAGAGGCTTAAAAAAGCCAACGAGGAGAAGAATGTTTAAAAAGTTGAATTGGACAGATGGAAAAGGAATTTCAAAAACACACTGGAGAGAACAACTTCCTCAAAATTAGATTGGAGCAATTGGAAGCTAATGACTTTTTGAGAAATCAAGATACTATAAAACAGATCCAAACAATTGAAATAAATAGAAGGCAATGTGAAACATGTCATTGGAAAAACCACTTACCTGAAAATAGATCCAGGATAGGTAATTTAAAAATTATTGAACTACCTGAAAGCCACAATTAAAAAAGAGCCTAGACTCCATCTGTCAAGAAATCAAGCAAAATTTCCCTGATATTCTAGAACCAGAGAGCAAAATAGAATTGGAAAGAATCCACCAATTGCCCCTTGAAAAAGATCCCCAAAAGAAAACTCCTAGGAATATTATAGCCAAATTCCAGAGTCCCCTGGCCAAGGAGAAAATACTGCAAGCAGTCAGGAAGAAACAATTTGAGTGTTGTGGAAACACAATCAGCATAACACAAGATCTAACAGCTTCTACATTAAGGGATCAAAGGGCTTGGAATATGATATTCCAGAGATCAAAGGAGCTAGGACTAAAACCAAGAATCACCTACCTGGCAAAACTGAGTATAATGCTACAGGGAAAAATATGGTCATTCAATGAAATAGAGGACTTTCAAGCATTCTTGAAGAAAAAACCTGAGCTGAACAGAAAATTTGACTCTCAAATACAAGAAGCAAGAAAAGCATGAGACACTAAATGGGAAAAAGAAATCATAAGGAACTTATTAAAGTTGAACTATTTATAATTCTACACAGAAAAATGATAATTGTAATTCATAATATTTTTCTCAGTATGAGGATAGCTGAAGGTAATATATATGCATGTATATATGTATATATATGTATACATACATATATGTATGTATAGGAGGATGTATGTGTATATAAATATATATGTGAGTGTGGGCATTTGTATGTTCTTGTATACATAGACAGAGGGCACAGGATGAGTTGAATATGAAGGGATGATACCTAAAAAGTAAAAATTAAGAGGTGAGAGAGGAATTTATTTGGAGGAGAAAGAGAGAGACAGAATAGGGTAAAGTATCTCATATAAAAGAGGCAAGAGAAAACTGTTATAATGGAGGAGAAGTGCAGGGAGGTGAAAGGGAATGGGACAACCTGATTTTCATTGAATTTGGCCTAAGGAGGGAATAACATACACACTCAATTGGGTACCTTACCCTACAGGAAAATAGTGGTGTAGGGGATAAGGGGGGGGGGGGATAGAAGGTAGGGCAAATTGGGGGAGAGGGTAGTTAGAAGGAAACATTTTTGAAAAGTGATAGGGTCAAAGGAGAAAATAGAATAAGTGAGGTGTGGGACAGGATGAAGGGAAATATAGTTAGTCTTTCACAATATAACTACTGTGAAAATGATTTGAGTAACTACACATGTACAATCTATATTGAATTGCTTATCTTCCCAGTGGGAGTGGGTGAGGAGGAAAGAAGGGGGAAAAAATCTGGAACCCAAAGTTTTAAAAAAAAATGTTTAAAAATTTGCTTTTTACATGCAACTTGGAAACAAAATATACAGGTACTGGGGTATAGAAACCCATCTTGCCCTACTAGAAAGTTAGAGGGGTGAAGGGAGAGGATATAAGAGAGAACAAATTGGGGGAAGGGTTATTCAGAAGGCTTGCTATTTTGGGGTGGGGGTAGGGGAAAGACGAGGAGAAAAAATTGTAACTCAAAATCTTGTGGAATTTAATATTGAAAACTAAAAATTAAAAAATTAAAAAAGAAAAGAAAAGGGGATGTGGAAAAAACAGGACACTAATGACTGTTGGTGGAGTTATGAACTGGTCCAACCATTCTAGAGAACATTTTGGAATTATGCCCAAAGAGTTATAAAACTGTGCATATACTTTGATCTAGCAATACCACTGCTAGGGCTGTACCCCAAGAGACCAAGGGAAAAGGAAAAGGACCTATTTGTACAAAAATATTTATAGCAGCTCTTTTTGTGATGACAAAGAATTGGAAATTAAGGGCAGGTCCATCTGTTGGGGAATAGTCATACAAGTTGTGGTATATAATTGTAATGGAACAATATTATGTTATAAGAAATGAGGGATATAGTTTCAGAAAAATCTAGGAAGACATATGAACTTATGTGAAGTGAAGTGATCAGAACCAGGAGAACATTGTACATAGTAACAGCAACATTGTAAGGATGGTTGACCATGAAAGATTTGCTATTCTGATCAAGACAATTATCCAAAATAATTCCGAATGATCAATGATGAAAAAAGCTAAGCACCTCCAGAAATAGAAGTGATGGACACTGACCGTAGACTAAAGCATGCTTTTTTAAACTTTATTTTCAGGAAGAAAGGGTTGTGTGTGTTTGTTTTCTTCACAACATGGCTAATTTGAAATATGTTTTGTGTGACTTCATATGTATAATCAATATTAAATTGAAGAGGAGGGGCAGGAGGGATAGAATTTGGAACCCAAATTTTTAAAAAGGAATGTTAAAAATGTTTACATGCATTTGGGAAATATTTAACAGAATAAATCAAAATATGTTATAAAAAAACAAAAAACAGAGTAAACTTTAAGAAGATTATAATGGTGGGAAGGGTCTAAGCTATGCAGGGCTGGAAAAGCCAAAGAGAGGATCTTTTATTAACTTCCTACTATGTTCCAAGCACTATGCTAAACACTAGAGATAACAAAAGAGGCCAAACACAGTCTCTGCCCTCAAGGAGCTCCCAATCTAGGAGTTAACATTTCATTAACCAGTTAAACTTGAAGAAAAGAGCCTTCATACTTACATACTATTTGTGTTCAGACTTCAGGATAGCAGAATGAGAGAAAGATTGGGGAGTTGAGCTGGAATGCCAAACCATGATGTGCTTACAAAAACATCTGCAGAGTTCTGGATGGGCAGGGCATCTCTGGAAGTTGCTGGGTTTCCAGGGTGGAATCCAATGAGGTAGTAGAGGGAAACTGGCCACTAGGGGTGCTGTCCATACCCTACATCTCAGCCCCACAGAGGATGGCTCTCCATCTAAGCCCAGAGACTTAGTATTATGCATGACCAATCACCATAACATCCATACCACCCAGGCTGATCTTTTCAATACCTCCAGGGTACTCTAATCCAGGAATGCACTAGCCACTGAATTGTGTTCCATTAAATCGAGACACAGCTCATTCTAATCCACCAATTATTTTCTACTACTTTTCACGAGAGGCAGCACAATATGAAGGAGAGAGGCCTGGCCTTGAAGTAAGAAGGACCTGATTACAAGTCCCATCTCTAATGCATATTGACTGTGTGACCCCCTACAAGTCAATTAATGTCTCAGTGCCCCAAGGCAAGTCTCCAAGACTGTAAATTGCAGAAGAGAGGTCAACCTGCATTAGCAGGCATTCCTTTTGGCAATGCTATCACAAAGTTCTGTTAAAAAAAATTATCAGCATTTGTTTTGCATATTTGCTGTCATATAATCATGCTAATTACTAATAATGCACTGTTTTGTACAGTACTTTCCTGACAACTACCCTGAGATAAGTAGTATGGTATTATTTCCATTGTGCAAATAAGCAAGCAGTCTCAGAAAGGTAAAATGACTTGCCTATAATCCCAGAAACTAGTAGCTGTCAAACCTAGGTCTCCAGACCCCACGTTTAGCACTTTATCTATAACTGGACTCCATCTCCCAGAGAAAGCCTATCTAGCAAGGCTGCTTTCTGAAAAACCTGGAACGAAAGTGCTAACAAATAATGTATGTGACAGTTATAGATGAGAAAAGGTAGAGGCATGCTAAGCCTAGGGGGCAAGATCATTGTCTCTGCTAACTGCTCTGCCACACCCCTGATCCTTTCATGTACAGAACTGACATAAGCTTTAAGATGTGTGGGCTCTGGCCAATACACTTCATCTCATCTCTTAAGCCATCCATGTGACTGCGATGGCAGGGACACTGGCTTATCTGACCTTGGTAGCTCCCAGAGTCAAGCAGAGCCTTAATAAATATTTGATGGAACTGAATCAATGGACACTCAAAATAAAACTGTATAATGCAAAATCAAATACTGAGATCCTTTAGGAATCACTCCACTTTCTATAGTGCTTGATTTCATAAGCATCACATTTCTATATTGTTACGATCATTTCCTCCACAACCACCCTATGAGAGAAGGGTGCAAGTAACTTTTCCCCATTTTGCACATAACAAAACTGAAGCCCAAAGAGATAAGATGACTCGCCTGTCATTAAAAAGCCTGCTGTCAAAGCAAACACTTGAACCCAAGGTCTCCTGATTCCAGTTCTGTCATATTTGTTTTGAGATCAAGGTATATCAAACTAAAGAGAACCACAAAGGTCATCCAGTCCTAGTCCCTCACTTTATAGAAAAGAAAAACTGAGAGCCAGAGAGGTAGAAGACTGTCCAGTGTCACAGAGCTAGTAAAGGGCCAACCTGAGATTCAAACACGGGTCCTTGAACTACTTTCTACTGTACCAAAGAGCTGCAGAAAAAAATAAATTACAACACACAGTTTACATCAATGAAATAGTCATCAAGAGGGGCATTGACTGAAGCAGGTAATTTGCTGCCTGCAATTCCATTGACCAATATCTGATCTGAAAACACACACACACACACACACACACACACACACACAATTTACTGAGGTTCCACAATGAACAAACATCATTTCAACTAACAATGTGACTAAAATAAATCTGTGAAGAGATGAATTCTGACATTCTAAAGCAATGAAAAGGAAGAATGCTTACAAGAAGGCAAGGTCATCCCTGCAACTCTCATATGACCAATTCATTTCTTTTGTGCAGCACTGGACAAGACAGAGTTTGTTCAAATGATCTGAGGCATTTCAGGTGGAAAAATCACTAGAGCACAAAAACATTTTTGATTGATTAGCCCATTTGATATTAGCATAATTATGGCAAACATATTCGCATTATACCACCCACCACCATCTACCTGGGTCCTACATTGGGGCATAAATCACCAATCTTTCATGCTTTTGTCCAGACAATTGGAGCTTGAGGCTGTAGGCAGGAAGGACAAGTGAGAGAAGGAGGAATTTGAAACTCACAGATTAGGTTAATACAGAGCTATGGAGTGTTTGTGCCCATGTAAGTTCAATTGGGAAAAGGTGGGGGGCTGGGAAGGGAGGTGCTGACCACACAGAGGACTATCTGGTTTAAGATGCAGTCAGATTGGGAAAAGGAGTGGTCCTTTCCCCAGAGAGTCTAGCCTAACACATCTCAGGGACTAAGAGAGGAAGACAAGTCTAAGAGAGGGGCACAGTAAGGACAGGACCCTTAAGGAAGTACTGTGGGGAAACAGAGCCCTCTGAGGCAAAGCTCAGGAATAGGGACTGCCACAGAGAGAAAGCAAACCCCCTGCATACTGGCACCCAGAGGCAAAACTTCAGTTACACCTGGCTGCTTATGGCTCTCAGTAGGTGTCTGTGAAAGCACTTGCCACCATTCTAGACACAACTGTATGTTGAATGCTGACTGATCTGCTGACAAACTAATGGATTATATATCAAATTATTGCATGGACCATCCTACCTACATTGTCCATTTTTCTACTTTTAGAACATTTCACACTTGGAATACAATAACCTGGAAAGAAATCATTCTGCTTACTTGGGAATAGAATGAATACTCAAATACTCTCCCAGGGGAGTTTGCAAATACTTTTGTACGTGAACATCCCTGTGTTTGCAGTGTATTCTCTACCCTCATTTCTGCCTATTGAAATTCTTCTCCTCTTCCAAGGTCCAGTTGCGACAACACCTCCTCCATGACATTATTTCTGATACTAACCCACCTGTCCTCCTGTGATCAGAATTGTTCCCTTCCTTCTTGAATCTGTAATGCCACACTGATGTCTCCTATATAATTAATCATTTTCTAATGTGCATTTGCAGAGCAGATCATTGTATATAAGTCTCATCCCCTCTTTTAGATAGATTGTAAGAACTCTGGTGACAAAGATTTTACACACTTGTCTCACCAGCACCAAACACAGGGCTTAATAAATGTTTGCTTAATTCATTGCTTATACTAAGATTCCCTTTATTATCTGACAAAAATCTTTGATTTGGGAGCACAGGCTATTCTGACAGAGCTAGACCACTGCATCAGAGCCACGCTCATAATCACATGTCATGAGATGAAAACTAATCTATTCATCATTTTAGCTCAATTGATCAATCCAATGTACCAAGATTAAAAGTTATGGGCTGAAGATCCAACAAGAGGTTTGCTATAAGGATCCAAAAATGCAGGGACTTTAGATGACCTCAATCACGTTTTTAACTTCTTCTCACCCTCCTCTGCTCTTCTCCTTTTAATATCCCTTACTCCAGTGGTTCTCAACCTTCCTAATGCCGTGACCTTTTAATATTCGTATGTGAGCATATCTGCATGTGGGCGGACCTACCTGGAGACAGATAGAGGAGCAGTGTCTCGGTTAGTAAGACCAGGGGAAATATGTGTTTTCTAATGGTCTTAGGCAACCCCTGTGACCCCTGTGAAAGGGTCGTTCGACCCCCAAAGGGGTCACGACCCACAAGTTAAGAACTACTGCCTTACTCTGTCATCTTCCCTTGCTAGAATATAAGTTTCTTGAGGGTAAAGACTGTTATATGCTTGTATTTGCATCTTTGGCATGTAGAATAATGTTCGCACACAGTAAGCAGTTAATAAATGCTTTATTTATCCATCTATCTGAACAAGAAACTTCTCTCTAACAGCCATGATAAGTGGCCATTCAAATTTTCCTTGAAGAAAGGTAACAGTGTGGTGTGATGGATAGAGTGCTGGGTCTAGAGTTGGGAAGTCACAATCTGGCCTCAGGTACTTACTCTGGGCAAGTCACTTAGCCACTATCTGCCTCAGCTTCGCAGGCTGTAAAATTATGATAATAATAGCACTCATCTCCCAGGGTTGTTGGGAGAATAAATGAGATAATATTGGTAAAGTGTTCTGAAAACCATAAAGCTTTATATAAATGTTAGTTATTATTATTCTTATCATTGTTATTACTATAGACCTCCATTGAGAAAGAGCACACTACCTCCAGAGGCAGTCCATTATACTTTTACATAGCTCTAAGTGTTAATAAGTTTTTCCTCACATCAAGCCAGAATGGGCCTCTCTCTGACTTCCATTTATAAAGCTTGTGGCTCTAGCCTTAGAGGCCTATCAGAACAAGGCAAATCCTTCTGTCATTTAAAAGCCCTTCAAATACTTGAGGATAGCTATCATGGCCCTCTACTATATCTTCTCTTTACTAAACATCCCTAGTTTTTTTCAACAGATCATAAGGGATTTCTGGTCCCCTCCCTGGGATGTACTGGAAAGTTGTACAATCCACTGAGTTAATACATCAGTGCAGTATACATACCTATACATATAAATCTGAGACAGCCATTACACATATGTAAGTGGCAACAAGAACAGAAAGAAGAGAATGAACTGAGAAACTGTAAAGTATTTTCAATCGCTCCTTGCTGCTCCCTGCACAATGACCCTTCTTGTTTCACACAAATGTCAGGCAGTCAACCATCAACAAGCACTTAGTAAGAACTTACTATGTGCTAAGTGCTGGGAATACAAATACAAACAACAGACACTGCCCTCAAGGAGCTTACATTCTAATGGAGGAAGACAACATACAAAAGAAAGTTGAAAAGAGGAGGAGGAGAGAAGCCACCCAGCATGAGGCCATGGTAGAAAAAGTCCAGAGTCCAGAGTACACCGACACAGAAGACAAAAGATGGGAATCACCAATGATGGAGGAGTTAGGGAACTACAGTACACTGTTACTGGAGCTGTGAAATGGTACAACGTTTCTAGAAATAAATAGAACCACAATAATAAGAAACTAAAATGTCCACATCATTTGATCCAGAGTACAGATTAAGCATCCTGATTCCACTGCTAGGCATATATCCCTAAGGAATTCAAAGACATAAAGAAAGGTCCCACCAACACCAAATTATTTATAATTCCAATATTCTGGTAGCAAAAAACTGGGAAAAATATAGATGCCCATTATCTGGGCAACAGATGAACAAATTGTGGGACACTAAAGGAATGCAATATTAGTTGGGGTTAAGAAATGAGGAATATGAAGAATTCAGAAAAGCATGAAAAGATTTACAGAAACTACTGGTATAGCACAAAGTAACTGGAACCAGGCAAATGATAAAATCTTTGTTTCTTTAACACTTAGCTTAGTGCCTGACACAGAGTAAGCATTTAATAAGTGCTTACTGACTGACTGAAAAAAAATATATATATACATATATGTATATGTATATAGATATATACATATACATAATGACTATAACATTATAAATTGAAAGAAGAAAAAATATTGAATATGTATAACTATAATGACCAAGTCTTTCCCCCCAAAATATGGTGGACTATGGGTGTGGAACATAGCACATACTACTAGATTTGGTTCCTTACTGAACTGCTTTTTTCATTTTTCATTTTTATCCTTTGTGACGAAGGTAGATCTTTACACAGAAGAGGGAAAGAAGTATATTTTTAAATAAATATGATGTAAAACAAAGATCATTAAAAAAAAAGAAAAAGAAGAAAAAAAGAAATCACTTGGTGGTCATCCACTATCACCCACCTGAAAAATCTGAAAATCATATTCACAAAAGGTATTCATGGGGCCCTAGGCAGTGTGGGAGTTGGGAGTTTGGAAAACTCAAGCGCCTTCTTCTAAAGAAGTTGAGACTTTCATTAGTGAGGCACATTTGCAGAACAGTTTTTAGAAGCCAAAGCTGGCTCCCCTCCTACTCTTGACACATAACTGTTTTCTGGTTAAATATAAGCATTTGTTCTTTGGAACCATAAAACTGTCATTTTATTTATGAATTTCAAAGTCATGAATTCATTTGAAAAGGAATACAAAGAAATATGTTGAAGACTGGCCTTTTCTTCATCTCCTTTTAAAATTTACAACTGATTAAACACACATTCATACACAGGCTCCATCCAAAAAGTCTGAAATCAGAGCTGCCATCTGAAAAGACCTTTGTCCTCATCTTCCTATGGACTCTGTTATGGATCACTGTGCTCATCCAGGACTTTTCAAAGCACCTCCAACTATCCTGCATCTGCCACATCATTAATGTGGGCACCTATCCCACTGGTACAGATCAAAACTCATTCACATTTCCTCTCCTGTTAGATTCTCATACAAAAGGAAAAATAAAATCAGTCTGGGTTTGAAGGCGGCATGGTGGAGTGGAAGGTAGATTTGAGTTCAGGAAACTTGATTTGAATTCATAACTCTGTCCCTTGCTGCCCATTTGACCTTGGGTTAATCACTGAAATTTCTCTAGGCCTACTTTTCCTCATCAAAAGGATGATACCTGTCCTTGTCAACCTTTCAGAGTTGTGAGAATCAAATTTAATTCAACAAGCTCTATGTCCTGTGCCAAGTACAAAGACAAAACCAAAAAAGTTCCTGTCCTGGAGGAGTTTACAAGCAACAGTTCTATATTCTTTCTGTCATCTATTAACATAATAACATTTATATAGCATTTGGGGGTTGGCAAAGTGCTTTGCATGTGTTAGACCATTTAGTCCTCACAATAAGCCTGTGAGGTAAGTAATATTGTTATCTCTATTTTATAGATGAAGTACCTGGAATGAAGACAGGTTAAATGACTTGCCCAGGGTCACACAGGTAAAGGTCTGAGGCAGGATTCAAATTCAGGTGTTCCTAACTCTAGTATTTTATTCATTGTACCATCTAGCTTCTATAGATCACCCTATCTGTCCTGAGCAGTGTATCTATCCCTTCAGAGATCCTCCTCTTTCTACCATTTCAGTTTAGGAAAACCCCTAAATTTCCTTTCTTTTTAAAATTGTTTTAAAAATTATTTAAAATTGATTTGTTTATTTACTTTTAGTTTACAAGATTCAGTTCCACAGTTCCTTGAGTTTCAAATTTTCTTCCCTCCCTTCCCACTCATGGCAGCATGCAATCAAATATAGGATCTGCAAATGCTTTCAGGTTGGACATTAGTCTGATTGTATAGAAGGGGAAAAACCCTCTATTTTCTAGTTTCCTCTCCAGCACCAACCCATTCGGATTCCTGGAAATTCTGATGTTATCCTTACAGAATTTTGCCATGATTATGTATTCATTCTTGATTAACTGACCTTTCCTTCCATTTGTCTGTACATACCTTTTTAAAAATTGAATTGGGTTGGTGGTTTCGCTGTATATCCACTGTCAGTCTCTTTAAATATCTTTTCTTCAACATCCTTCTCTTAATTGTTTGTCTGTGTGATTTCAGATTTCCATGATTTGAAGCATAGGTTCTTAACTTGGGGTCCATGTATCTCTTAGGCTAAAATATGGCCCATATTAATAGTATATCTGTACTTGGACAGGTAGTTATGAAATGGCTTGTGCTTGCATTCCCCCAGCTAGAGAGTGCACAACTCTCCAACAATGGGCTGGAGGATGAAACTCTCAGTCTTGCAACTGGGAAAGACCCCTCTCTTCAGTGTGGCTCCCAGAGCACCCTTGTGCCACAAACAAAGGAATACCAGGTCCAGGTAACATAAGGGAGGGGCTGACCACAGGTGTTTATCAGAAATAATATTAAATTGAGTAAATGTGTTCTTTTACAGAATAAAACACATATACACACATACAATTAATCAAAAGCAAGGCAGGAGTAGGTATATGGAAGAACTGCTCCTTCCAGCTGTTTTTTTTCTCTCAGTGCTACTAGAAAGAACACTAGTTTCATCTCTCAGGTCTTGAAAAATAAAACTGCAGATGCGGTTGAAACTGCCTGCTACCATAGCCATTGTTCCATCCTGGACCTCTTCTTCTTCTTCTTCTTCAATAATCTAAAAACTCCTTCAAAGCTAGCTGGAATATATAAAAATTTCTGTCTTTGAGTTCCAGGCTTGATCTCACTTTGTTTTTTTCTCTTTCTAAACTGGGAAGAACTGAAGATCCGCAGGTGTTTTGTGGCTAACCAACCCCTTGGCCAGAGGTTGTTAGGATGGGGAAGGAAAAGTCCATGTTTATTTTTTAACTGAAAATTCTCATTTCTTTCAAATATGAATGTAGGCGAGAATCGTAATTCTGAGAATGGACCCAAGGCCTCATCAGATTGGAGGGGGAGGCGGTCCATAACACAATGAACATTGAGCATCTCAATCCAAATAAGTCCCCCCTCCTTCCTGGGCTGACTGCTCCTGTACAGTTTGAGTCCACGGGTTCTTCTCTATCCTTCCTCCAAATCCTTTGACATCTTCCCTCCCAAAATATGTGGCATACATTGGACTTTTCCCAGGTGCCCTCTTCTTGTGTATCCTAAGACAGTCCACAAACAGAAGATATATTTATTATGGTGTCCTTTGCATAACTAACATATCAAAAGTCATCAGGGTCAAGTTTGCAGGGATCAGCAGTGTCCTCCAAACCAGATAATTTTGTGAAACATCAAATTTCCTATTATTTTATGATTCAGCTGTCAAGTAAATTCAGTTTTGATGTATTTCTAAGTGCTCAAGGCACATTTCCCATCATGATTTGAGTACAGGAAGAAAGAATACATTTTCAGGAGAATGCAAAAATAAGGAAATCTGACATGTATTATTTAAGTTTAGGAAATTGTGCCAAAATTCATTAGCATTCAAATTATGAATTAACTGGTTTAGATCAATATTTATTTTTAAAAATCTACCTCCATGCAGAATGTCTCCAGTTTCCTAGTGTTCCAACCTAGTCTTAGAAGCTTGGGCATCACAGCAAATCAGTTGTCCTGAGTATGTGAGAGTTTTAGAAATGTTCTATATTATTTTCAATTATTAGAATAAGCTCTGGTAATAATGCTCTCCTGGGACTACAGAAAAATGAATAGAAAGCTAACCATGGTTTCTTTTTTAAAGAATTTTAAGGCTTTAAAGAATAATTCTTTGAGCAGTACTTTCTACAGTTATACTTGGGCTGTTCAGAACATTTTCTTTGAAGAATTTCAGCATATACTGTGTATGTGTTTATATGTATATATGGATAAAGATGAACTTCACTCTTTCTCTTGCATGTTCAATCTCTCTAGACAGGTGCCTACATCCCCTACTTACATCCAAGTTCAACATTTCCTATCTTAAAAGAAAGTTTCCTTTGACCCTCAATACCCCCTCAAGCTTCTGTCCTCTCTGTCTCCCTTCACTGCCAAAATTTCTAGAAAGAGTTGCCTAGCTAATGGCCTCCACTTCACTACCCACTCACTCCTTAACCACTTGTGTTCTGGCTTCATTCCCAACTGCTGCACTGAACATCCATCGGTCACTCACACAAAGCCAATGGCCTTTTCTCAGTCTTTGTCCCCCAAGTCACTTCTCAGTAGCTCCTACTACTGCTGAAGATTCCTCCCCATTTTCCTGGCTCAGAGGTGGGGAACCTGTGGCCTTGAGTTCACACTTGGCCTTCTAAATCTCTAAGTGTGGCTTTTGACTGAATCCAATTTTATAGAACACCCACCTCTGTCATACCTCCTTCATGAATTGGACTTTTCCTCTCCTCTAAAATGGGGCATCTCCTTCCTAATCATCATTTTACCCAGGTCACTCCCTTGATACAAAATCTTCTGTGGCTACTCCCTGCATAGGGAGAAAAACCCAGTCTCCTGAGTGTGGCATTCAGGAACTTCCACAGTCCATCCCACCCCTTAGCTGCCACTTCTCCAGCTTCACTTTTTCCCACTAGTCCCTTATACGAACCCTTATCCAGTATCATGGAGACTGAGTTGCTGAGAGAATGACTGCTGAGCGTCCATTGGAGCTGGCCAGGACTTTTGAGAACTGCCACCTGGAGCTGCCAAGAACTGAGGGGGCATGGCTATCATGCCGGTGTTTTGTTTGTCTGTTTTGACATTGTTTTGCCAGATTCGCCTGCTAGCAAAGGACAGTGCTGCTGTCATAGAGGTCCTGGAACCTTGCTGTTGGTTCAGAAGCTCTGAAGGAGGATTTTCTTGTGGTATGTTTACAGAAATCCTGGAAGAGGGCCTTGCTGATGTTTTCAGGGGTTCTGGGACTGTTCTGCAGGCAGAGAATGACTTGATGATGACACTGGCTATGGCTTTGTTGAGACTTGTCTCCCCAGGAACTGAGATTGCTGAGGGCCTGCCTGGAGTGAAGATGAAAGAAGGGCCTTTCCTTGGGTTTTCAATGCTGAGATGATATCTTAACCTTGTTGTAACTTAAGGGTGGATGGCCTTTTGTGCTCTCCTGCCCCTTTTGAGAAAGTGCTTGGTGTTAATGGATGGTATTGTAATTCAGTAGTGTCTAGGGGTGGGAAACCTTTGGCCTTTTTGTGCTCTGTGACTGACTAAATGAATTTACTTTGTTTATGATTGGAAACTATTCTCCATTTGAGAAGAGACTAAATGAATGTACTGCCCAGGAGCCGGCTACTTTGACTACTGATCCAGGGGTGAGATACTTGGACCTTGGTACTTTACAATTGAAATAAGTAGGAAGTTGGAATATTCTAGGAGATATCAGCATGAACACAAGCAGCAACTGGGTTATGGGGGAAGACTATGAGACGGATATCGAACTCTTAAGGAATGGAGGAAGAATCACATTGGCAAAAATGAGAAAAAATGAAGACAGCAAATATTTAAGGAGCTATGGAAAGAAAGGCACATCAATGCAATGTTGGTAGTGTTATCAGAGGGTCAAACCACTCTGGAAAACAATTGGAAACAATACTAGAAAAGTAATTACATTTTTTGTTGTTGTTGTTCAGTTGTGTCTGATTCTTCATAACCCATTGGACCATAGCATTCTAGGCCCTCCACTATCTGTTGAAGTCTGTCCAGGCTCATGTTCATTGTTTCCATGACACTACCTATCCATCTCATCCTCTTCCATCCCCTTTTACTCTTGCCTTCAATCTTTCCCAACATCAGGGTCTTTTCTAATGAGTCCTATCTTCTCATTATGTGGTCAAAATATTTAAGCTTCAGTTTCAGTATTTGACCTTTTTGTGAATAGCCTGAATTGACTTCTTTAAGTATTGACTGATATGATCTCCTTGCTGTCCAAGGGACTCTCAACAGTCTTCTCCAGCACCACAATTCAAAAGCATTGATTCTGTGGCACTCAACGTTCTTTGTAGTCCAACTCTCAAAGTCGTACATTTCTACTACAAAAACCATATGGACCTTTGTCAACAAGGTGATATCTTTGCTTTTTAGTATGCTGTCCATATTTGCCATAGCTTTCCTTCCAAGGAGCAAAAATCTTCTAATTTCATGGCTGTAGTAGCTGTCTGAAATGATCTTTGAGCCCAAGAATATAAAATCTAACACCGCTTCCATCTTCTTTCTCTGTTCATCAGTAAGTGTTGGGACCAGTTGCCAAGATATTGGGGTTTTTTAAAAATTTATTTGTTTTATTTACTTTTAGTTTACAAGATTCAATTCCACAATCACTTGAGTTTCAGATTTTCTTCCCTCCCATACACCTCCCCCATAGTGGCGTGCAATCATGTAGAGGATCTGCAAATACGTTCACATTGTACAATAGTTTGGTTATATAGAAGGCTTGTAACCAATGAGTGATCACTGGGAAAAAAGAAGCAAAACCAAACATGAAAAAGAACGACAGCATGTTTTGCTTCAGTCTCCATTTAAACTCTGGTCTTTCTAGATCTTTCTCTGACTATAGATATCTCCTTCTATCCTGAAGCTTGGAGAGTTGTCTTTTAGCTGTGCATTGTTGAGGACAGTCCAGTTTATCAAGGTTGGTCATCACACATATGTTGTGTCTGTGATTGTGTACAAGTTTTTCCCGGTTCTGCTCTTCTCACTTAGCATCAATTTGTATAATCCTCTCCAGGTAATTATGAAGTCCATCTCCTTCCCATTTCTTATAGCACAATAGTATTCCATTACATTCATACACCATAGCTTGTTTAGCCATTCCCCAATGGATGGGCATCCCCTATATTTGCAGTTTTTTGCAACCACAAAGAGAGCTG
>CM053582.1:31075316-31090436 GCA_028627135.1 Pseudochirops cupreus | reverse complement strand
ATATGGTTCCTCGTAGCCGAGCTGAATTTAGTGGGAAGTATCTTTGTGTGCGTTTTGGACTTCCAGGATTGGTTTAGAGTCCTATTTTATGGGTATTTTGGGGTGGCTATGTGAGAGCTGCAATATGTTGCTACTGCTACGCCGCCATCTTGGCTCCGCCCCCCGTGTCTTAAGTTTCTGATGCTGAGAGCCTTGAATTAGTACAGTAAGACTCAGAATATGAACAGTTTTATTGAGTGTATCCCATTGAGCTAGACGTCTGTGTTAGTCTAAGTAAAACTGCCCAAATCTTGTCTCCAGAAATAGAATAATGTATGTGTAGGGGGTGGGGTTGGGGACTATGTGCAAAATCTGGCACAGATTCCTTGCATTCATTTCTTTAAATGTGGGAGCTCCAAATATTAGTATGATCCACAGAATAGGTCTTTCTGTATGAAGAACAAGGGAAAAAGGTACTCTGAGCAGAGACTGTTGGATAGCAAGAGTGTTCAATTCACAGACTCATAGATTTGAGCTGAAAGGAATCTTAGAGGTCACCTAGTTCACCTTTCTTATTTTTGCAGAAAAGGAAACTGAGGCCTCAGGAGAGAAAGTAACTTAAGGTCACACAGGTACTACATATATAACATGACTAAGTGCAAGGATTTGAATCTAGCTTCTCTGATTGCTGAACCAGGTTTTTCTCTTCTCTATCATCCTTCCTCAATTTCCACTGTCCTAGGTGTTTAATAAATGTTCAACTTGTTGAATAAATGAATGAAGGAATGAATAGGTCAGTGGCTTCTGCTTGTATGTGTGTGTGTGTGTAGAAGTTTACTCCCAGCTTCCTTATTAGTCTTAAAAGTTGATATTTTTTTAAATTAAGAAAAATGCTAAATTGGCTGAAGGGATGAGTGACATGCTATCAAATCCCTTTCATTTGAGCTGTGCTAGATTCATTTTAACATGTCCCATGTATAAGGCATTGTTCTAGACACTGGGGACACAAGGACAAAAATGAAAATGAGTTCCTGCCCTCAGGGAGCTTACATCTCACTGCTTGATAAGAAAATCAGGGGAGGGTGCAGAAAAAAGATGGGTGGCATCAGGACATTGGGATGCTACAGGGGTGGAGGAGCAAGGGAAGCATATAGATGCGACAGAATGTTCCCTCCACAGTATTCATCGTTGGATAGAGTAGTAGGGGATGGGTAACGAGAGTGATTGAAGATCTTCCAGGTTCCATGGAGGAAAAAGGGTGGTGGATATGGGCCCTAACCTTGGTACGGATAGAGCAGAACCCTGGAAAAGGGTTCATGAATGAGTGAGAAGCAGTGTGTTCTTTGGTGTGAGGAACTCCTGTGAAGTTCCTGGGGGTGGGGAGAGACTTTATGGTACATAAATGTATGGTACAGCAGATGCTATGGTATTTCAGCCTTGGATCTCAGCTGTGGTATGGCTATTATGGTGTGGTATGGTGTGGGGTGTGTGTGTGTGTGGGTGTGTGTGGGTGTGTGTGTGTGTGTGTGTGTGTGTGTGTGTGTATGTTGGTGGTAGTGGCAGTGGGGGGTACCCATATCTGTGTTGCTTTTGATCATGCCTCTGGAGCCTACTCAGGAGTGTGCACCAGAACCAAAACAAGTTGTGCTGAGGCTATGATATAAGGCCAAGCTTCCTTCCTGTTCTCATCCTGGGAATGTGGTACTTACTGATGGGGGCTGAGCAACATGACTGTGGAGGAGAGGGAGGTAGATTCTCCTGCACCCATCACACCAAAGTGACAGGTTTATAAAAATGTCTCCTAAAATGCAATACTCCCCACATGAGCATGGCAGTATTTTGTCAAATATGTTATTTTACCAAATGAAAGGAAAAAACCATAAAATGCTGCTGATGCCGCACAGTGTGAGCCCGATTGGGAGGGTTCTGCTGTGCTAGCAACTTTTCCACTGCTTGGTTTTCCAATATTGCAAAGGTCACCCTGCAGTCTGGATTTTTCAGGATCTGATGATATTGAAATAGTGCTTGGAGCTGAATGTGATGGAGCCCCCTCAGGCTGGTGTGGGCATGAGACTGAGTAGTCCCAAAGAGGTGTTCTGCTCTGCCTTCAGCTGTGACCATGTCCTCACCCTTTGAGGTCTATGGGCCAGCTATAGCTTTGCCACATGGGTTAACAATGTGATGACAAAAAGACTTATTGTGAAACATTATAAAAGGTAACTCAACTTAGACAATGCAAACATCTCTTTGTTGGAATGAAACAAACCTTTAAAAACAGGAAAACCTTCAATCCAGTATGTTTGGATAATCCCTTTCTAACTTGACTTTATATATATTTAACCTGAAAATATGCAGAGCATAGCAAGCAAGATCATATCTACCAGAACCTCAACTCAGTCAGGATGATCAAGTCTTTACTCCAGGGTACTGTACTTAGCACTTAGTAGGTAAGAATACTTCTTTAAGTTAGGAAGCTAAGTGATGGATCCATGCATCCTTCCTTAGCCCAGGGGAGCTTTTCTCTGGCCCAACTGTGGTTTTTTCCACTTCCTAGCTCTGGATGCCTCTCATAGTCTGGGGTGTCTCCACCCCCCATGGGTTGCTGTCTTAAGGTACCTGCTCCCCCTAAGACAGCCATATCCCCAGGTCTCTTTTCCCACAAGGACACCAGAACAGCTAGTTATGGCACTATAGAATGGCTAGTTCTGGTGTTACAGTAGTCTCTTTATCATATTTTTAGATAGATTTTCCATGTGATTAATTAAAGATTCATTTAGAAAAATTTAAATCGTTTTCTTAAAAAGTCAGCATTGTACAGTAGAGAGAGAGAGCTGGGCTTGGAACCAGGAAGACCTGTGTTCGAATCCTGCCTCCAAAATGTAGTAGCTGTGTCATCCTGGACAACTCACCTAATTGTCTCACTGCTCTAAGAAACTCTTTAAGACCAAAAGTTGCAGAGAAGGTGCTGCTTTATGTTGGTAGAAGGAGTTTCTTCATCCAGGAATTCCTTTTCCCAATGAAAATCTTGGTAAGTTTTTAACAACTGTCTCTCCAGGAAAAAAAAATGTATACCCAGTACTCTCTTGACTTTAATCTATACTTTTAAAATTTTCTCTACCATTTTCTTAAATCTAGACCATAAACAAAGCAATTAATCAAACCCTGATTTGTAGTATTTGCTGATTTCCAACGTGTAAATGATCAAAGTAAAAATGTTACAATTGTCTCTGGAAAGTCTATGTGAGCAGATTCTGGTATATCCATGGTCCAGCCCATAGTCCTTAATTTAAAGGGTTCATAAGCCATTCTTTTAAAAAATCTCTTTTAGAATTTTGCCAGCAATTAATATCAAGCCTACAGTTTCCAGAATCTACCTTCTTCCCCTTTTGGAAAATTCAGCCAATGGTTTTCCATCTCCAGTCTTGGAAATGTAAGATCTGGAACTAGAAGGGAGCCTTAGGGATAATCTAGTCCAAGTCTATCATTTGACAGTTGGAAACACTGATCCCTAGAACAAGTAAATTGATTTGCCAAGGCCATATAGGTAGTAAGCATCATAACTGGAATTTGTACCCAGATCCTTTGACTCTAAATCAGCTGCTCTTTCCACTGTCATTCTGGCTCTCCCTTCTCATTCTCTACAGTTTTTCAGAGATCCTTGACAGCATTTCTTCAGTTACATTCCAGGTGCAAGGGGGCTCTAGCTCATCTAGAACAACTGGGACTATGGTATTATCTCTTTGCTTATCTTAGATTTTAATGACCTTTTGTGTCCTATTCTTCCAAGGCTGAAAAGCATTCTCCCAGATTCAGAGAATTCTAGAATCCCAGAGTCTAAAGGAATCTCAGAAGCTAATATACAACTCAGATGGAATCCCATCAAATAGTAGTAGTTTATATGTATATTATAGTTTGTGGTATGTAAAATGTTTTACATGCATTATCTCATTTGATTTTAACAACAGCCCTGTAAGAGAGATATTATTCTTATCCTCATTTTATAGACGAAGAAACAAAATCTCAGGCTACATCACTTAGCCAGCGTCATACAACTAGAACAAATGTGAAGTGGAATTCAGGTTCAGGTCTTTTTGACTTCCAAGTCCAGCACCATCCACTATGCAACACTGACCCTTTTTTAATTTTGACTAGAGCACCTCTGCTCAAAGACCTCCAATATGAGTGAACTTGCTGCTTCCCACAGCATCTCATTCCACAGCTGAAGAGCTCTAATTGTTAGGAAGTTTTTCATTGTATCAAGCAAATGTCCATCTCTCTTCAACTGTCACTCATTCATTGCTCTGAGATTTGCCTTTTGAAATTAAGGAGAAGTGGAGAGAAAGCCAATATGGCAGATTAAAGGGGGCATTCAAGCCCAATTCTTCCAACATTCCCCTCCAAACAACTTAAAAAATACATCAAGTCAAATTCTGGGGTGACATAGACATAGACATAGACATAGACATAGACAGACATAGACATAGACAACAAAAGGTTCCAACATTTTGAGCCATTTTTTTCCTAGGAGATCAGAGGGAGAGGTCTTTGCCACTGGGATGGAGGCCATCCAGGAGCACAGCATCACCAGCTATGGTCTTGGAGGTGGCAGAGATAGCAGCAGCAGCAGCTCCTAGAGCTCTCACTACTCAGAGATGGTAAGGGGACTGGACAACTGGTTAGAAAGAAATTACAGGGGACCTCTATGTAGACACTGGGCATAGGACTAAGTGCCATCTGGCAACTCCATTGCCCATTTTCTGGCCACAGTTCCAGGGCACAGAAAAGTGCTAGCGCTTGTGGTTGCAAAGGAGCAAGGCTCCTTTCTGGGTAAGGACCAAATTGCAGATCAGGAGAACAGTGACCACACCTTTCCCTGGATTATATCAACTCAGAAGCACTGAAAACTTACAGACTCTAGAACCATTTGTGAAAGAAAACAGCAGGGCGAAAAAGCCTGAAGCTTGGGACAGTGACTTCCTACGCCTCCTTCCCCACCAGAGGTTAGGAGAACCCAACTCTAATATAAAGCCCAAAGTCAAGAAATAGGCCCAAATAATGAGCAAACAACAACAAAAAGAACCTGACCATCAAAAACTGTTATGGCAACAGGGAAGCTCAAGAAACAAACTCAGAAGAAGACAATGACTTCAAAATGACTACAAGTAATGCCTTAAAGAAAAAAAAATACAGATTAGAAGTGAACACAACAAGAATTCCTGGAAGAGCTAAAAAAAAAAAAAGTTTCTTTTTAAAAAAAAAAGAGCAAAAAATATTTTTAAAAATCAATAAGAGTGGTAGAGGAAAAACTGGAAAAAGAAATGAGAGCAATGCAAGAAAATTATGAAAACAGAATTAACAGTTTGGTAAAAGAGGCACAAAAAATACTGATGAAAATAACTTCTTAAAAAGCAGAATTGGCCAAATGGAAAAAGAGATACAAAAGCTCCCTGAATAAAATAATACCTTAAAAATTAAAATTGGGCAAGTAGAAGCTGTGGACTCCAATGAGACATCAAAACAACAATAAAATAAAGTCAAAAATAAAAACAACAACAACAGAGACTAAGAATAGCAGTCTAATCCCCTATCCACATGACTTATTCAAATATTGGAAGACAGCAATTATGATGCCCCTAATTCTCTACTATTCTGGAGAAATATCCTTAATTTCTTGAACTGATTCTCACATGATATGGTCTCTAGTGACCTCACCATCTCAGTATCCCTCCTGTGGATGCTCTCCAGTTAATCAGTATCCTTCCTAAAATGGGGCAGCTAGAACCAGATACATTACCCCAGATGTGGTCCATTCATAACATAGAACAGTAAAACTGCTCTGTATTGTTGTGTGCTTCTCTCTTAATGCAACTCTGAATTAGCTGTTTTGGTTGCCCTGACTCATTTGTGTCTTGTAAACCTGATAAAAAACAGGAAAATACATGGTGATCTAACCATACCTCTTTTTCTGATTAAATTGATTTTTGAACCCTAGGTACATGAATTTCTAGGACATGCTATCTCTTCACATTTGACCCAGAAAATAGCAAATAGGAGTTGATTAATTAGGTTTTTTCCCTGGTATTATCATTGCCTTATCTATGCTAAGTTTGTCATTTTCCTATTCTTTTTGCTCACATCTCAGTTTAAAAAGCCCTTTAAGTTACATTTAACTTTATTCTGGCCTTTAGACTTCCTGACATTATTCCTTCATCCTTGCCTAAGATCTCATGTATCCATCTTTTGTATAAACCCTCTGTAAATCTGAGACCTCCCTGTGCAGGCACATAGTCATTTTTAGGCCTTTTTTTCCCACGTAAAAATCACTTGATATTGTGTCCTCAGAATTTTGTCCTTGAGATTATCTCATCCCTTTTCTAGACTTACCTGTCCTTCAAGGCTCAGCTGAAATGCTACCTCCTGTGGCTGCAGGAGATTTTTTTTCCTACTCTGAAATCTCATCGTACTTTCTTTCAACTTCTCTGACTTATTATTATGTTCTATTTTGCATTATATTTATTTGTGGGTATCCTTAGTTTTCCAACTAAACAGTAAGCTACTTAAGGGCAAGAACTGTATAAAATTCATGTTTACAGCAACCTGTTTCTTCCCTGTTTCCATCGCCAGACTTCTCATTCAAGGTCCTACATGCAGTTCTTGCTTCGGGTTTGTTGAGCTGAATTGAATTAAAAGTTAAAAACAAAAATAATCCACAACAAAATAAATCTTGGTCATTTTTTTGTTGTTTATTTTTAATTTTCAACATTCATCTCCACAAGGTTTTGAGTTACAAATTTTCTCCCCATCTTTCCCCCACCCACCACCCCAAAACAGCTATGCCACTGAATACCCCTTCCTCCAATCTGGTCTCTCCTCTATCCTTCCCCATCTCCCCCTGACCTTCCAGAAGGGCAAGATAGATCTCTATACCCCAGTGCCTGTATATCTTATTTCCCAGTTGCATATAATAACAATAATAATAATAATAATAATAATAATAATAATAATGATAATAATAATATTGACTATATTTCCCTCCATCCTATCACAACCAGCACTTGTTTTATTTTATACTCTGACCCTGTGCCTTTTCAAAAATGTGTGCTTCTAACTGCCCTCCTTCCAATCTGTCCTCCCTTCTATCATTCCCCCTCTTATCCCCTTCCACCCCTACTTTCCTGTAGGATAATATACCCAATTTAGTGTGTATATTATTCCCTCCTTAAGCCAAATTCAGTGAGAATAAGTTTGATCCATTCTCTTCTACCTTCCTGTTCTTCCCCTCCATTGTAACGGTTTTCCCTTGCCTCTTTTATATGAGATAATGTACCCTATTCTGTCTCTCCCTATTGCCTCTCATTATATTCCTCTCTCACCTCTTAATTTTATTTTTTAGATATCATCCCTTCATATTCAACTGATCCTGTACACTTTGTCTATGTATACATGTACACATATATACACACACTCACATATGTATTTATATGCACATATACCCTCCTATATAAACATATATATATATGTATGTATACATATGTATTCCCTTCAACTATCCTTATACTGAGAAAAGTCTCATGAGTTACAGTTATTGTTTTTCCATGTAGGCATGTAAATAGTTCAACTTTGATAAGTTCCTTATAAATTCTTTTCCCTCTTTACCTTCTCATGCGTCTCTT
The DNA here is from genome assembly GCA_028627135.1 of Pseudochirops cupreus. NCBI lineage: Eukaryota > Metazoa > Chordata > Mammalia > Diprotodontia > Pseudocheiridae > Pseudochirops > Pseudochirops cupreus. Next base: position 31,082,784 of record CM053582.1, on the reverse strand, counting down.
GCTTCTAATATCTGAACGTCAAATTTTCTATTCAACTCTGGTTTTTTCATCAAAAATTGTTGAAAGTCTTCTGCTTCATTGAATGACCATATTTTTCCCTGAAATGTTATACTCAGTTTTGCTGGTGGGTGATTCTTGGTTTTAATCTTAGCTCCTTTGACCTCCAGAATATAATATTCTGAGCCCTTTGATCCCTTAATGTAGAAGCTGCTAGATCTTGTGTTATCCTTATTGTGTTTCCACAATATTCAAATTGTTCTTGGCTGCTTGTAATATTTTCTCCTTGATCTGGGAACTCTGGAACCTGGCTATAATATTCCTAGGAGTTTTCTTTTGGGGATCTTTTTCAAGAGATGATCAGGGAATTCTTTCAATTTCTATTTTTCCCTCTGGTTCTAGAATGTCAGGGAAATTCTGCTTGATAATCTCTTGAAAGATGGTTCCCAGGCTCTTTTTTTGCTTATGGCTTTCAGGTAGTCCAATAATTTTAAAATTATCTCCCCTGGATCTATTTTCCAGGTCAGTGGTTTTTCCAATGAGATATTTCACATTGCCTTCTATTTTTTCATTTGTTTGGATCTGTTTAATATTATCTTGATTTCTCATAAAGTCATTAGCTTCCATTTGCTCCAATCTAATTCTGAAGGTATTATTCTCTTCAGTGAGCATTTGAAATTCCATTTCCATCTGGCAAATTAAGCTTTTTAAGGCATTCTTCTCCTCATTGGCTTTGTGGGCCTCTTTTGCCATTTGATTTATTCTATTTTTTAAGGTGTTACTGTCTTCAGTCAGGTTGTTGACTCTCTTTTCATGATTTTTTCATCATTCTTATTTCTCTTCCCAACTTTTCCTCCACTTCTCTTACTTGATTTTCAAAATCTTTCTTGAGCTCCTCCATGGCCTTTAACCAATTCATATTTTTCTTGGAAGCTTTTGATGTAGGAGTTCTGACTTCCTTATCTTCCTCATGTTTCATGCTTTGATCCTTTTTGTCCCCCCAAAAGGAATCTAAAGTTGATTCCTCTGCTTGCTTTGCTTCCTCTGCTTCCTCATGTTTCTAGTCAACTACTTGACTTTTGAGCTCTTTGCCATTGTAGAACTCTAATTACAGAGAGAAGAGCTTTGTCCCAAATCCCTGGGGTTTTTGCAGCTGCTGGAACTATTAAGGGGCAGCCCTCTCTGTTGCCTCCACAAGTTCTGGCCCACTGGCCACACACCCCAGGATCTATACCTGAGATAGTGGTCCTGATCAAAGCAAGTCAAAGCAAGGGGGGTGGCAAGGACTGGAATGTGCCCTTCCTTTCCAACAGAGTTCCACACTGACCTTTTACTTACTCTTTGGTATTTATGGGTTGAGGAGTCTGGAAACTACCTCAGCTTCTAGTGATTTGGTGTCCTGCAGTATGCTCTGGCCGCTGCTTGTCTGGGCCACCCTGTGGCCAAAACTGCATGGTTCTTGGGGACTGTGCTCTGCTCCCAGCATGCTGTGATGGACCCTTCCTGTAGGCCTATTGAGTTGCCTTCAGTGCAAGATTTGTTTCTCTCTGTCACTTTTTGGTTCTGTAGCTCTAAAATTTGTTTAGAGTCATATTTTATAAGTATTTGAGATTGTTGGGGGAGCTCAAGGAATTTCCTGCTTCTGTGCTGCCATCTTGGCTTTGCCCACCAAATCTTGGTCTTTTAAACAAAAGCAGGGAGAGAAGGAAATCATATCAAGGAAATGATTTTATTCTTAACTTTATGGAAAGAGTCTATAAGCCAGAAATTTTGAAAATAACCTGGAATCCAATTCCCTGATTCATGAGTTGAGGAAATGATACACAAATAAAAGTGATATGTCCAAGACCAGGTAGTGGTAGAATTTGAACTCAGGTCCTGTGACTCCAGAACTAGTGCTACTTTCACTATATCACACTGCCTCCTAATAAGTGGCACAGTAATAGAAATTGAAGCAATTTTGAGAGTGCACATTGTTCATATTATATTATACTATGGGGGTAGGCAAAGATTTAACAAGGAAAGGAATTTCTGAGAACCCATCACCTAGATTCCGGTGTTTATAGAGTGAATGTAATTATCATAGTTCAAGGATCCAGTGATAAGTAAGGTTCCAAACTTGGTAATTTTGTGTTCTGGGATAGTTCCAACTTTGATTGTTACAAAATTACTTTGTCACTAATTTCAATATTAATTGGGTAACATCAACATTAATTTTTCCTCTGCAATTAGATTAATTGAGCCAACTCAGCTTGCTGCATCCATTTCTTATGGTGCAGGAAGCCTAGGATCCAAATGCCCTAATCAGGCGGGGAAGAAGACATGGATAGATGGTCATTTGCATGATTTCCTGGTTTTATTCTAGAAATTTTTGGAAAAAGGAAAACATAATTCTTTGGAAATCCTAGCAGGCAAGCTAGAGTCATTTAAGAAGAGAAAACCACAATATTATAGCCTCTCCCTTTACCAAAAACCATCCCAAGACCAGAACACCAAAGCATTTTCTTCCAGATATGTTCTGTTTGCAATAACAAAAGGAAATACAATTGCAAATCATTATTGATATTATGTTACCAGTAATTATTATGTTCATTCACGCAACTTCCCCTGAAGACCTCAGCATTCTCAACAATTTGAAATTGGCAAAGTTGAATTCAGCTGGGAATTCCTTTACAAGTCTCAGCTGAAATTATGGCCAGAGAGATTTATCAATTAAAGTTGAATTTGTTTGATTGACAAATTCATTTGGAAGGCCAGGGAGATAGATTTTAGCTAAGCATAAGCAAGCACTTCCCAATGAAGTCCCTGTTTTAGGAACTTTAGATTCCCAGAATGCATAGCTGTGGATGTTTGGGGAAAAATTCTGGAGGCTGGGTGTGCAATTCTCTTGAAATGTGATAGGGTTGGGAAACCTCCTAAAGCTGTTGCTTTGTTTTATAAATTAGGAAATTGAGGCCTCAACAGGAAGGTTAAGTCTATTTTCTATTTATTAGTTTGGTTTAAACTTCAGAGCAGGATAATAAATCCTTCCCAGTGGTTATAAATTTAGCCAGAGGCTTCAAGAGAAAGTAACGTCCATGGGCCTTAATATTCTCCCCATCCCTTCTCACATCACTCCTTATCCCTCACTGAAGAGTTTGAATTGCTGATAACTTGGGAAGTGGTGTGTCTACATTTGACCTAAACTACTACATGAATTGAATAAGTATTAATTAATTGTGAGAGAGACACTGTATTGTAGTGGCTAGAAAGAGAGCTGGGCTCAATTCTTACACCTGAAATTCCCTGGCTTTGTGATCTTTTGCATGTCACCACCTTAAGTACCTCCAGGCAACTATCTAAACCTATTAATTGCAGAAAAGGTACCTTGGTAGAGGAAGTACCCAATGATGTGCTGCTGCTCACATTCAGAAGCCACCCAGTAGAGCCCTAAAGTAAAACATGAATTATACAAAAGAGCGATTAGATTTATTATTCTTGGCTCCAAAAAGTAGAACTAGAAACAATAGGTGAAGAAACAGAGGCTGCTTGAAACTTTACATAAGGAAAAATTGTTAACAATTAGAGCTATCCAAAAGTGGGAGGAATTATCCTGGTAGGCAGTGGGTTCACCTTCACAGGTCATCTTTGTTTTTTACATAGAATTTTATTTCTATTTTATTTCTTTTTGCTCCTTTCTCCAACCTGGTCAACTGAGTCTGGCCAGGAGTTGGGGAGATAGGAAAGACAGTTTTCAGGGGGGACACTGACGAGTGGCCCCTGATGAGGGCCCCTCAGGATTTGTGCCTTGGCATGCCAGGTTCTGGACCAAGAGATTGACCACCTGTCCAGCCAGACCTTGGATCCAGAAGGGGGGAGCTGGCTGACGGGCCATCTCACCTGCCTCTGGTAAAGGGAAATTTTCAGCTTTTACCCACAAGCTGCTAGTTAATTGGGAAGAAATGTTTCCTTCAACCTCCCCTTGATAATCCCTTGGGGCATAAATTTGGCAAAGCTGGTTGAGACTGTGTTTGTTCTATATTTCTCTGTGTGTGTGTGTGTGTGTGTGTGCGTGTGTGTGTATGTGTGTGAAGCTTGTCTATTCATGAAAGAGAGAGAAATATTTTACTAGATTAAAAAGCCTTGGGAAAGTTTAGAAATCTTCCTTCTCTGCCTAACTAAACTTAGAATGGAGAGAGAGAGAATTCAGATCTGTTAGCAGATAATAGGTAAGTGAAACTTTTTTCCTGTTTGTCTGAAATGCCTAAGGCAGAGGTAGAAGGAGAAGCAAGAAGGCCTTATTCTGTTAGTTAGGGGGGGGAGCCCCAACCCCCACCACCACCTTTAGAAGGTTGGAAAAGAGTGCTAGTGAATTTTTCGCCTGACTTTAAACCCAACAAACCAGGAAGTCAGAAAGGATAATGTATATCCCCCTTTCAGGCTCTACTGGAATTTACTTCAAAAAGTTCAGATAATCATTAAATTCCTAAGGCCCCTGCTTGAGAGAGTAGTTAAAAGATAACCACACCAAGTTTACTGGGTCCCTTTGTATATGCAAGGAGATAGGAGAAGGAATGAGGTCGGGGCAGGAGTGGAGCCTCCAGTGAAGGTGAAATGGAGATGACACATGCACGTGTCTTCTGAAAGCCACATGTCTTCTGAAAAGCCATGTGTTGGCTTAAAAATACTTCTAAAGTTATAATTTAATTCCTGTGTAAGGGGGTTTGGAAATGCATTCACCTAAAGTTTTTAGTACAATATGAATTTTAAACACTTCTAAATTATGTAATTTGGAAATATTGATAAATTCTGATGTTAAAGCAATTTTCTTATTCCATACAGAAGCTGTTAAGTTATCTAAGGATATGGTTTTGTATGTTAATTTGGATATAGGTGAAATATGTAATGTTTTGGAATTTATAGTACGTAAGAAATTTGAATTTAAAGAAGGGCACTGAGTATGGGAAAGATATTTATAGCTATCACTAGAACCAAAAGAAGCAGTTAGAATAGCAGCATATTGTAATTGATCTAAAATGTGAGCAGGAATGGGTATTATCTATGGTGTAACGATAGCAATTTTTTTGTTTGTTTGTTTAAATGTTATTACAATTAGGAACTATGTTGTTAAAAGGAATAGAAAATGAGGAATGGGACACTCTGACCCGAGTGCTGTAATATTTTTGAAATAACTTTAATTTGGGAAATCTGTAAAATTCATTTCCTTATACTTCCTGGCCAGCCTGTAATTAAAATGGGAATTAAATATCAGATTCTGATAAGAAAGAGAAGACTTAGGAATAGTAGGGAATTACTCTCCCCAACTTGGAAAAAAAATAAGGAGATGGGGGGGGGGTGGAGAGGAGAAAAGCCTCTACTCATTTTGGAAATGTAATTAATGTCATAATGTCATTGTGTTATTATGGTATCTAAATTGCAAAATCCTCATATATTGCAAAAACTGAGTGACAGCCAGGAATGGTGTCAGTTTTAATCTGAATTGGGTTGAAACTAAAAGATGGAGAAAAATTGTATAAAATATAATATGTCGTTACTTTTGCTATTCAGAAATCCAGGTACATACACCTTTACCTGTAGTTATGAATGATCCTCTGTGCAAGGTGAATTGGAAATGTGTTTTTGTAGAGCTCTTATTGAGGAAATAAAAATTACACACACACACACACACACACACATAAAAATTTAGAGGGATGTGGCTCAATTTGAAAAATACATCCAGCTGAATTAAGGTCACTGCATTGGTAATTAATGGGTTTTGAATTCAAAAGTTTAAATGTAAGAATGTAATAATTGTGTTAACTGGTAAACAGTTGTGTTATGATATTTTGAAGTATTGTAGTTTGAGAAATCATAAACTTTCAAGTTTTTCTATATTTAAAAGGAAGTTTCAGTTAAGAAATATATTTGTGAGAAGTAATCATTGGTAATTATGTGAAGAAAATACCAGTGAAATCTCCTAAGTTTTGTCAATTATGTGGAAAAGATTTTATGACCAGAGAATTTAGAAATTGTGTATTAGTTAATAATATTAGGATACATTGTTTTTGAAAAAGGGAAATATTCTTATTAAGAAATATTTTAGGGGAGCAGAACCAAGATGGGGGCATAGAAGAAGCAAGGTACAGCAGCTCCCACATAGTCACCTCAAATACCCATAAAATATGACTCTAAACAAATTTTAGGGCTCTAAAATTCACACAAACATACCTCCTGCTGAAGGCAGCTCTGCAGGAAGAGATCATCTGAGTGCTGGGAGCCAAAACCAGCCCAGCCTGAAACTGTGGTGTGGCCCCGGGGGTGGCCAGGATGAGCCACAGCTGCAGCTTCAGGAGAGTGGATTAGCGTCAGCTGTGGCAGTTTCAAGAATTAACAGGCCATAAGAAACAAGAACTAAGTGAAAGATAGGTGGAACTCTGCTAAACTTGGGGGAGAAAAGTGGGTCTGGCCAAACTGCCTCCAGGGCAAGGAAGTGGCGGAAGAGGAGGCCCTGCAGCTGCCTCCACGTTGCTGCTTCAGAGCTCCCAGCCTGCAGACTGCAGGGGAGCCAAGCAATTGTTCAGAGGCCAAGTACTCTTGTGTTGAGTGGCCTGGATCCAGATCTTGGTCTTGGGTGGTGGTCCTGTGGTGTGTTTCACAATGAGCCAAAGCTCGTGGGGGCTGCAAAAAAATGACAGCTCCCTTTTAGCTCCCGAAGCTGGGAAAACCCCAGCAATTTGGAACAGAGCTTTCCCCTCTGGCAGCAGAGTTCCACAGAGCTAAAATATCATTGACTGGCCATCATGAGCAGGCAAAGGAAGCAAAATAAGAACAGCAAACAAACTCTAGATTCCTTCTTTGGGGACAAGAAGGATCAAAGCATGGAACAGGAGGAAGACAACACAGTCAGAACTCCCGCACCAAAAGCTTCCAAGAAACAAAGACTGCCTAAAAGCCATAGGTCAGCTTAAGAAGGATTTTGAAAACCAAATGAAAGAAGTGGAGGAAAAATTGGGAAGAGAAATAAGAATGATGCAAGAAAATCATGAAAAAAGAGTCAACAACCTGACTGAAGAAAATAACATTAAAATAGATTAACTCAAATGCCAAAAGAGGCCCAAAAAGCCAATCAGGAGAATGCCTTATAAAGTGGAATTTGCCAGATGGATAAAGAATCTCAAAAGCTTTCTGAAGAGAATAATTCCTTTAGAATTAGAGTGGAGCAAATGGAAGCAAATGACTTTATGATAAATCAAGATACTATTAAACAGATCCAAACAAATGAAAAAATAGAAGGCAATGTGAAATATCTCATTGGAAAAACCACTGACCTGGAAAACAGATCCAGGAGAGACAATTTAAAAGTTATTGGACTACCTGAAAGCCATGATCAAAAAAAGAACTTAGAAAGCATCCTTCAGGAAATTCTCAAGGATAATTGCCCTGATATTCTAGAACCAGAGGGCAAAATAGAACTTGAAAGAATTCACCAATC
>CM053582.1:31053922-31074816 GCA_028627135.1 Pseudochirops cupreus | reverse complement strand
TTCAGGTAGTCCAATAATTTTTAAGTTGTCTCTCCTGGATCTCTTTTCCAGGTCAGTGGCTTTTTCAAGGAGATATTTCACATTGCCTTCTATTTTCATTTGTTTAGATCTGTTTAATAGTATCTTGATTTCTCATAAAGTCATTTGCTTCCATTTGCTCCACTCTAATTCTGAAGGAATTATTCTCTTCAGAAAGCTTTTGAGATTCTTTTTCCATCTGGCAAATTCCGCTTTATAACTTCTCCTCATTGGCTTTTTGGGCCTCTTTTGTCATTTGAGTTAATCGATTTTTAAGGTGTTATTTTCTTCAGTCAGGTTGTTGACTATCTATTCATGATTTTCTTGAATCATTCTTATTTCTCTTCCCAATTTTTCCTCTACTTCTTTCATCTGGTTTTCAAAATCTTTCTTAAGCTAATCTATGGCTTTTAGACAGTCTTTATATTTCTTGGAAGCTTTTGGTGTGGGAGTTCTGACTGTATTGTCTTCCTCCCATTCCATGCTTTGATCCTTCTTGTCCCCAAAGAAGAAATCTAGAGTTTGGTTGCTATTCTTAATTTGCTTCCTTTGCCTGCTCATGATGGCCAGTCAATGATTTTTTAGCTCTGTGGAACTCTGCTTCCAGAGGGGAAAGCTCTGTCCCAAATTGCTGGGGTTTTCCCACCTCCCAGAGCTATTAGGGGGCTGTCATTTTTTTGCAGCCCCCACCAGCTTTAGCTCACTGAAAATGTACCCCAGGACCACCACCCAAGACCACAATCCACATCCAGGCTGCTTAACACAAGAGCACTTGACCTCTGAACAATTGTTTGGCCCCCCCTTCAGTCTGCAGGCCGGGAGCTCTGAAGCAACTATGTGGAGGTGGCTGAAGGGCCTCTGCTTCTGCTACTTCCTTGCCCTAGAGGCACTTTGGCCAGACCTGCTTTTCTCCTCCAAGTTTAGCTGAGATCCACTTACCTTTCACTTAGTCCTTGTTTCTTATGGCTTGATAATTCTGGAAACTTCCATAGCTGCTGCCGATCCTCTCTCCTGAAGCTCCAGCTGTGGCTTGTCCTGGCTGCCTCTGGGGCCATGCCATGGCACCAGGCTGGGCTGGTTTTGGCTCTCAGCACTGAGATGATCTCTTTGAGCCAATCTGCCTTCAGCAGGAGGTTTTTGTGTGAGTTTTAGAGCCCTAAAATTTGTTTAGAGTCATATTTTATGGGTATTTGAGGTGCCTTTGTGGGAGCTGATGTACCTTGCTGCTTCTATGCTGCCATCTTGGCTCCACCCCTCTGAGAACTCTTTCTATTGATTGTTTTTATGGTTTGTTCTTTGACCCACTCATTCTTTAGGATCAGATTATTTAATTTTTAACTAATTTTATCTGTGCTTCTAAAACCCTTTACTGAATGTAATTTTATAACATTATGGCCTGAAAAGGGTGTAATTAAAAATTTTGTTCTATACATGTATTTGTGAGTTTTGTAATGCCCTAATATGTAGTCAGTATTTGAGATGGTTTCATGTGCAGCTGAAAAAAGTATATACTCCTTTGAGTAAAAAAAAAAATTTAAAGGGGAAAGGGGAGAAATCCTTTCTGGGGGAAAAAAAGAAAAATTGAAGAAATGACTAAACAAAAAAGAAACACTAATAAATGAATAAATGTTATGGGATAAAAGTAAGTCAATAAAAATCTCCAGAAAGAAAGTACATTACAGAAGCAACAACTGGGACTCCTAGAGGAGAGAATGGATTTACTATAAGAACCTTAAGAATGCTTTTAAAACTCATTAAGAAATATAAAGAAATGTTTGGCATGTACAAAAATGAATACTGAACAAATGCAAAAAGATAAACATGAGGCTCTATAGCTTGGAACATTGTGAAAAACTTGATTGACATAGAGAATTGCCTAATAAAGTATAGAGAGGATCATAAAAAAAAAGAAACTGACTATTTCGACTTTATAAAATAAAACATTTTTGCTTGAACAAAACCAATGCAGCCAAAATTAGAAAAAGAGCAGTAAAAGTGGGAAAATCTTTTTAGCAATTACTCTGATAAAGTTCTCATTTCCAAAACTGTTCCAAACTTATAATAAGAGAATTTCCACAGTTGCTATGGTGCCATGATATAAAGGTAGATTTCTAAGGAAAAAGTCAAGCTACCTATAAGCATATGAAAAAATGCTTCAAATCACAAATTAGTAGGAAAAAATGCAAACTAAAGCAACTCTGATATTCTACATCACAGTTCTGAGACTGATGAAATCCACAAATAATAAGAAAATGACCAGTGTTGGAGGAGCTATAGAAAAAAAGAAAAGATACATTAATACACTGTTAGTGGAAGTAAGAATTGGTTTTGCCTCAGAACTGTCCTCCAAAAATTACTAAATTGTGCATACCCTTTGAGTTGGTGATACAACTTCTAAACCAAATTCCCAAAGAGATAAAAGAAATCAAAAGAAGGCATTTATGTACACATATATGTAGAGCATCTCTTTTTGTGATGGCAAAGAACTAGAAATTAAAGGGGTATTCATCAATTGTGGAAAATCTGAAGAAATTATATGGATGCAGTAGAATACTATTGTTCCATAAGATATCATGAAAGAAATGGTTTCAGAGAAACCTGGAAAGACTGGTATGACGTAAAGTCAACAGACCTAGAAGTACAATTCATACAATTAAAAAATTGTGAAGACATATAACTTTGAAAATCTTAAGAACTCTGATCAACATTGTATTTCCAGAGGACTGATGATTAAGCCTCCTACACGTTTTCTCACAGAGCTGCAATGGACTTAGGGCACAGAATGAAACATATATGCTTTGGATATGATCAATGCAGGAATTTGTTTTGCCTGACTATGCATATTTGTTGCAAAGGTTTTCTTTTTCCAATTAGAATTTGGTGGGAGAGAGAAAAAAGAAATTTGTTGACTAAAAAAATTAAATTCACAAAAAAGTAAAGTTGTGGATTCTCTGGAGAATAGAGTTTTCTAAATGGAGGACAAAAATGCAGTTGGCAGAATTTAAAAAATAAATAAATACATAACTGGAAGAATATTTGTGCTCCATATAAATGAAAGCAACACAGGAGGAAAGTCAAAGGGCACCCTAAGAATAAATGGAACTCACAGAAAAATAAGAAGAATGAGAGTCTAGATATTATATTCTAGGAAACTGGTCAAGAGAACTGCCTAGGAATACTAAAAATATAGGGCAAAGTCCATGCCAATACAATCCACAGATTGTTGACAGAGAGGGATCCTTAGTTCAACTCAAAGTAGTCATCAAAAATTCAGAGTTTCATTACCAAAGAGAAAGTCTTGAAACGAATCAGAAACAATCAAATCTCATATCAAAGCACAACAATCTGAATATATAGAATAGCTCAACAATAATATAAAATGAAAGCAGAATCTGGAAAGCAATATCCCAAAATGCAGGAGAGATTGGTCTTCAACCCAAAAGTGTTTATGTCACAAAACTGAGCATATTCTTTATTATTGTTTCTATCTGACATTTATATAACAAATAGAGATTTCCTAATATATGTGTATATCATATATATGTAATATATAGATACACACATGTGTATCATATATAAAATCTCACTTTTATCTCTCTTGTATGGACAAAAGATTGGAGATTATAATGCTATCAGAAACTAATTCTTTTTTTTTAAATTTATTTTATTTACTTTTAGTTTACAAGATTCAATTCCACAATCCCTTGAGTTTCAAATTTTCTCCCCTCCCTCCCCCCATGGTGGCGTGTAATCATGTATAGGATCTGCAAATACTTTCATATTGTACAATAGTTTGGTTATATAGAAGGGCTGTAACCAATGATTAATCACTGAGAAAAAAAACAAAAAACAAAAAAAAAACAAAACATGAAAAAGAACAATAGCATGTTTTGCTTCAGAGAGACTAATTCTTTAAGGGAAAAAAATAGAAAGGTCTTTAACCTGCAAATTGACCTTAACAAGATAAGTAAATATATGAAAGAGCAAGTGATGTTTCAATGTGTGAATTACTTAAGGAAGAAAGGGCTATGGTACGTTTATCTCCACCTTTCCAATTGACATAGCCTGAGAGATTTTCAAATGCCATGCTAAATCTAGGAAAACTATATCTTTTCATTCCTCCATCTTTGAGTCTACTAACCTTATCAAAAAAGGAAATGAGGTTAGTCTGGAATGACCTGTTCTATTAAAGTCAATGTCACTGACATAGTTTGGAGTTTGCATACTCCCGTTTCTTGCCTTTTAACATAAAATCAGTAAATTTGGTATTCTTTAATCCTTCAGTATCTATAGCTTTTTTCTTGATATTTCTATGATCACAGACAGTAGCTAAACAATCCACATCTGCCATTATTTTTCAGTAGCCTAGGATATAAACTAACTCTCTGGGGGAAAATGCATATACTGTACAGTATATTTTAAAATTTAATCTGCATTATTAACATGTTATCCATTACTTTCTTAAGTTTAGACAATCAATAAAACAACAAATCAAGCCTTGACTCATACTGTTTGCCAATTTCTGGGGTGTAAATACTTAAACCCCAAATTTAACAACTGACCTTCTCAGGCAGGTACAAACTGACCACAGCATACCACTGACAGGTTATATTCCCTCTGGGTCTGGTAACTTGAACTCAAAAAGGACAGAGAGATGTCCTCTTGCTATTTCCATACTTATTTTAGATTTCAAATAATAATAACAATAGCTAACATTTATATAGCACCTACTGTGGACCAGATACTGTGCTAAGCTCTTTCCAAATATTATCTCATTTGATCCTCACAAAAAAAACTTATGAGGTAGGTATTATTATTATCCCTATTTTACAGATGAGGACTCTGAGGCAGATAGAGATTAAGTGACTTGCCCTGGGTCACACAGCTAGTTGAGTATCTGAGGCCACATTTGAACTTGTGTCTTTCTGACCCCAGACATAGAAAAAAATTTTGTTCTATCTATTCTAGTCCAAAGATCATTCTGTTTATCAGAGAAAACAGCAGCAAAGTAACAGTTGAATAGTTCTGTCTTCTCATCCATTATCATCATCCCATCTACCATCAAAAACAGTCCTGTTTTTTTGATGATCCTCCTCTTTTCCTTAATTTAGCTTAAAAAAAACCTTCCCATTGTCCTTCCACTTTCTATACTGACTTCAGTTCATTCTGGGTCTTTGTACTAATGACACTATTCTTATGGGACTGCTTAACACTTTTGTGTTCATCTTCTGTTACCTAGTCTTATTTCCAACTTTTTTGTATCATTTTAAAATCCAAAATGGTTGGTGAGACCCATGTATGTCCACATCAGTTTCTCTCTTATCTAAATAACTTCTCTTTGCATTTTCATAATTTCATTACTGAAATCTTTCCAATTCTCTTGGGTTGACTTCCAAAGTAGAAGTTTAGACTACAGTATCTTACCTATCCTTCCTCTGAATACTTCGAAATTTTATCATTCAAAATCTGCTGAAAGTTTTAGAATTCCCAAGGGAAAGATGAAGAGCTTATGGGATAATTCCCCCAAACTATGTGATACATTCAACTCTTCTTCCATGTATTTCTCTGGTATGTGTTAAATTATCCCATTGTTTCTTCTTCTTCCCCAGCACAATACTAAAATGGAGTAGGTACTTCCCTTCAAGGTTACCATCATCTTCAACCAGTTTCTTCTTTCTAGTAATAATTATATCTAGAAAAGATTTTCCCCTAATTGGTTCTTCCTTCTTTTGAAAGAAGAAATTATCATTAAGACAAGTCAAGAAATTTTTAGTAACTCTACTCTGAGGAGAGATAGATGTCTAGGTAATTAAAGTCCTCTATTACCACCTCTGGTTCTAGGCGTGTGATATATTTCCCAAACTCCTTATCAATTTCATCTTTTTTTTGCACAGGACCTCCACAAAATCCTATTCAAAAACTTTATCATGCCACGGAGGTGACACTGGGCTATGCTGGGTTGGGGTGGGGGGAGGTCTGACAATTCCTACCACTCTGGAAAGACCTTGACCATAGTCCTAGAACAAAATGTGTTTGCTTCAGAGGACCAGTCCAGCTGAGCCCAGAAAGGAACATAATCCATAGGATGGATACTTAATAATGAATTTTTAACAACCTAAAATCTTATAAGGAAATATAAGATCTCACTCCACTTATTTATAAACCAGCAAAATTCATTTCATTTAGTACAGTACATGTCACCTTAATAGCTCTCTCCAACAATTAACCCCTCATGCATATATCAAAATCATATCATTCTTTGAAAGATACAATGAATATAATCCTATTCAATGACCTTCTGATCATTAGTAAAATAAAAATCAGTAAAATCAATTGAAATAATGTGAAAAATGTTTTACAAACCTTAAAGCACTATATAAATACTACTTATTATTAATAATAGAATTGAGACATGAAACAGGAAGACACGTACTCACCAAAGATATTTGCCACCATCATGGAGGAGATATAAGACAGAGTGAAAGATGAAGAGTGATTCCCAGTGTAAAGTCCTACAAATGCTGCTGTTTGTGAATGGACATAGTGATTACTGCATCAAGTCACAGGACATCAGAGGTTTAAAGCCATGCCCAAGCAGCTTTCCAGAGTACTGCTGCTGTGAACAGCTTACAAGGTTCTGATTACATAGTATAGCAAACTCTATATTTATTTAATAACAAATCATACCAAAAAATTCTCAGAAAATCAAGGTACAGCATTCACAATGTTACAACTTATCACAGAAAATCAAAATACAGCATTCACCATGTCACAACTCAACAACTTATCACTAAAATGGCCACACAGTTTTCACCAAAGTGGTCACATAGTTTTCAACAAAGTACAATCATTTAGTAACTCAAACATTCAATCATCCTTAAGAAGGCTTGCCTCCTCAAGGGTCACACAGTACAAAAGTCAAAGTTCTCCACCCATGGGATGCAATTAAGTTACAATTTTGTTCTTCTTACTCAGAACCTACAGAGATGTCTTTTCATCTTGACTGGGGGCCAGTAGTTCCTACCTAACTCCACCAAACTGTTACCTGGGTTCAAAGGAGACAGCTCCCCGTTCCTTGTCCAGCTCTCCATGCAGTTCCAGCTCCACACTGGAGCTCACAGTGTCCAGTCCATCTCAAATCCTTCACAGTCTCTGTTCCTTGTAAGACAAGGTTTAACAAGGCCACAAAAACATTCATACACATTAACAAAGCCACAACAACATGTGTACAAAATATCAGCACCACAGTCATGCTTCCTCAGTCTTTGGCAGCTCCAGCTGGCCCTCAGGAGTTCTTGGCAGCTCCAGCTGGCCCTCCAAAATCCTCAGTACCATAATCTCCATTCTCAAAATCTAAATCACTTATCCAGCCTCCACGTGGCTTTCTCCAAGAAATTCTGCCTCAGTTATCAATTTTCATTCCTCTTCTCAGTTCTTCTCAATTCTCAGTTCAGTCTTCAGTCCAGCAGCAGCTGCCCTGCCTCCATGATGCTTATCCCAAGAAGTTCTGACTGTCCAGCTTGTGCTCTTCCTTAAATATGGTTATAGCTACTCCCTATTCAGCCCCTTCCTGTTACATCAGCAACAGTGGTTCATGCCTCCTGTTTCTTTACAGAGGCTTAATTTGAAACTAGGTGCTAAGTACCTGTCAGCTTTCCAATCCAAAGGGATCTTCAAATCCCATTACCATTACACAGAGCGTCTCCTCAACAGTGTCCATAATCACTCAAAAGATTCTGGCCTAACTATCTATACAAGAAAAGCCAAGTGAATGATTATCTATTGTTCAGACTCATTTGCAGTTAGATGAACTTATCTATCAGTGACATTGCAAATAGACAATCTTGTTCTCATAATCAAACAGGAAAACTAAAGTGGTCTGGGATTACCTTTTTGGAAACCACAAAGTTATTTTTAATGCTTGTCCATGATATTGGTGAATAAACATCTCCTTTAGTGACTGTCATAATGAAGTTTGAGTAAAATTCGGAATCCCAAGACACTATACATGAATGGAGTGGTAATCTCCCTTTTGTGTCACTTATGTTGCCAGAAGGCCTTTGGTTCAAGGCAAGACCCTAGTCACATTCCTGATATGAGAATGGGGAAAGGAATCCTACCTTCAGGGCATGGGGCTTGTGGTCTCAATCCTGGCTTTCTACAGCACAATAAAATACACCTGGTTTCCTAAGCCATAGCTTGGGAAATAGATGTGGCAGCCAAAACTGTTATACTCCATCTTCATTGGGAGCTGATGCTTCTAAAGGAATTAGTTTTAACCACTTTTGTGACCAGGAGAGAGGGGAAGAGGGGGTAACAGAACTAGTAAAAGGACGAGATGGCAACCAAAAGAAAGTAAAACAAGCAGGATTTATTGAAAGGTGATACTCAAAACATGAGGGGCAGTCAGGAGCAGTGAACACAGGTCAGGGCTGCCTTGGTGCCTTCTGGGAAATATCACCAAAACTAGTAAAGCCCAATGTGTTTTAATACAGTTCTCAATTGAGTCAAACAGGCCCAAAGATTGGAGAGAGAGAGCAGGGAACCTGGATCTGGTGTGAATTGTTCAGGGGATGATGCTGATTCATTTTGAAGTGATTGCCTGGTCTTGAGGTAATTTGGTTTGACTTTCTACAGCTTTCTGACTATTACTGACTGTACTACTGCCTACAGGATCAAAAGGTTTCCCCTATTTTCTCATATGTCTGGGCAGAGAGGATACATGGATCCTTACAGTAAATGTATGTTTGCCTTGAGAAAATTGCAGAGATCTTTTGATGACCCTAAACATCTTTCTAAAACAAAGGCCCATCTTTTCCAATAAATTCTCAGGCATATATAGCTGTCTGTCTTGGACCATTACACTCACCAATGAATTGAAACTGAAGACCACACAGAGGGCAAGGGAGAAAGATATGGTGGGCATGAGCAGAATGCAATATATTAAAAACAAGGATTTGGTAAGGAGAAGCAGTATAAAAGATATCATCAAAGAAATATATTATTAAAATATGATGGATTGGTTAAGTGGTGAGATAGAAAGACAAAAAATAGCCCACAGGTTCTAGGCATATCATTGTAATGTCAGAAGAATTTGAGGGAAAAAAAGTAGAGAGGAGAAGAGGAAAATAAACACCTACTATAGCATTATCATCACATTAGGATATTTAGGGATATTGTCTTTTGGATGATGTAGGACCTGGCTAGAAGTCATTCTCACCTCCTACAAGTTACCGTCATGTTTCCTAACTATTTAGGGGGCACCATGGAAGGTTCCTGCATGTAGATCTAAGGTATATACTTTCCCTCTACCCTTCTCCACCCCTTTTTGAAGTCTTTTCCCCACCTTAAGTCATTCTTTTATCTTTCTCTTTTTTTCTTCCTCTCTCACACTCCCTCTTTTCATTTCTCTGCCATTCTCACTGACATTACCCTCTCTTTCTCTTGGAACACACATTTAAGTATTAGACTGGAGGTAGAAAAAAAAGGCCTGATAAGTATCTTGCTTAAAGAAGGAAGAATGTGTAGAGAAATATATATGTCTCTGCCTGATATGGTAGCATGCATTTTATCTGAGCTGTACTCTCTAGCAAATGGTCTGTTCACTGGATGATTCAATCTACTGACTTGAATTAATTTCCTCAATTGGGATCCTAAAAGAAGTTTCAATTCACTGTTGCTTGGGCAAAGATGCTTTTATTGGATGCTAGCTCCTTCCTCAGTCCCCATGTTTCCTACACAAATTGGAAAGGTAGGGTTGCCTTTACTTTCTTGATATTGATACCCTTAGTTCAATTTTTTTATTTAGAAGTTTGATTTAATTTAATTCAACATGCTGTACTGGAAAAATGTAGAATAGAGTCAGGAGACGTAGATTTCTAGTTTTCTCCCATCTACCAGCTGCATGGCCTTATGTAAGTCACTGAATGTTTATGAGCTCCAGTTTCTTCATACATAAAATGAGAGTAGAGAAGAATGTTTGTATACAATGCCTTATAGGGTCATCATGAAGCACAAACATGATGTATGTAAAATTAATTTGGATCCATGTAGAGCTATATAATTATAAGCTATCAGCATTCTTCTACTGTAATTCTAGGAATTGGAGTGAAGGTTTCCCTGAATTACCAATTCAAAACCCTGACTTTTCATGAAGAGTCCCAAATAGAATGCAGTACTTCCAATGGGTTTGGGGAATCTCCATTTTCTTCAAAATATTCATCCTTCCCTATTTCAAATTTTTAAAAATCCCCAAACACCAAATGATTCAAATAGAGGAATCTTTCAAGCAACCATTACTGAATTACAAACTAGCCACAATGCTGATCAGTGGACTGGTTTGTTAAATGGGAAAAAATACCTTATATTAAGTGTTGTCCCCCCTGCAAACCATTTAGAGGATGCCACTTTATAGATGAGAGAACATTTGATCATCCTGAATCTCTTCACCAGTTTTCCTCACACACAGCAAGTATGCAGTCCATGATAGGTACATATTCTGGTATTTGGCAATGATGAAACTTAGTATCTTATTTGCCCTTTACTTATATAACATTTTAGATACTTTTCTGTGGTGCATCACATTTCTTTTGCTACATAAAACTAAAGGCAAGTGAAATCTCTCTCCCACCAGCCTCTGGGGAGCTTGTAAAATACACAAACCTGCTGCTCCTGGATATCCCCCCCTGCAGCTCCAAATGGCCCATATTTCTGAAGATGAACATGCTGCCTCTAGCTCTTATTGTAGCAGTTCCAAAATAAAATCAGAGCAATAATACTCTGAAAGTTCGTGTACTAGCATAGAGATCTGTTTTCTAACACTTAAGTCATATTTCATTTTTTAGAGATTATCTGAAAACAGGAACTTCCATATCATGGAAACAGCTCTGAATTTGGAGCTGAAAGACACAGATTCAAATCCTGGGTCTGCAACTTGATGCTTGGGTGACCTTGGGAAAGTCACTTACCTTTCTGGGTCTAAATATCCTCCTCTGTAAAACGGGGGGCATAGACTAGATAATCTCTAAAGTTCCTTGCATCTCAATCACACAACCCTAGGGTCCCTACTCAATGTGGGCCAACACAAATACTTACTTCAATGTATCAAGGATTTGTGCCATATAGGTCTTCCCTCTGCCAATACAGATCATAACCTTATTCAATGTGTTTTAGGAGATGGTGTTGGAGACCTTCTATGGCTGCAAATTCCATCAGCCTGCAGCCAAGCTGGTGTTAATCCTCTCTAAGCTTGGCTAGGCTGGTTACAGATATATACTTCATGCCTGGGCCAAGCCTCAAAGCATTTATATACTTGCAGGACCTGATCAAGCCTGAGTTTCATTTTCATGGTTTTCTTTTTAAAAGAATTTTTTTCCAATTACATGGAAAAATAATTTTTAATATTTTTTTAAATTTTGAGTTCCAAATTCTCTCCCCTGCTCACCAATCCCTTCCTTGAGAAAGAAAGCAATTTGATATGGATTATACACGTGCAGCCATGTAAAACATTTCCATAATAACCATGTTGCAAAATAAGATACAGGTAAAAAAAAAAAAAGACAAGAAAAATGAAGAATGTAAAAAAAGAATGCTTCAATCTCCATTCAGACTCCATGAATTCTTTCTCTGGAAGTGGAGAGCTTTGTAATCATAAGTTCTTTGGAATTGTCTTAGATCACTGTACTGCTGAGAATAGCTAAGTCACTCACAGGTGATCATAGTACAATATTGTTGTTACCATGTACAATGTTGTCCAGGTTCTACTCATTTCACTTTGCATTACTTCATATAAGTTTTCCCAGTTTTTTTTTCTGAAACCATACCCTCCCTTTCCATTTCTAAAAGCACAATAATATTCCATCACAATCTGATACCACAACTTGTTCAGTCATTCCTCAAATTCAGGCATCCTCTCAATTTCCAGTTCTTTGACACCACAATAAAAGCTGCTATAAATATATTTTTTCCTTTTGGGGAAGACACATACCTACTAGTGGAACTGCTGGGTCAAAGAGTATGAACAGTATAAAAATTCCTTGGGCAGATTTCCAAATTGCATTCCAGAATGGTTGGGTCAGTTCATAACTACACCAGCAGTGTGTTACTGTCCAATTTTTCCACATCCTCTCCAACATTTGTCATTTTCTTTTTTTGTCATATTAACCAATCTGATAGGTGTGAGGTGGTACCTCAGAGTTATTTTAATTTTCATTTCTCTAATCAAGAATGATTTAAAACATTTTTCATTTAACTATAGATAGCTTTGATTTCTTCTTCTGAAAACTGCCTGTTCATATACTTTGGTCATTTATCAATTAAGGAATGGCTCTAATTTTATGAATTTGACTCAGTTATCTATATATTTGAGAAATAGGCTGTTGTTGTTGTGTATTTCTCCTTTGTTCTTGAAGAGGACCATGACATCAGGGAAATAATGGCATGACTTGTAGTTGACTTGGATTTGAGTGAGGTAGGGCTGGGCAAGGGCACCAGCCTCACTTTTACCTCCAGAGCCATCTGGGCCCAGTGGCCAGCTATTCATCAAAACAACTGGAGATGGCCCAGGATGCTTTGGGAGACCTTGGTCCTTTTAGGCTAAGGTCTTTTCAAGTTCTCACTTTGAGTGAGGTAACAGCCATTCAGTGAATAGGCCTCTTTAAGAAGTTAATCAAGGGAGTGGCCCCTTTAATCAAGAAAAAAAAAAAAATTAAAATGGGAGGGGAGGACCTCAGAGGTTTCCCAGTCAAAAGAGAAAGTTACTATTTAGTATTTACATTCACTCTGTGCTAGGAGGGCAGGGACCTATTGTCCAATCTACTAGCTCCTGAGTGAAATGGGTTTAAGGCTTGGTCTTTCATCTAGAAATGTAGCCAGGCAACCCAAACTAGAACTGTCTGTGGGCAATGCAACAAGGTCCTACACCAAGTGGTAGCAAAGGGCCCCCTGTAATCTCCTTCTGACCATTTGTCAGACCCCCTTACCATCTGTGGGCTGAGAATTCCCAGAGCTGTCATTATCACAAATACAGCTGCCCTCAAGGTCTGATGCTGGCTTGCTGGGACATGGTCTGCTCTGCACTTTTCTCTGAATATTAACCTGGTGAGACAGACCTTTTCCGGCAACATCCCAAGCTGTCTTGGCTAGAAAATGTTTTACCCTGACTTTCTGTTGGTTCTGCCACTTCAAAATTTGATTTGAGGAGTATTTTAAAGTTGTTTAGAGGGGAATTAGGAAAGGTCAGGTGGTCCTTGCCTTTATTTACTCTGCCATCTTGGCTCCCTGAACTTTTTTTATTTTACTTTCATGGCTTTCAAGAAGCCAGGGTCCCATCCATGCATTCCACAATGAGGGATCAAAGGAGGATTTTAGTGGAGAAACATATATCAAAAGAATAGAAACCCCTCAAAGTAAATATTCTTTCTTCAATTTGGGCAGCATTTTTATACCTGTGAAATTCTGGAAAATTAAATGACAAATTCATGATGGGAAAACTGTGATTCAATAATAGTTCATTGTGGGAGAGATCTAAGCTTATAACTGGGACCAGAAGACCAAGGTTAGAATCCTGGCTTGGTAAGTTACTATGCATATGATCTCAGACAAGATAACATCTAAGGTTCCTTCTAGCTATAAAATTCCCATGATCCAAGGAGGTGATCATGAAACAACTGCAAAGGAGTCCATGGTAGGACATTCTAACGAAAAAAACTAATGTCACATTTTATTGCCTTAGCTAAGATCATAAATTTGGAGCTGAAAGAGACCTTAGAGTTCATCATCTCTAACCACATCATTTTATATGTTAGGAAACTGAAGCAAAGAAAAGTTAAATGACTTGCCTAGGGTCACACAGCCATTAAGAATCCAAACCAGATCCTGATTCCAAGTCTGGCACTCTATCTACCAAAACAAGAAGAAGAGTATCCAGAATGAAGGAGGTGATAATCACCGACACTAAGAAAGTGGTGTTAGTTCAGAGTATCATATTTCCTTAAGGACATTGGCAAATTAAGTGAGTTCATGCCTTCTGAGTCTTTCATGTGTACCTATGTCTAAGGTCACAGGATCTTTATATTCATAACTAAAATTAGGAAATGTTTTAAACAATGATTTGGGTAGTATGATCAAATACATAGCTTTTATACTTGCGCTAATCTGGATCTATGAAGGAACCTTCACATACTCCCACCTTCACTTCTCCTGTCTCTACATGCTGTATCCAGCTCTATGTTCAAACCACTAGCTACTGTGTGGATTATTCAATGTTAGAGACTGATTTTTAATGCAAAAAAATATACTCTTTACAATATAAAGAGTAAGAAGTCAAGGACATCTTTTTGCAGAGTCACCTTTGCAACAACACTGAGCCTGTTGCCATGGAAACACAGGAGAGAGAAAAAACATTGTAAATTTGTCCTGCCAAGAGATGGGGAATCAGTTTTCATGAACTTGGGGGCCTTGCTAGAGAACTGGATGACCTAATGAACTTTTTCTGTGTTAGCATCCTATAACTATACCATCAGTATGGGATTTACTTGAATAATGATCAGTGGAAGAGAAGGGCAGGAGATCAAGTTCAAAGATCAATTTCTCTTTAAAATGGTAGCATAAAACTGGATGTGATTTAGGACATAAATAATGAAAAGGGAGAATTATCAAGGAAAGGAAGGAAGGAAAGAAGAAGGAAGGAAGAAAGGAAGGAAGGAAGGAAGGAAGGAAGGAAGGAAGGAAAGGAAGGAAAGGAAGGAAACAAAGGAAAGGAAGGAAAGGAAGGAAGGAAGGAAGGAAGGAAAAAGCAAAGAAAGACAGAGGGTAGTTTCTTGTGAGGGAGGGATCCATAAAAGCCTAAATAATGTAGACTTCTCAATATGGTATACTGGAAAAAACACTGAGTTTAGAATGAGGAGACCTACATTGGAATTCTCAGTACCACTGTATGACATTGGGTAAGTCACTTCAGATTCCTCAAGTGTAAAGCCAGGGGGTTGGACCTGATGACCTGGAAGGACCCTTCCAGATTCTAAATCTCTGATCCTATCAATCAATAAAGGCCAATGCCAATTACCAGGTTGACTTTTCAGTACTGGCCAAGATGCTATAGTACGAGTTACTTTGAGAAGTCGAAATATTTAATTTAGAAATGAAATGAAAGGAGTGTGAGGGTTCACAACTGCTATGAATGAAAATGACTAGAAGTAGCTAGGTGATGTGGGAAATAGCACACTGGATCTAGAGGCAGAAAGATCTGAGTTTAAATTGTCTCAAATACCTACAGGTTGTGTGACTTTGGGCAAGTCACTTAACCTCTGCCTAACTCAGTTGCCTCATCTGTAAAATGGGGATAATAATAACAGTTATTTCCCAGGATTGTTAAGAGGATAAAAACTATCTATCTATCTATCTATCTATCTAACTATCTATCTATCTATCTATCTATCTATCTATATATATATATATATGTACACACACACACACACACACATAAACACACACACATAAACACTTAGCACAGTGCCTAGAACCTAGTAGTTATTTAATAAATGTTTATTTTAAAAAGGGAAGCATCAGCACTGTTATAAAGGATCTACAAAGATTCTAGAGATTTGGACACATGGGGAGAACAGAGTTGGAAAAGACACAATTTGAGCCAATACCTACTATAAATGGGAGAAGCAATATACAACCAAGGATCTGTCGCTTGGGTGCAGGAGCACAATGATATATACAGAGGAGAAAACCTGTGTAGTGGAGGGAAGCGAAGAATTGGGATGTAG
Organism: Pseudochirops cupreus; assembly: GCA_028627135.1. Classification (NCBI taxonomy): domain Eukaryota; kingdom Metazoa; phylum Chordata; class Mammalia; order Diprotodontia; family Pseudocheiridae; genus Pseudochirops; species Pseudochirops cupreus. The sequence continues at coordinate 31,059,025 of CM053582.1, read as the reverse complement.
GAACCTCCTCAATGACCTCTCATGTATAAGAGTATGGCAGCCCCATGAGATTTCAGCAGAAGTTAAAAGTCTATGGGGAAAAAGAAGAGGTCAAAAAATGGAGACTCTGGACCCTTTCCTCCAAGATGGCACCAAAGGCTAAGAAGGAAGCAGTTGTCCCCCCCAAGACAGAAGCCAAGTCCAAGGCTTTGAAGGCCAAGAAGGCAGTGCTGAAGGGTGTCCAGAGCCACAAAAAGAAGAAGATCTGAATATCCCTTACCTTCCGGCAACCCCAGATACTAAGACTGACTCTGAAGGCAGCCCAAATACCCTCGGAAAAGTACCCCTCAGAGAAACAAGCTTGATCACTATGCCATCATTAAGTTTCCTTTGACCACTGAGTCTGCTATGAAAAAGATTGAGGACAACCCCCCAGTCTTCACTGTGGACAACAAGGCCAACAAGCATCAGATCAAGCAGGCCATAAAGAAGCTGTATGACATCGATGTGGCCAAAGTCAACACACTGATCTGGCCTGATGGAGAGAAGAAGGCCTATGCCCATCTTGCTCCAGACTACGATGCTTTAGATGTTGCCAACAAAATTGGAATCATCTAACTTACTGTGTCCAGCTGTGTCCCATTCCACTTACAATAAAAAGTTTTCTAGAATAAAAAAAAATGGAGACTCTGACATATAAATTAAAAAGCCTTCAGATGCAAAATAGACATTCCCCATCCTAGAAAAAAATGGAAGGTATGAATAGCTCAGTTTTATAGGAAGTAGCCAGGAATCCTGTAAACTTGCTTCCAGTATAAAGACTACATTTTAATATCTTTGTCCTTACTCACTCATCTATATAAGATTCCAGAAAGGTTATTGGAGGATATAGTATTGGGGAAAAAGCAAATTACCCTAAGACAACATAGAGTGAAATAGTATCCAAAAGGAAAGGTAAGACTTCTCCTGTCTCTTTCCTAGAGGTGACAATCAGCCTCAGAACTATGGCTCTGATGGAGTCAGAGAAGTTTTCTATTAATCCTAAACTAGAGATCATTGATGTAGTTAAAAGAGCTCTGAAGAAATGCAGCTGAAAAAGCATGGTGACATTCATTAAAGAGAGCGCAGTATATGTTCAGAAGAGAACCCAGTGACCAAGAAATCTGCCAGGTCCAGCCTGGTAGCAGCTGCCCAATAAAAGAACGGCCTGCCTAGCCCATTCCAGCCAAGTCTGATGAGTCAGCATAACCACCAAGTGAACTGTTCAACTTAGCCCAGAAGATTAGCCTATCAAGTCTAGGCAGAACAAGTCCAGTTGAGTCACCAGTCCTGTGGAAACACTGTGCCACTTGAAGAGCCAACCAAAAAAAAAAAACTTCAGAGCACCTCATCAGTAGTTGATATCATGCCCCGCAAACTTCGTAAGGACCCTACAGAAAGAAGGAAAGGACATTGAGGCCCTCTAGCTCCAGAGCTGTGAATTAGCTTACTTATATATGTGCCCCACCACCATTTTACTTTAAGTTTGTGCTCACTGTTTCCCCATCCCGGACTGTAGGTGTGTTTGTGGGAGGGTGTCCTCTTGGCCTAGGAGAAAATGTTTTGTAACTATTGCTCTTGCAATGGTATTTTGAGTAAATTCCTTTACTAATTAACTGAGTCTATTGGCAGGTTGTTGAGGGGAAGCACACTGATAGCAGTTTGTGAGTTAATGTTTAGGAACATAGCTAGGAAAAGGCTTACCCCGTAAATCATGAAAGTAGTGGCTGCCACCTCTCTGGGGACCCAATTTGCTGGTACGACTGTGAGTTGGTCTACTGAACAGCGAGAAGGGTGTTATGCATGGAATTAGAAAATGTTCAAATTAGAAGGGGCCTTGGCAATCTCCTAGCTTGACATTCTTGAGAGGTAGACTCTCCATCACTTGAGACTTTCATAGGAAAGATGAATGATTACTTATTGGTGATCACAAAATCTCAAATTTTGAAAGGACCTCAGAGGCCATTTATTCTAACCTGTATCTGAAAAAGGATTCACTCAACAGCAAATCTGAAAACAGGTGATACGGTCTTTATTTGAAGTCCTCTAGGTAGAGAGAACCTGCCACTTACTTAGGCAGTCCATTCCAAATTTAGAATTGTTTCATTACCAGTAAGATTTTTCATACCAACATAAATCTGCCTCTCTGTGACTTCTATCCAGTGCCCAAAATTTTGCCATCCATCCTCATATATGAGTCTCCTTTCCCCTCCCTAGTCCACATACCTTGCCATCCATGGTCCTTGAGAATCTCAGTCCTTCTAAGAAGCACTATAATATAGTAGAGAAACTACTAGACCTGGAGTCAAGAAGACCTGCGTTCAAATATCATCTCTGACAGTTAACAAGGGTCTAATTTGTCTAATTATGGTCTTGAGCAAATCGCTTAATTCCTCTGAGTTTCCATCTCCACAATGGTAAAATGGGGCAAATGATACCTGAAGAACTGATGTCAGGGGTTGTCATGAGGTTCAAATGAGATAGTCTATGCCAAATATCTTTCAATCTTTGAAGTACTGTTGAAATATATTAGTATGAAATCTTCCCCTTCCAAACTGGCCTGGATATTTGTGTTAACTTAGGGAGAAGCATGTTGGTGTAGAGAAGGGGCAATTAGTCACAAACTGTTCAACAAATGCTGAATCTACCTGAACATATTTCCATTCATCCTATATCTCTACAGCTTTTCCACAAGAATAGCATGAGATACATTATAAAATGCCTTGCTAAAATCTAGGTAAGCTCTATCTGTAAAATTTCCCTGATCTACCAGCCTAATAGGGGAGAAATGTATGGTCTAACAAACAAAGGGTTGGACTTTGAGTCAGAAAGATCTGCCTCAAATGTTTATTATCTGTGTGGTCTTGGGTAGGTGACAAAACCTTTCTCAGCCTCAGTTTTCCTCATCTCTAAAATAATTATAATAATGGCACCTACCCCACAGGGTTGTTGTAAGGATCAAATAAGATAACATATAAGTAATGACTCCCTTCTCTCCCTCCCCTACAGAGCATGTACAGATATTCTCTGACCACTTCTAGGGGATCAGATTCTGGCTATGTATGACTCATCTGCTGAGAATCTTTTAATTGACAGCTGAACCAAAAAAGCTGATAACACAGAGTGCCAAACCCAGGAGAAAAATGGGCAACTTCCAACTTGGCACCCCTTTATTGTCTTTGCTCTAGAGACAAAAAGATGTGACTGAAGTGAGGTGTGGGTGGAGTCAAGGCAATGCCATTTGGTGGTGACTGACATGGGGATTTAGCCAGACACACCATAAGCAGGGGTGGGAGGGGTGGGGGGGCTTCCCTTGAGTTGGTGGCCTTTTCAAGCTTGTCTGGGAATGGTAGCTTTGTATACTAGAGTAGTCTCGGTTGCCACCAAAGCAGGAACAGGCTGGCATCATAAAGGGAAGCTTCCAGGAAGAAGTTTAAGCTTGACTGTTTGAATGGACAATGCTCACTGCAGAGGTTCAAAGTGAAATTGCCTAAGTAGCAATCTTGTGATAAAAATTGCTTTATTTTTAGAAGATGAAGCCTATCAACTTCCTAACCAACTATCTGCATCTATAAGGTAAATTACTGAATTCTGTTCTAATGCTTCTAGGAAGAGTGCTATAATTTCTTTTTTTTTTCTGCTTAGCATTTCCTTTTCTGGGCAGAAATAAGTTACCTGTTCTACACCTAGTTCATGCTTATATATTAGGTATTTTTTTTTTTTACTTTTCCCTTTTGTTGAAAACCGTACACTAAAGCCAAATGTAGAATTGTCCCTGGAATAACCAGGGTGTGGTTAATAAGTCAATAAATGTAAGAATGGAGAGTCTTCTTCCCCTATAGAGAAGTCAGGATTCCCCAGCAATGAACCTGAGCAATCCATGTTGACTTGGCAAAGATCATGGACTGGTATGGGCCACTAGATCTGAGGTCCTGGCCAAGCAGTCAGTTCTCTCTAATCTCTTATCCTAAACATGTAAAAGAGTTTGTAAACTTTACAATTCTATATAAAAGTCAGTTGTTACTTTGGGGCGCAGTCAAGATGGTGGCATAGAAGCAGGAAAACTCCACGCCCCACCATACCCACCTCAAATACCTATAAAATATGACTCTAAACAAATTTTAGAGCTACAGAACCCACAAAGTGACAGAGAAACAAAGCTCCCACTAAAGGGAGCATGGCAGGTGGACAGGAAGCATTCATCACAGCACCCTGGGAGCCAAGACCAGCCCCACATGAACCCAAGGTTTTAGCCCCAGGATGGCCCAGATCAGCCACAGCTGGAACATTTGGAGAGTGGATCACCAGCAGCTGCGGCAGTGTCCAGAATTATTAACTCATAAATGCCAAGGACAAAGTAAAAGGTCAGTAGAACTTGGCTGGATTGGGGGTGATGGAAGAGCAGGAGTAGCCTTCTGACCCCAGAGCCAGAAGCAGTGGAAGTGGTGACCCTGCAGTTGCCTCCATGTGGCTGCTTCAGAGCTCCCAGCCTGCAGATTGCAGGGAGGGGCAAGTGACCATTCAGAGGCTAAGTGCTCTTGCCTTATACTGCCTGGATCTGGATCACAGTCTTGGGCGGTAGTCCTGAGATGTGTGACCAGTGAGCCAAAGCTAGTGGGGGCTGTAAAGATGGTGGCCTCCTAAGAGCTCTGACAGCTACAAAAACCCCAACAATTTGGGACAAATCTCTCCCCTCTGGAAGCAGAGTTCTACTGTGGCAAAGAGCTCAAAAGTCAAGTAATTGACTGGCAATATGAGCAAGCAAAGGAAGCAAAGCAAGCACAGCCATCCAACTTTAAAGTCCTTTTTGGGGGACAAAAAAGATCAAAGAATGGAACAGGAGGAAGACAACACAGTCAGAACTCGTGCAAAAGCTTCCAAGTAAAATATGATTACAGGCCATGGAGGAGTTCAAGAAGGAATGTGAAAATCAAGTAAGAGAAGTGAAGGAAAAATTGGGAAGAGAAATGAGAATAATGCAAGAAAATCATGAAAAGAGAGTCAACAACCTGACTGAAAAAATAATACCTTAAAAAAAAAGACTAACTCAAATGGCAAAAGAGGCCCAAAAAGCCAATGAGGAGA
>CM053582.1:31033963-31053822 GCA_028627135.1 Pseudochirops cupreus | reverse complement strand
TTGAAAATTATTAGACTACCTGAAAGCCATGACCAAAAAAAGGACCTAGAAATCATCCTTCAAGAAATTCTCAAGGAAAATTGCCCTGATATTTTAGAACCAGAGAGCAAAATAGAACTTGAAAGAATTCACCAATCACCTCATGAAAAAGATTCCAAAAAGAAAATTCCTAGGAATGTTATAGCCAGGTTCCGGAGTTCTCAGATCAAGGAGAAAGTATTACAAGCTGCCAAGAAGAAACAATTTGCATATTGTGGAAACACAATCAGGATAACACAGGATCTAGCAGCTTCTACATTAAGGGATTGAAGTGCCTGGAATATGATATTCTGGAGATCAAAGGAGATAAGATTAAAACCAAGAATCACCTACCCAGCAAAACTGAGTATAATGTTTCAGGGGAAAATATGGTCATTCAATGAGATGGAGGACTTTCAAGCATTCTTGATGAAAAAACCAGAGTTAGATAGAAAATCTGATATTCAAATACAAGAAGCATGAGAAGGTAAACATGGAAAAGTAATCATAAGGACCTTATCAAAGTTGAACTATTTACATGCCTACATGAAGAAACAATAATTGTAACTTATGAAACTTTTCTCGGTATGATGATAGTTGAAGGGAATATAAATGTGTACATATGTGTGTGTATACATACACATATGTCTATATAGGGGGGTACATAGGTCTATGAAATTTGGCAGTGGTCTTGGGGCAGTGGTCAGGGAGACAGTGAGTGGTCAGTCAGGGAGGTAAGTAGACAATGAAGTGATAGCTATTGTTGATAAAGATTTATGGCTCACATGCACGTAATCATCCCATAGCTCATCCTGCAATCCCAATTTCACCAAGGTCAATCATATATGAGTCTCTTTTCCTTTCCCTAGTCCACATACCTCCCCCTCCATGGTCCTTGAGAATCTCAGTCCTTCTAGGAAGCATTATAGTGTAGTAGAGAGACTACTAGACCTGGAGTCAGGAAGAACTGAGTTCAAATATCATCTCTACCACTTGTTAACTGTGGTCTTGAGCAAATCACTTTATCTCTCTGAGTTTCCATCACCACAATGGTAAAATGGGACAAATGATACCTGAAGAACTGATGTCGGGGGTTGTCATGAGGTTCTAGTGAGGTAGTCCATGTCAAAGGTCTTTCAATCTTTGAAGTACTGTTGAAATGTATTAGTATGAAATCTTCCCCCTCCAAACTTGCATGGATATTTGTGTTAAATTAGGGAAAAACATGTTGGGGGTGGTGAAGGGGCAATCAATCAGTCATGAACCACTTCAAGATGTTTCTTATAGTGTTTTCATTGAACTCTTCTTTCTACCCTGTAGCACCGACTATTCATGTGTTGACCTTATGAGCTCACTTAGATTATAAGCTCCTTGAGTAAAGACAATGTTTCTCGTACTTATTTGTATCCCCCACAACCAGGAACAGGGAGCTTGGCTTGCTTAAAGCTGTTGTTATAAGAAGATTTCCACTTCATGACAAAAGAGAAATTGAAGTCTAGAGGACTTCTACAAAAAGAAAGTATTTTGTTTGCATGTAATGGTAAGAGAATTTGAAGATTTTCCCTTCCCCTTAATAAGCCTAGGGAATTTTAAGATCTCCCCTGACCCTAACTGGCCTCACTTGGAACCCAATAATAGAAGTTTGCTTAGGGGAGGCCTGTTTTTCACAAAGGCCCACCTTTTGTTACTTTGTAATTAGGCAGCGGGTCACAAATGTTGTGATATCTTCTGACCCTGGAGAAGGCTATATATACTCTGAGGTGAGGTTTTGCTTTGGTGCTCACTTATGGAAAGAGTTGTATGATTTGGCCAGATGAGAGTCTGGGCAGCCTTTGAGCCTACAGCTTTGAAAACCCAGATATTGGTGATTCTCTCTCTGATAAGTAACACTGTATGTATGTAATGGTAAGACAGCTAGAAGCCCTATCTGTTGGTCTGTTGAATTGTGTTATTTATTTGTGTAATATGTTTGATTAAAGTAAGATTATTAATCCCTTTTAAGTTGCTTTCCTTAAGAAAAGAAGATAAAAACCTGTGCTAGCAGCCATCCTGGGTATGCTAGGGTTCTTGCTGATACATTGCCATGATGATTTTTCAAGTTCAAAAACAAAAAGTCTTATCTTGTTCAAAATCACCAAAAACTCTTTGAGCAAATGCTTCTATGCTGGAAGCCATGTTTCATTGTTTCAGAAATAGTCTGTCAATGGGAGCTGCACTCAGGTATTTTGCAACAGACCAAGTACTAGGTGGCATCCTATAAAATGTGACTCTAAACAAATTTTAGAGCTACAGAGCCCACAAAGTGACAGAGAAACAAAGCTCTCGCTGAAGGGAGCATGGCAGGCAGACAGGAAGGGTTCATCACAGCACCATGGGAGCTGAGACCAGCCCCACATGAACCCAAGGTTTTAGCCCTGGTATGGCCCAGATCAGCCACAGCTGGAACATTTGGAGAGTAGATCACCAGCAGCTGTGGGGGTGTCATAGTGAAGGCCATGAAGACATGGCAAAGGAATCTATTTTTGTGAGATAACATATAAGAGTCAAAGGCAGGAGGCTTTTGGCCCCCAGAAGAATAGTTCAATAATATGGCAGTAATGGGATCCAAGGGGCATGACCTTGATTAAAGCACTTCCCCACTTTGGTGTTCAGTTTCTTCTTGTGTACAAGGAAGGGGTTTGACTAATGGATCTCTAAGGTATCTTCTACCTCTACACCCCATGATTGTAAGAGGTACAAATTTTACCCTTTGTTCCTCTGAATGAGTTTCAGTAATAAATAGCTGAAATGGACAGTAGAAACAATGAGACTTATCATTTCTCCTTCACAATATCTTGCTCATCCTATTCCCTTCTCTTGCCTCACATTTCTATCACTCTTTGACCTTCATTACCTCTTTCACAGAAGATTGCAATAGCTCTCCAATTGATATCCCTACCTCCAGTTTCTCTCTGGTTCAATCTATCCTTCACACAGTTGTTAAAGTGAGTTTCCTAAAGTCAACTTCCCCCTCAATAAACATCAGTGGCTCCCTATTATCTCCAGGATCAAATATATATAAAGTACCATTTTCCATTTAGGCTCTTCACAAGTCTCTATGTAATAGCAAGCAAAGAAGTAGTTCAAACCTTGTTTCAGCTATTAAATTAATTCAGCTATTGAATTAACACCTTATTTCAGTTCAAGTTTTTTTGAGATTTGTATCAAGTCTGTTAAAAAACAAAACGTGTGAAACTGACAACTTGTGAACCCTAGAACTTATGAACTCCTGCAACAGGAAGGGGAGGAGCTAATGACCACATAGAAAGAGAGGCCCAGGCTAGAGACAGCAAAACTGAGAAGAGGACTCTTGTGGTGGCAGAGTCAAGAAGGAGAAAAGTTGTGGTATCCTGGCACCCTGTTTGTCTGCTCTGTGTTGATGTTTGCTTGTGATACTTTGTACAGAAGCCCTGGGGCCTTACTGGAAGCCCTGAAAGAGGATTTTCTGGTTGTATATTTGTAGAAGTCCTGGAGGAGGGTTTTGGAGGTCCTGGGACTTTACTGATGATTTGTGCTGACCTCTTGGACCTTGTTTGTGGGTCTGTGTTGATTTCTATGTTGATGATTTGTGTTGAGTTCTCAGACCTTGTTGGTGGGTCTGAGTTTATTTCATAGGCAGATAGTGAATTGATGATGGTGCTGGCAATGTGTATAAATATTATTGTGGCTCTGTCAAGCTTTGTCTTCCCAGAAACAGGAACTGTGAAGGACTTGAGGTGGACTGGACACTATGAACTTCAATATGGAATGGGAACTGGATAAAGAACTGGAAAAGGAGCTACACAAGGAACCGGGAGCTGCCTGCCTTTAAACCCAAGTGACAGTTGGAGCTGAGACCATGTAAGAGGAACCATGGAAGCTGAGAGTTAGCCTTGAGTCAAGCTGAAAGAAGACTACTTGGATATTGTGTACTGAATGAGAAGATTATGATTTACTGTGACATAGGAGTGCAGAACTTTGACTTTTGTACTTTGTGATTGAATTAAGGATTTTGTGATTGACTAAATGAATGTACTTTGTATAAAACTATGTGACCACTTTGGTGAAAACTATGTGGCCATTTTAGTGATAAGTCGTTGAGTCATGACATGGTGAATGCTGTATTTTGATTATCTGTGATAAGTTGTAACATTGTGAATCCTGTACCTTGATTTTCTATTAATGTTTTGCTCTGATTTGTTATTGAACAAATAGAGAGCTCATTATACTATGTAATCAGAATCTTGAAAGCTGTTCACAGTAGCAGTCCTCTGGAATGCTGCTCCTGTGTGGCTTTGCACTCTATCTACTCCACTCCATCATCCACTTAGCTAGCAAAATGACTTTCCTAAAATACAAGTCTAACTATATTACAACCCTATTCAATATACTTCATTTGCTTCTTATTACTTTTGAGATCAAAATTAAAATCCTCAGTTTCACTTTTAAAGTCCTTTGTAAGGTGGTCCCTTCTTTGTTTGCTAGTCTTCTTATACTTTACTTTGCTCAACAGACTTTATGATCCAACTGCCCTGGCCTCCTTAATGTTCCCTGAATACAACAATCCATCTCCCATTTCCATTTTTTTGCATGGACTGTCCCCCATGCATGGAATGCACTACTACCTCATGCTAGCTCTAAGAATCCATGGATTCCTTCCAGAATTGGCTTAGAAAATCCCTTCTGCAAGAAGTCTTTCTGAATCCCTTAAGCTATTGGAGCCTTCTTTTCAAAGATTACCTTCCATCTAATAGGTATGTATCTTATACAGGCATAGTTGTTTATATATTGTCTGCCTTCTTAGACTGTAAGTTCCTCTAGGTCAGGGACTGATTTTGCTTTTCTTTGTATCTTCAGCATTCTTTATCATGCCTGGTACATAGTAAATGCTTGATAAATTCTTGTCAATTAATCAACATTTTCTGGTAACTAGTAGTATTTCCTATACAAGAGGTAAACAACTGTACCTGCGTGATAGCAAATAGATGTGGATAAAGTAGGATAAGAAAATACTTTGCATTCCATTTTTTATGTTATCTACAAATCATATATTCATTATCACTTGATTCAGTAAGAGTGCTTAGATACACTGAATAACAAAATCAATTATCCTCTGGCTGCTTTTTCATTTCTGTCCATATAAATGGACCTTCCCACCAAATCTTAGGCCTCATATTGACCATCTTGATTCAAAATATTTAAGTCAAGGGGTACTTTATGTTGTCTGTTCACCCTTGTTACAAGACCTACCCAGACTCATTTGAGTGACAGACTGCCAACTGAGACTCTGACAGAGTCAATCAATACTGATTAAGGATCTGCTGTGTGGTTTAGGTAAAGCATGGTTCCTACCATTATAGAGCTTACGGTATAGGAGGGGGGATAAGACACATATAGATATCACTGTAATACATGATAAAAAGTAAAACAAAGTTCTATATGAAGGTCAAGGAGGAAAGGGCATTGCAAACAGGGTAGAAAAGGGAAGGCTTCATAGAGTAGGTGACATCTGAGGAGAGTTTTAAAGATTGGTTTGAAACTCACCAGACCCAAAGATGGATGGGGTATGCACCTCTAAGCAATACCATATAAATACTAGACACAGGGAAAAATTATGAGTGAAAATATAGTGGCAGGAAATTAAAAGGTTTGGCTTCACCATAGAGGATGGGGGAGGCAAAATGGCAAATAATGATAACTAATATTCATATTGTGCTTTAATTTTTGCCAAGCATTTCACATGATCCTGGAAAGGTAGGCACTGGATTATGCAGTATAAACATACGTTAAAAGAGCACAGGGGGACAGAGGAGTGACCTCTTCAGAGCCCTTGAGTTGTCAGGAAGCTATGAGGCATCATTCTTTACATTGCATGATATGAGCTTCAGGCCTTTTGTCCTTAATTTTCAACCAAAATTCTTATGTATAGACAGATGAAGACAGATGCAGGGGAGAGTGAGAAAGAGAGAGAAAGATATGGTGGAGGGATAGAGTGATATAGATATATGTATGTGTTTATATTTATATAACACATAAAAAGCCTAGAAAAAGAAGTTCAGTATGTTAGATTGACCCAATTTAGAAAGTTTATAGGAGGTCATAGACAAGTATAATAAAGGATGCAAAGGGAAAGAGGGGCTGCTATCTGCCCAGAGGAAGGAGTACCTGAGTCAATTAGGATACAGATCTGAAATCCAATGAATCAGCAAAGCAGAGAAAACACACATGGAAATTTTCTTAAGTCTTTGCCTTACCATTATAATTCTTCCCTCATTCTGATTAACATTGAGATTAGATGAAGCATGTTGATTTTAGGCAATTATAATAGAAACCTACCCATTTAGAATCCCTTATCATCAAATGGCTAAGGAGTCCTACATTAAGACAAAGAAATATTTAGGGTTGCTTAATATCATTTGGATTCAATTCAACACACATTTTATAAAGCACCTACTGTAACAGAGCACTGTGATAGGTTCTGTAAGAGACTAAAGATTAGATAAAACATAGTTCTATGGTTTTCTCAGTAGAATGTAAGCTCCTTAAAGTCAAGAACTGATTAAATTTTGCCTTTGTATTCCTGCTGCCTGTCACATTGTAAGCAATTAATAAATGTTTTGTTTTGTTTTTTTAATTATGATTGAACTGAATTGGGGTTATAGTGTCAGTTCAGTGGGAAAGGAGATAATATGAGCAGACCCCATAGACTTCACTGGCTAACGCAACCTTTCTGGGAGGAGAAGACAAGGAGCTTGACTCTAGAAGAATCATGATAATGTTTAAGAGAAGTACTTTGGAGAGACTGTGGAAGCCCCATGAACATTCTATAAGTAGTTCTGGCTAGATAACCATGTAGTTGGAAGGAGCCTTTTTCAACCTGCTGTGTAACCAGAATGGCCTGGGTCAGCTTTAGCCATCTTATTTGCATCTGGGGAAGCTCAGTAACTTTTTCTGCTCAGGGCATCTAGTGAGAGATCGTACCTTAAGGAAGATAGCCTTAGGGCCTTCTTCTCTGATGCCATAGGGCTCCTAAGAAAAAGAAGGTCTCAGTTCTTTGCCTTTTGTTTGAGACCCATGGTCTCAGTAAAGTTGGTTCCTCTTTTGGGATAGATAACCCTCAATCCATATCTACTTTGTCATAAGCAACTTTTCAGTTCAAAGCATATATCCTAGCTAAATTAGTTTACCATTAATTAGGAGTAGATTATCCCTCTATGTGGATCATTCAGATCTTTTGATTTTCCTCCTGCGTTCTATTGTTACCCATATTTTGGTCATTTTCCCAGTTTGTCCAAACCTCATATACTTAAAATAGATTCATTCCTTAATACATTTTTCATTGTGAATGTGTCCAATTAACTAAAATATTTCATTACCTCTGTTCTACGGGCATAATCAGTTGCTATTCACTTACTAAGGTGGTTTGTTGTGGGGTATTTTGTTACCATTGATGAAACTTGTCACTCTAGACTCAGAGTTAGATTCAGCTTATTCTCCACAAAGTTGATTAAAAGAGGATTCATTCATTCATTCAATAAGCGTTCATTAAGTGTCTACTGTGTGCCAAGCACCATGTTCCATGGAAAAACTCAGAGAGATGTACGCTTGACTCCACTGTATGAGTTAACTCAGTGTAGAAGAAAAAAATAGCCAAGAAAAGGAATATGGAAACCGGAATTCTAGTGCCAGCTCTGCCACTAATTATTTTTTTAAATTTACTTATTTATTTTTAGTTTTCAATGTAGATTTCCACAAGATTTTGAGTTACAATTTTTCTCCCTGTCTTTCCCCTCTACCCAATCTCAAAATAACAAGCCTACTGAATACCCCTTCCCCCAATCTGTTCTCTGTTATATGCTCCCCCATTATCCCCCTAACTTTCTAGTAGGGCAAGATGAATATCTATACCCCACTGCCTGTATATCTTATTTCCCAGTTGCATGTAAAAAAATGTTTTTTAAACATTTGTTTTTAAAACGTTAAGTTACAGGTTTTCCCCGCCTTCTTCCCTTCTCACTCACCCCCACCGTAAGATAAGCAATTCAATATAGTTTGCACATGTATAGTTACCAAAATCATTTCCATAGTAGTTATATTGTGAAAGACTATATTTCCCTCTATCCTATCCCGCCCTCCCACTTATTCTATTTTCTCCTTTGACCCTATCACTTTTCAAAAAGGTTTGCTTCTAACTACCCTCTCCACCAATCTGCCTTCCCTTCTATCCTCCCTCCTGTTATCCCCCACCCCCCCTATTTTCCTGTAGAGTAAGATACCCAATTGAGTGTGTATGTTATTCCCTCTTTAAGCCAAATTCAATGAGAATAAAGTTGTCCCATTCCCTTTCACCTTCCTGCTCTTTCTCTCCATTGCAACAGTTTCCCCTTGCCTCTTTTATATGAGATAATTTACCCTAATGTATCTCTCCCTTTCTCCTTCTCCCAATAAATTCCTCTCTCACCTCTTAATTTTATTTTTTTAGATATCATCCCTTCATATTCAACTCATGCTGTACCCTCTATGTATATATGAACATACTTATGCCCACACTCACATATATGTTTATATACACACATACTCTCCTATACATACATACATGTATGTATACACATACAATGTGTGTATATATGTACATATATATATATATATATATATATATATGTATGTATGTATATATATTCCCTTCAATTATCCTCATACTGAGAAAAGTCTTATGAGTTACAATTATTGTTTTTCCATGTAGGAATGTAAAAAGTTCACCTTTAATAAGTTCCTTAAGATTTCTTTGTCCTGTTTACCTTCTCATGCTTCTTTTGCTTCTTGTATTTGAAAGCCAAATTTTCTGTTCAGTTCTGGTTTTTTCATCAAAAATGCTTAAAAATCCTCTATTTCATTGAATGACCATATTTTCCCCTGAAGCATTAAACTCAGTTTTGCTGGGTAGGTGATTCTTGGTTTTAATCCTAGCTCCTTTGACCTCTGGAACATCATATTCCAAGCTCTTTGATCCCTTAATGTAGAAGCAGATAGGTATTGTGTTATCCTGATTGCATTTCCATAATACCCAAATTGTTTCTTCTGGACTGCTTGCAGTATTTTCTCCTTGACCTGGGAACTCTGGGATTTGGCTATAATATTCCTAGGAGTTTTCTTTTTGGGCTATTCTTCAAGAGGCATTAGGTGAATTCTTTCAGCTCCTATTTTGCACTCTGGTTCTAGAATATCAGGGCAATTTTGCTTGATAATTTCTGGAAAGTTGGTGTCTAGGCTCTTTTTTTGATCATGGCTTTCAGGTAGTCCAATAATTTTTAAATGATGTCTCCTGGATCTATTTTTCAGGCCAGTGGTTTTTCCAATGAGATATTTCATGTTGCCTCCTATTTTTTCATTTGTTTGGATCTGTTTTATAGTATCTTGATTTCTCATAAAGTCATTAGCTTCCAATCATTCCAATCTATTTTTTTTTTTTGGTAAGGGGAAGGCAGGGCAATTGGGGTTAAGTGACTTGCCCAAGGTCACATAGCTAGTAAGTGTTATGTGTCTGAGGCTGGATTTGAACTCAGGTCCTCCTGACTCTAGGGCCAGTGATCTATTCACTGTGCCCCCTAGCCACCCCTCCAATCTAATTTTGAAGGAGTTATTCTCTTCAGTGAATTTTTGAAATTCCTTTTCCATCTGGCAAATTTGGCTTTTTAAGGCGTTCTTCTACTCATTGGTTTTTTGGGCCTCTTTTGCCATTTGAGTTAGTCTACTTTTTAAGGTGTTATTTTCTTCAGTGTATTTTTGGGTCTCCTTTAGCAGGCTGTTGATTCAGGCCAAGTTTGTGCTTCTACTCCAACATCTTGGCTCTGCCCACTCTGCCACTAATTATTAACATTGTGAATCTGGGCAAGTGATTTCCTTCTCTCAGCTTCTGTTTTCTTGCCAATAACTGACAAAATTATTTCTAAAGTTATTTCTAGCATTAATGTTCTACAACTATATATAATAATGGAAAATGACACTAGATGATGAAGAGAAGGGAAAAATACTCAACTCTTCTTTTATCTGTTGAGTGATCATTGGATGGAAATGGATTTAATAAAAATGGCTAAGGAGTACTTGAACCCAATATAGATGGAGGTGATGTCAAGAGACACTATGTCACTGACCTGAATGAACTGTATCCAAAGGTACTCAAAGAACATGATTTGTGGTCTTTACTAGTGGCCTTTGAGGAATTGGGGCAAATGGGAAAAGGTCAATAATTTCAACTAATCAGTTCCAAATTGTTTCTTGGTTAAAAAAAATATAGAAATGCTTATTAAAGGGGTGCTTTATGAGCACTTAGGATGAAATATTCAATAGGAAATAGCATAGGTCTGAGAATAAGTTATGCCAGACAAGTTTTGCTAGGATAAAGGACATAGGGTATTTGAAATTCAGAAACACATTTGACAAATGTTCCCTTCTGATGACCCTGTGTACAACAGAGAGAGGTAACTGACATTTATATAGTTCTTTAAAAGTTTAAGTTAAATTTAAAAATACAAAGCACTTCACACACATTACTTCATTTAAGCCTCACAACCAACCTGCAAGCTAGGAAATAGGCATTATAGGTGTGTGTGTATATATGTGTATGTGTGTGTGTATTTATGTATATAAATATACATGTACAGATATATATATATATATATATGTATATATATATATATATATATATATATATATATATATATATTCTCCCTTTTGCATATAAGGAAACTGAGAATGAAAAAAGTTAAATGACAAACCCATGATAATACAGACAACTATCAGAAGTTGGGTCTGAATTTATGGCTTCCTGACTCCAAATATAGCACTATATTCACTTCACAATGCATCTCAGTTAGATGATGACCTTGACCCAAAAGCTGTCAATTAAGTGACTGATATCAACTTGCAGAGTGGTCATTAAACCTTTGGCATTGACCTAATTATGTTTGATATTTTAACAATGACTACAATGAAGGTATAAAGGAAAGAATGAGTTAAAAATGTATTAACAGTTAAGATTTAAATAGCACTTCAAGGTTTACAGAGCATTTTCAGTTTATTTTTCTAATTTGATCCTCACAACAACCCTGTAACATATACACTACTATTACCCACATTTTACAGGTAAGCAAAGTTAGTCTGAGAAAGATGAAGCGATTTGCCCAGGGTCACACAGCTCGTAACTACCTGAGGCCAGAAGTCACATCTTCCTGACTCTAGTACAATGTCCTTCCTACCCCACCACCTAGCTTAGTATGTGCCAGGCAGTGTATATAGATGTCATAATTATCACATTTGTGAATGACATGAAGCTGGAATACATTAGAGTCAGAATACAAAACAATCTCATCTCCCCGCTCCAGTCCATCCTCCACTCAGCTGTAAAATTGATCTTCCTAAAAGACAGGTCTGATTGTGTCACACAACCCACCCTTATTCAATAAATTCCTCCTCCAGGAAATCCTCTGTTTGGCATTCAAAGCCGTTAATAACCTGGTCCCCTGCCTACCTTTCCAGGCTTCTTGTACTTTACTCTCCTTCATGTGCTTTATGATTCAATGACACTGGTCTCCCTGCTCTTCCTTGAACAAGACACTCTTGCTCACATCTTATAATGGTAATGGTATTTAAAGATCCACCTGTATTGGCTTGGTTTTCTGGTTGAGTGTTAAAACCCAGAGGTTGTGAATTCCACTTGCGGGATAGACTTGTTGACATGAAGAGAAAGGGCTGAACTGGGAGGAGCTGATGCTGTGGATTTAGAGAGAAGCCCAAGCCGAGAGAAGCATGAGCAGAGAGAAGGCCAAAGCAGAGAAGGCAAGAAGAATTTTGGGGGAGCAATATTGTGGAGGCACAGAGAGAGAGGAGAATTGCTGGGGGTAGATTTGCTGAGAGAGACTGCTGAGGGCCAGTTGGAGCTGCCCAGGACTTTTGAGAACTGCCACCCAGAGCTGCCAAGAACTGAGAAAGCATGGCTGTGTTGCTGGTATTTTGTCAGTCTATTTTGATGTTGCTTTGTCAGATTTGCTGGTGAAGGATAGTGCTGTTGTTGCAGAGATTCTGGAAACTTGCTGTTGGTTCAGAAGCCCTGAAGAAGGATTTTTTTGTTGTATGTGAACAGAAGTTCTGGAAGAGGGTCTTGCTAATGTTTTCAAGGGTTCTGGGACTGTTCTGCAGGCAGAGAGTGACTTGATGAGGACACTGGCAATGTACGTTGTGCCTTTGTTAAGCTTTGTCTCCCCAGGAACAGAGGTTGCTGAGTACTTGCCTCTTGTCAAGATGAAGATAAGACCTCTCCTTGGGTATTAAATGCTGTGATGATATCTTAACCTTGTTGTAGCTTAAGAGTGGATGGCCTTTTGTGCTATCCTTCCCTTTTTGAGAAAGTGTTTGGCATTAATGGATGGTATTGTAATTCAGTTGTGATCCAGCGGTGGGAAACCTTTGACTTTTTTGTGCTCTGTGACTGACCAAATGAATGTACTTTGTTTATGACTGGAAACTAATCTCCATTTGAGAAGAGACTAAATGAACTGAACGTACTGCCCAGGAGTGGGCTACTTTGACTAATGTACTGGCTAGGAGTGGGATACTTGGACCTTGGTACTTTGCAATTGAATTGAGGACTTACTAAATTATTGAGTTATGCCATATTTTGATTTTCTGTGAATGTTTTGCCTTAATTTGTCACTGAATAAATGGAGTTTGCTATGCTGCTATTCCAAACCTTGGAAGTTGCCTTTGCTTGGCATTATACATCTCCATGCCTTTTTCACTGGCTGTCCCACATGACTGCTATGCTCTCCCTACTCATCTCTTTCTTCTAGCTTCCCTGGCTTCCTCCAAGTCTTACTAAAAGCTTACCTTCTATAAGATGCCTTTCTGATGTGTTTGGTGCCTCACTTTTGTTGAGTTTCTCCAATTCAATCCTGTCTCCATATGCTTACACATAGCTGTTTACATGTTGTCTTGCCCAGTAGACTGTGAACTCCTTAAGAGCAGGGACTATCTTTTGCCTTTCTTTGTAGCCCCAGTGCTTAGTATAATGTCTGACACATAGTATGGTTCTTAATAAATGCTTATTGACTGACTAAATTTAAATATAGAATACAGAATTTAAGAGGGATAAATATAAAGTCTTACAGCTGAGTTAAAAAACTTAATTGCTTAAATACAGAATAAGAAAGATGCAACTAGGCGGTTATGCATGTAAAAATGAACCAAGTTTTTAGCTGATTATAGCTTAGTTGGAATCATCAGTATGAAATGACAGTCCACCCTGGGCCTCCAACAAAAACTCCAATTTATTTCTTTTTTTCTTTCTTTCCTTATGTGTGTGTGTGTGTGTGTGTGTGTGTGTGTGTGTGTGTGTGTATGTATGTCATGATTTTATTATTAAGGAGAGCTCCCTAGACCAGCCTGGGGTATCAAGAGCCTGTGACTTGCCCAGAATCATGGAGTCAGTATGCATCAGAGACAGAACTTGAGGCCAAGGCCAACTAGCTCATGAGGCTGGCATTCTATCCCCTTGGCTATGTTACACATGATCTTAGTATTCCCTGAAGAGAAGTAGAACATTCATAGCAAGGGAGAGAAAAGTTCCAATGTATTCTACATTGGTCAGAACACCTCTGCCACCTTGGGTTCTATTCCAGGCACCACAAGAAGAGACAGCAACAAGCTGGAGCAGATCTAGAGGAACGAAACTAGATTGGTGAGTGAGCTTAAAACAGTAACCTACAGAAAGGGTAGAGGAAACAAAGAATGTTTATCACAAAGTAAAGAAGACTTAGTGGGAACTGGAAAACTGTCTTCAAGAATGTTAAAGGTTGTCATATGGAAAAGGGATTAGATTTGTTTTGTTTGGCATCAGAGGAGCAGGGGATAAAAGTTAGCAAGAGTCAGATTTCAGCTCAACATAAATAAAAACTTCCTAACAAATAGAGCTATCCAAAAATTGGATGGACTGTTTTGACAGAGTAGAGAGGGGGGTAGTGAGCTGCCTGTCTGGAAAGGTCTTTAGTTAGAGGTTAGATGTTGGTAACAACATTCATGCCTAAGATGGGAGGTAAAATAGATAATTTAGCTCTGAGATCTTTTGATTCAGTGAAAATAGTAGAGATACTAGACACAGGCAACAGCAAAAGAAAACAAGAGTACACAAAAATGAAATAAAATAAAGACTGTGCTCCAGACGATATACCTGGTGAGGAAAGCTGAAAGAAGTGCTATTTATACAATAAATAGTCCTTCAGAAAATAAAAGAATGCAAACATGAAACATTACACCTTAAAATATACACAGAGTATCCAAAGTCAATTTTTTCACGATCCTTCTCCTCCTTAAGACCCCTACACATGAATTCTGAACATTTTCAAGGGTCAGACGTCAGCCTCCTGCCTGCTTCAGCTACTTGGTAAAGATCTGTAAGGTAACCCTGCCCCCACTCTGGCTGGCCACCTGGGAAAAGGCTGAGCCAAACTCATCAATGAGCCCACGTGTGAGACCTGCAAGCCAGGAAGCTTAGCCTGCATCTCCACCCACAGCCCATTTGACCCTCTATCTGAATTGCTCAGTCGATTCTGTCCAAATCGAACGCAAAAATCAATTCTGTCATGCAGGGTGCCTTAATTAGTCACTTTCAAATGGATGGGTTTGTCATTGTGCACTCTTAAAGAAACTTCAGGATGGTTCGACTGAGGAAGTTTCCCTGACACTCAAGTACTTTTTCCCTCATCATTTATTGCTTCTACTTATTTCCTGAAAGTTAATTAGCTGGTATCAAATAATTTAGCTTGGAAAAAGAAAAAAATAACAATTTTTAGAGTCAGATGAATTCATCCTAAACACCTCACATTATTTAGATATCAAATAAATATTATCTATTAGTAGTCATAATTCCACTTCACTGTTTAGGCAAACAGCTTATGAAATTCTTCAAGAACCCCTGTGAACAAAACCAATATAAAGTAAGAATTTCTATGTCCTCTCCAATCTAGCTGACAGAGTATTGCCAGATTAATGTGTCTAAAGAACCACTTTGCACACATCAGCAATTTGTTCAGAAATCTTCAGGGGCTCCTTTCTGCTTACAGGAGAATATAATGACTTCTCTTTGACCCTCCACATTGGGGCCCCCAATCTATTTCTGCAAATGCATCTTAAACTACTCAGCTATATAATTCTTGGCTGTGTTGAAAATTTTCAAACAGAGGAAGGATTAAATTAATTTTGTTGGTCCCAGAGGACCAAACTACAACTCTTGCCTTTCTCTCATCTATATACCTCATTAAAAGGATCATCATAAAACTCAAGTCTGACTATGTCACATCCCTGATCAAGAACTATCAATGGCTCCCTGGTGCCTCTAGGGCAGCTGTTCTCAACCTGTGGGTCACGATCCCTCTGGGGGTCACATGACCCTTTCACAGGGGTCGCCTAAGACCATCGGAAAACATATGTTTCCGATGGTCTTAGGAACTGAGACACCACTCCTCTATCTGTCTCCAGGCAGGTCCGCCCACATACGAGTATTAAAGGGTCGCAAACCATTGCTCTAGGGGAAAATACAGACTCCTCAGCTTAACATTTAAAGTATTCTACATCATGACTCCAATCTATCTTTCCAGACTTATTTTATATTACTCTCCTTCATTTGCTTTTTGTTCTATCAAAACTGACCTGCTTGTTACTCCCTGGACCATAGACCTGGAATGCACTCTCTGCTTGCCTCTGCCTCCTCAAATCCCTAGATTCCTTTAAAGCCTAGTTCATGTGCCACTTACTATGGAAAATTGGTTTTAATCCCCCTAATTCTTTTCTCTTTCTCCTGATTCAAATGATCACAGATATATTTATCCATACACATTACATTCCCTCCTCTCAAACAGACTCTCACTCTCAATAGAATATAAGCTCTTTAAGTGTAGAGATTGGCCTTGGTTTTATAGCCCCAGTGCCTAGCATGATACCATGTACCTAAAAAGTGCTTAATAAATACTTGTTATATTTGACTGGAATGAGGAGTATTGGTAGAATTTGCAAAGATGTGAATTTAGGCTCAGCCTAAGGAAAAACTTGCTAATAATTTAAACAATTACAGCTTTCCTAAAGTGGAATGAGCTGCCTCCTGGAGCAGTGGGTTCCCATTCACTTGAGGTCTTCTAGTAAAGGCTGAATGACCACTCATCACCACACAGTGTCAGGGAGGGGATTTCGGGTTAGGTTCATGTTGGACTGGAGAACCACTAATGTCTTTACAGTTGGAGATTCTGTAATTCTTTTCCCTTCTTTGTTCCCAGAAAAGATCATGTGCCTGGAATCAGAAAATGGCAGAGCCAGGAAGAGAGATCATCTAATGCAACTTGCTGTTTTGCCAGAGGAGGAAACTGAGGTCCAGAGAGAGGAGGGCACTTGAATAGAGTTTATCAAGTAAGAGACAAAGCCAGGACTAGATCTCAGGTCTTCTGATTCTATATTCAAAGAATCCTTTTCACCTTTTCCATTTGTTTCCATTCTATGGTATCTTCAAGGCCAAGTTCAAGTTGCAACTATTTACCCCACACATACTTCCTCTAGGAGCCTTCCCCCATGCCACCCACCACCTAAACTTCAGTGATTTTGCTACCCTCTGATCTCCTGGACCACTTGACTGTGTGAATTGCTCATCTGCCACTCAAAACATGCTGCATTGTATCACTCCATTTAAATATCCTGCCTCTCCAACCAGACAGTGAGCTCCTTATGGGTAGAGAGAACATGCCATGAGTCTGTACACAGTTCCCCAACACAGTGTAGCTACTCAAAAAACACTTGTTGGTGATGCTGATGACCATAAGCTCCAGTGAGGAGAGAGTCCCCATCTACCACAGTGCCTTGCACATAGTCAAGGTTCAAAAATATGTGTTGAATGAATAAATGAAGTTCCTAAAACACCACTTTGTATGTATCTGAAATCTTTAATGGCTTCTCATTACCTATAGAAGAAAGTTCAAACCTGTCCATCAAAGTCACCTACACTGTGACCCCAACCCACTTCTTCAACCTTATCTCTGATTATTTCTTTAGGCAAACCTTCTATTGCAGCCAGATTGGACATCAGAATATCCAAAGCATTCCAGTAGGACTGGCCTTCCATGTTTTTGATGCTTCCAATTACCAGCTGGGTTTTGGAAACCCCCTCCTGAGAAAATTATAATGCCCACACCTGCTGAAACCTCATGTCATTTTTGTAACTATTATGAGCGTATCAAGTTGTTTGGACCATTGTTTTCCTTCTCCAATTTGATCCTTGTATTTTCAGTTGGGATGCACTACTGCTGTCTGTGTTGGCTGTTACCAGAACTCTGGGGAATGTTAGTCTTTTACCAACAGCAGCTGGATAGAACAAAATTTATGTTTGATTCCTTGCCTCGTAATATTGGATCTGTTTCCAATAAAGCTACAGCATACCCAGGCAGCTGAACAGCTGCTATGGTGGCAATGGGCTGACATCACCCACAACAATGATAACAGTAGACTAACTGGGTAGCAGCAGACACTGTGCCAAGTGTGAGATAAAATTTACCAAAATTAAGAGAACTCAGAAGTTCTGCCAAAAAATTCAGGGTTTGACAATTTGTTTTGGACCTAAAATTCCCCCAGTGGAATTTTCCTCTAGTTGGAATTTCCTCTTATATAAAACCTTCTCTGTTGTTTCTATAACTTGTTGTCTTTGTCTTGTTCTCTCTTTCTTTCCTTCAAATCAACTTGGTTTTTATACTCCTGCCTGACTCAATCCAAGACCTTTCTTCTCCTACTCTGAAGGGCTGGTTGCTCAAGGAGAGGAACACAAATTGAGAGTTGAAAGATACCTAAGAGGTCATCTATTCCACAGGTATTAAATAGGTAGCTTGTACTGTGGCCTGGACAAGATTAAAACATGACTGGGAAATGTTTAACAAAGTAAATAAAAAATACAATAAAACATGAATAATGTTTATATGTGGTTTTCGAAGTCAATATGTAACCTGTTGGGATTCTTACATATGGTTTAGTGGTCCCTATTTCTATTTGACTTGACACCACTGATCTAATCCAAGTACCTTATTTTGCAGATTAAAAAAAAAAACCCGAGATACGAAGGGAAGAAGCTCAAGGTCACACAGGTAATAAATGACAGAACTAGGTCTTGAACTTTGATCCTATGGCTCCAAACCCACTATTCTTTCCACTGTGGCACACTACTCTCCTGTAGAGTGGAATTTTTTTGACTGGGAAGTTTTTCTTTGCTTCCAGTCATGGAGCAGTGGAGAAGGTTATTTCTGGCTTCTCTTGTCACTGGACAAACTGTGTGGATTTGGATAGAGGAAACCAAGTCTATGAAATCAGAGAAAGTTGTGTAGTATCATGGGGGAAAAAACCATACTGAATTTAGTTTGAGGACTTATGTTCAAATCCTGATTCTGCCACTTGTTAACTCTATAACTGAACAATTTAGTGGATAGAACAGGAAGAACTGAGTTCCAATTCCATCTCAGAAAGACTTATTAGCTATGTGACCCTGAGCAAACATTTAGCCTCTTTCTGCCCATTTCTTCAACTGTAAAATGGGGATAATAACAGTACCTATTTCCTAGGAGTGCTGTGCAGATAAAAGAGGATATTTGTAAAGTGCTTAGCAAAGTGTCTTTAACATAGTAGGTGCGTAATAAATGTTTGCTTGCTTCCTTCTTTCCTTCCTCTCTCTCTCCTTTCATTTCTTCATGCCTACCTTCCTTCCTTCTTCAGGCCTGTTTCCTCATCTGGAATATAAGGGGATTGGGTGAAATTATCTCTGTCTTCCACCTTTAAATCCTATAACCTTATACACCCGTGCCATGTATTATTCCCATTGGAAGGATCAAATTCTTGACTGATCTTCCTACTTACTTCTATGAACCAATATTCTCACCATTAAAGGGCATGGTAGAAGAGAGGAATGAGAGAATAAAGGAATCATTTCTCAACATGGAGGATGCCATTCACTTTTTCGATAGGTCCTCTCTAACATTAATTTCAAAGGTCAATAATGACTTACACAAATTCTGAGTCAGGGAATTCTTTTTTTGACATTTCCAAAGGAGTCTATAAGAGTTTACCAAGTCAGTAGATTAGGGCTCTGCTCCCAACTAACTTTGGTCAAGTCACTTAATTTCCATGGGACCTGTTTTCCTGCTGTATAAAATAAGGATTTTGAATAAGATGAACCATAGCACTTCTAGATGTAAAATGCTCTTTATGCTTTGAAATAAAAAGCACTGAAGAATGGATTGAGTGCTTGACTTGGAGCCAGGAGACCAGCTTTCCAATCCCAACTCAGAAAATTATTAGTTATGTGACTATGAGCAAGTTGCTTAACTTCTCAGAGACTCAGTATCCTCATCTGTAAGATGAGGATGGTAATATTTGTGATTAACATTTCATGGAGTTCCTATGATGAAAGCACTTAGCAAAATTTAAAATACTATAGAAATGTTTTATTATTTTTTTGTCTTTTTTAAAACTTTTATTTATTTTAGTTTACATCATTCATTTCCATGAGATTTTGAGTTATAAATTTTCTCCCCATCTTTCCCCTACCCACCACCCCAAAACAGCCATCTCATTGTATAACCCCTCCCCCAATCTATTCTCTCCTATGTCATCCCCCATCACCCCTCTGACATTCCAGTAGGGCAGGATGGATCTCCCTACCACAGTGCCTGTGTATCTTAAGTTCCAGTTGGATGTAGTTAATAATAATAGTAATTGTGTGTGTGTGTGTGTGTGTGTGTGTGTGTATATGT
>CM053582.1:31011082-31033463 GCA_028627135.1 Pseudochirops cupreus | reverse complement strand
TTTCCTGTTTCTATGCCGCCATCTTGGCTCTGCCCCCATGACACTTTTCCAGTATAAGGATAGTTGAAGGGATTATATATATATATATATATATATATGTACACACACATATACATATATACATACATATATGTATGTGTGTGTGTCTATACATAAAGATTGGGCACAAAACAAGTTGAATATGAAGGGATGATATCTAAAAAATAAAATTGAGAAGTGAAAAAGAAATATATTGGGAGTAGGAGAAAGGGAGAGATAGAATAGGGTAAATTATCTCACATAAAAGAGGCAAGAGAAAACTGTTACAATGGAGGGGAAGAGCAGGAAGGTGAAAGGGAATGAGTCAACCTTACTCTCACTGAATTTGGCTTAAGGAGGGAATAACATATACACTCAATTGGATATCTTACCCTACAAGAAAGTAGGGGGGAAAGGGATAAGAGGGGAGGTGATAGAATGGGAAGAGGGTAGTTAGAATCCAACACTTTTGAAAAGGGACAGGGTCAAAGGAGAAAATAGAATAAATGGGGGGTTGGATAGGATGGAAGGAAATATAGTTAGTCTTTCACAATATAACTACTATGGAAATGTTTTGCGTAATTACACATGTACAACCTATATTGAATTGCTTGTCTTCCCAATGGGGGGGTGGTTTGGAGGGAAGAAGGTCAAGAATCTGGAAATCAAAGTTTTAAAAAACAAATGTTAAAAATTGTTTTTTACATGTAACTGGGAAATAAGATATACAGGCAATGGAGTATAGAAATCTATCTTGCCCTACAAGAAAGTAAGGGGTGAGATGGGGGAGGATATAAGCAAGAACAGATTGGGGGAAGGGGTATTCAGTATGCTTGTTATCTTGGGGTAGGGGTTAGGGGAGAGATGGGGAGAAATTTTGTAACTCAAAATCTTGTGGAAATGAATGTTGAAAACTAAAAAGAATAAATAAATTTTTAAAAAAGAAATGATTCTCTGGAAGGCAGAGAAAAGAAATACTATAGATTCTTTTGAAGCTCCATTGATGGGACCCAAGGTATCATTAGATCATAAGCTTGATGAGTACAGAAACCATGTCTTATCTATACTTTGAGTCTCCCTCAGTGTCAAGCACACATTTGATGCCTAATATATGTTGATTAAACTGAATTAAAAGATTAAAATGTGAGCTCTGGAAGGACCCTTAGAATTTTTCTAGTGTAACTGCCTCATTTTACAGAAGAGGAAACTTATCCCCAGAGAAGGACAATAAGTTGTTCAAGATAGTTGCTTTTATTGTTGTTCAATCACGTCTGATTCTTTGTGATCCTGTTTGGGGTTTTCTTGATAGAGATACTGGGCTGGTTTGCCATTTCCTTCCCCAGATTCCTTCCCCATCTTCATTCTGCAGATGAAGAAACTGAGGCAAATGAGGTTAAGTAACTTTCCCAGGATCACGCAGCTAGAAAGTGTCTGAGGTCAGATTGGAACTCAGGAAGATGAGTCTTCCTCCCTCCAGGCTTGGTACTCTATCCATTGCAGTGCCACTTAGCTGCCACTAGACAGCTATAGTATAGTGGTAATAGTACTCACTAGCCTTGGAATTGAAAGACATAGGTTTCAGTCCTAGGTCTATCTCACCTAGCTGTGTGGCCTGGGGTAAGTAACTTTCCTTCTCTGGGCCTCAATTTTCTCATCTATAAAATGAAGGTGCTGGACCAGAAGATCTCTGAGGTTCCTTCCAGTTCAAACATTCTTTAATTCTAAGGTCACATAGGGGGTAAGCAGTAAAGCTGGTAAGAAGAATCCAGGGTTCCTGACTACCAGAATGAGCTAGTAAATATTTAACAACAAATTCTCCAAGGTATACTTTCAAATTTAATCTACATTATTAACATTTTTCCATCACTTTTGTAAATCTAGACCATCAACAAACAATAAAACAAGACTTGATCTATAGTTTGCTGATTTTTGAAATATAGTTGAATATTTAACAACTGGTTCTCAAAAGCCAATTCAAGCTGGTTCTGGCACATCCTTGCTTGATTCCCTACCCAGAGCTCTTCAAACTACAAAATACTGCTGGAAAAAAAAATTGAAATTCTTTGGAAATCTTTCAGAAAAAGGTTTTTTAGGGGAGAATATTACTTCTTTCAAGAGACGGAGGAGAGAGTCTCAGCAACCAACAATAATCAATGATAATTATTTACTGAAGGAGCAGATAATAATATATAGTACTTCATAGTTGAGTACACTATCTCATTTAGTCCTCACAACAAACCTGTGAGGTAACTGCTTTACTCAACTTCTCCACTTTATAGGTGAGGAACAGTCAGTCAGTAGGCCAAGGTGATGGATGCAGCCACTAAATAGCTGAGCCATATTCAAATCTAAGTCCCCTCACTCCAAATTCAGGGTTTTCTACAAAAGTACAGCTGCCTCCCAGGCTGAAATTAAATTCAATTTGATTGAACCAGCATGTATCAAGTGCCTTCTCTATGTACAGCTTTGTGATAGGAGCAATAGAAGGGCAAAAAATCTAACCCTACCCCTAACAGTCCCTGCCCTTAAGGAACTTCCATTCTATTGGAGGAATACAAAATGTACGCAAATAAGTAAATATGAAGTAATTTGGCAGAGTAGCAAAAGCACTAACAACTGGGAGTATCAGGATAAACCTTAGGCAGGAGAGAGGGCACCTGAGCAGAGCCACAGTGGAGCCTGGAATTCCAATAGGAAGGAGAGAAGGGAGGGTAATTCAGGCATGGGGGTCAAACTGTGTGTGTCAAGTACAGGAAATAGTGAAAATAAACAAACACGTATTTGTTTAATAATGTTCATTTGGAAAGGGACAAGTGGATTAGATTCTTAAAGTAATCCTTGGGAGGACTGAACAATAAAATTCTTCCCAAAGAAGAAAGCATTAGCAAAGGTTTTGACTTAGTTATCCAGGCAGTTACCATAAAGGATGGGGCAGAACACTTGCTAGTTTTCCCTATGGGTATGATGCTATCCTGCTGTGTGTTAACATGCTCTCTGGGTACAGGGAAGTAAGAGCATTTCATCTCTCTCCACTGGGGCTTGATGTTATCACTAAGAAAAAGGTCAGTGGTTCTGGTCATGAAGTAAAGCAAGAAGAAGAAGTGCCTGTGCCACCCAATCATTGCTCCCGTTGGACAAGATTGGGAAATAGGGACCATTTCTTTAAAATGCTATCTGTCCTTCTCCCACGCCTTCCTCTCTCAATGACTTTTGTCTAAATCTTTTGTACTTTAAGAAGGCAGGCAGGCAATGGTGAGTGATGCTAGGAAAGAAGTGATGTTCGCTCAGTATGGAACCATGTTGGTATGTTTGATGTGTAGATTCAGAACCAGATAAATGGAGATCTTATTTCATCTCCCCAAAGAAAGCAGATATTTTAGACTTAACAGTTAGAAGTAGTTTAAATGAGCATAGAAATCCATATATAAAGAATGCATTTATCTTTGAAAATACCAGCTTCCAGGCAGGTTATGTATCTCTTTGGGTTGGGAAGGGGAAACCTAATTTAAGTAAACATTCAAAAGCAGGGGGAATTTTTTCCCCAGCTGAGGAAGGTTTGCAGATATGAGAATCCTGACTCAGCAGATCTCTATTTTTATTCAAGCAGATTGCCAAGAAATACAGTGGCTGCAGTTTTCTCTCATCTCTAATGCTCACTGCAGCTCAGTTAAAGGACTGAGAATGGAAGATCCTCTTTAATCTACCCAGGAGTATTGTAGATGGGGGTGGGGAGAGCCAAACTAGAGACGGGGGGGGGGGTCTGGCAGGAGCTGCATCAGCAGATTGTCCTTCTCCCCTCCCTTCTCAGAGCACAGTAATTGGTCCAGTGGACAGAGACAAACAGTACTTATGTTGGGCTTCTTGCCTTGCTTCTATTGTTCAGGTCTGCTCCTGGAATAGTAGGCATAACCTAACTTACACATCCTGGCTTCCTCTTTGTTTTGGAAAGTAAAAAAACAAAAACAAAAACAAAAAAACTTCACTTGAAGAATATCTTTAGAGTATATGTAAATACATATATATGTATATATCATATAAATATATATAAACTGAAGATATTCTTCAAGTGAAGATTTTTGGTTTTGTTTACATGAATTCAACATATACATATATGTGTGTGTGTGTATAAACTGAAAATATTTTCCTTTGATAACCAAGAGTACAGGGGCCTTAATGTACATTAAGCAAAGCCAACACCATACTAAAGTAAGATATGCTATAGACAGCAGCAAATTTGTTACTTCGGTCTCATTTGTGTACTATATCAGCTAGCACCCATCACCCTGATTTATTGCTTTTAATCAAAAGGCAAAGGCATTTTCTCTTGAAAAATAAAGCAATACACGGAATGATTAATTTCAACCCTGAGGAACAGCTGAAGCAATGTGCCTCTATCCCTTGCTTAGAGAAGTAGACTATGAGTATAAAATGTTGCACATACTATGTCATGTGGTTACTGCAAGGTGGTTGGTTTTGCTTAACGCCTTTTCTTTGTTACAAGGTAAAGTTTATTGGGTGGATGGGTTGAAGGTACAGTACATGTAGAAATGACTAATGTACAAAACAAAGGTCATCAATAAAAGGTTTTTGACCTTTTCTTAAAGATAAGTTATAATGCAAGCTGAAAAAAATAATGCAATGCCATCATTTGTGAGTATCTGCTTATAAGAGCACTTGTCAGGTCTCTAGAATGACCTCTTGCCATCCTCAGTGGCACAGGGAATAGCTACATTTTCCTAGTACCTCGGTCTCCAATGAGCTACACAAAGAAAAAGAAATGGCACCAGGAAGATTAAAGCAGAAAGTGGAGCTGGACAAAACCAGAGAGTGCATCTATGCTGGCAGTGACCCAGTCATGAAAGCCCTGAAGGGGCTATCTCAAGTGTGGAAGGAGGAAAATCATGAACAACATTATTAAATAAAAATAAATGACTGAGAAGATATCAATAACTACTGATCCTTCCGGCGGCTTTCTCGTCCTCATAAAATCCTTATGAGAAGGATCTATACACATATTGATGAAAACATGGGAAGGGCATGGGCCAGCTTTCACGAATTGTTTTCTACATCTTTAAAGCCACACATTTGTCTCAAACATACAGAAAATCCAAGATCCTGCTCTGTTTTTGTTGATTACAAAAAAGCATTTGACTCAGTAGAGCAAAAAGCTACTGTAAAGGCTTTCTTCCAACATGTTAATATTGTATGGGACTCCTCAATAAACGAAACCACAGAAAGAGAACACTGGCCAATGACCCTCTGGTTATTGACTTTAATGAAGACTAATGCAGGGGAACATAGGCTCACCAAAGGTGTTTGACACTGCCATAGAGGACGTCTTATGCAGGGTCCAAATGGAGGAGCAGTGTGAGGTCCTCCAGCTGCTCCTATTTGGGATAACATTATGCTGACTGTATCAAACCCCTCAAAAACTGAAGTCTCTTCAGTGAGACCCATGATTATTCAAAAGACACCAGCTTAACGGCCTACACAGGAAAAGCTAAATCGATGGAAAATGTCTATTGTCCAGAGGAAGATATGCAACTGAATGGCCAGTCCATTGAGTTAATGCATCAGTACATATATTTGGGACAGACACTGCAGATGGACAGCAATTTGGGCTCAGAACTGAATAGGTGAAAGAGAATGGGTTGGATTGCTCTTGGGAAATTGAACAGTTATTTCAATGATTCCAAGCAGCTCCCTGGTGCTCACTCACACACACACACACACACACACACACACACACACACACACACACACACACACCTTTTTTCAAAACCCAAATGTTTGCCTACTGATGTATGGCTCTCAATCTTAGAATACCTAAATCTCTAAAGGCTCAAAGTTGCAATGTCTAAAAAGCAATGGAGAGACACATAGCACATGCAAGTGGTGTGCCCTATAGAATACTACAAGTAATGGCCTACATGAAATAAATAACATAAGAGATTATCATGATGAAAATATAATATCAAAAAAAGGTGGGCCAGTCATATAGCATGATTGAAGGACAGATAATTGAAGTGCTATACTATGATAAAATGTGAAAAGACCTAAGTGGCCTGTAGAATATTGGGTAGATACTCTGTGGAGGATTGATGTGAGGAATTGCACAAAAACTGTCCAAATAGGCATATCTAGATAATGGGCAGTCTTTCTATTAATGTAGCTCCCCTAGATTGGAACTCAGTTCCAGTGATACTGAAATATTGAAATACTGAAACATATAAGCTCTTGTGGTTGAATTGGCAGTGACGTTGGAATGCTCCCAAAATAGTATTTTATCTTTTATCTCTGAATTTTACCTCTGAATTCTGTCACTTCCTTTTTAGTCTCATTGCTAATATCCTGGCACTTCTTGTCTGGATTATCATATCAGCCTCTTAACTGTTTTCTCTATCTCCAGGCTCTGCCCATTTCAATCCACTCTTCACATGCCTACCAAAATATTTTGCCCAATATATAGGTTTTACCATTATTTAAAACCCAACTCAAATACCACTATCTCAAATGGGCTTTCTCCAACCCAGTCTTTCCCACTTCTACCCTCTCCCCAATTTGATAACAACATTTTCCCTTGAATATCAAATAACGCTTTGATTGGCAACTTTCTGATGTACTTATTAGGCAGCTTGGTGTCTCAGTGGATAGAGTGCTGGGCCTGGAGTCAGGAAGGCCTGAGTTCAAATGAAGCCTCAAACAATTATTAGCTGTGTGATTCTGGGCAAGTCACTTAGCCTCTGTTTGCCTTAATCCACTGGAGAAGGAAATGGCAAACCATTCCAGTATCTTTGCCAAGAAAATCCCCATGGACAGTATGGTTCACAGGGGTCACTAAGAGTAGGACACAACTGAACAACATAAGAACAACAATGTACTTAAGACATAATGATATGCATTAATTACAGTTACCTATGTTAGTGTCTTGTTCACCTACTAGATTGTAAGCTCAATGAGGGCAGGGACCATTTCTTAACTAAGCTTTATTTCTTTGTATAATGGCAGCACAGCACCCTGAACACTATAGGTACTTAATAAATGTTTGTTACTGGATTAGGATGTGGCTGCCATTCATCTGATCAAGACCCTTCAGTGGTTCTCCATTATCTTTAGGCTCCTAGACAAATGTTTTAGACTGAGACCTTCATATCCTGGCTCCCAACCGCCTTTCCAGCTTTTTACACATTTCTTCCCTGTACATGCTTTGTGTTCCAGGGAAACTGGACTATTCTATGATTTCATGCTTGCACTCTCCCATGATACAGGCCATCATTTATGACAGGGCTATACCTTTCATCACCCCTAACGTTTATATAGCATTTGAAGGTTTGCAAATCCTAACCCTACAATGCTCATAGGATCTTCCCAACAACCTCGTGAGGTAGGTACTATTACTCTCCTCGTTTTACAGATGGGATAATTGAGGCCAACAGAGGTTAAGTGACTTGCCCAGGGTCAAAAGCTAGGGAGTATCTGAAGCAGGATTCCAACTCAGGGCTTGCTGATTCTAAGTCCAACATTCTCTTCACTGTTCCTCCTAACTGCCCAATATCATGTGTATACTACCTCTACTTCTTCAAGTTTTCTTCTCATATTTCACTGAATTCTACCCTTTTTGCCATAATCCCATTATGCTTTGTGTGCCTGTGCACTTTGTGCCCCCTATTAAAATATGAACTCCTTGAGCGTGTTGGTTTTTCATCTTTTTTATCTTTAGCACCTAGTACAGTGCCTGGCACATAGTAGGCATTTTAGCATCTGTTGATTTATTGAACTGGCATCCTGGGTATCAAAATAAAAAGGGTCAAAAGAAACTAATATGGCAGCTAGGCAGGCTGCCAGACTGACTTGGATTATTGCATGTGTATTACCTAGTCCTCTCCCCAACCCATTTATAACATAGAATCAAACTATCCCTGGAACCAGGAGTTTCCCCGTGAGCGATTCCCACGATCCCTAGAAATCATTTGTGATTGCTGACTGAATAGTCCCAGATACATGGGATCAGTTGACCAGATGGCCGATGCAAGCCCAAGTTACCACAAAAGCAAAAATGATACCTCAGAAAGGTACCCAACCATTAAAAGAGTAGTCAAGCCCTTTGGATAAATGTGCTTCCATCAAATGGTAAACCCAATTCTCTCCCCAAGTTAATAGGGATAAACTCTTGTATGGAAATGCAATCATTTGGCTATGTTTGGGATCTGTTAACCAGAGGTCAAAACTCTGGGTATCTTCTCCTTAGAATAAGGCCTCTATACAACTACGTGCAAAGTAAGACAGTACAGACTTCCAAAGGATTTGTTGCTAGTGGTACCCAGCTGGGCAGCAAATATTCTCTGTTTAGCAGGAAAAAAGATGAGACCCAGTGGTGATCCCTGTGGAGGTTTGGGGGGACAAGATTTTCCCCATCAACCAAATGTAGTCCTAAGCTCTGGGAAAGATGTTGGACCACCACTCTGAGATACTACTCAGGCCATGATTGAGAAGATTTTAGCTAGTTTATACATTTCCCAGTTTATACTGCTAAATGAAAAAGATTTACAGAGATCCTAGGCCCCCAAAGGAATCAAAGCAATTAAAAAAAAATCAGTCCAATCCAGCTCAACCATTTACCAAATATTTAGTAAAGTCTTGCTATGTGCAATGTCTTGGGTTAGGCAGTGAGGATACAAAGAAAATAGACCCACAGTCCTCACGCTGCCCTCAAGGAGCTTACATTCTACAATTCTGAGGAAGTAAGTATTCCTTAAATACTTAGACATCATGAATACTTAGAGAAAGTTGTCTGTGAATTTATGTGTTAGGTAAATTATTACTCTTTCTCATCTGCAAATGAGTAGAAAGCTCCTTAGATGCTCCTGTGTGGTTGCCTCCCTTGGGCTAAGTAATGGCCGTGGAAGGATCCTTAGTTTATGCCATGCCACCATCAGTTGAAGGAACTGGGGGTATTTAGTACAAAGAAGAGAAGGCTGGGGCTGGGAAGGGGGAACTGACAGCATTTCAGATAGTTGGTGACAAATATCACATAAAAGATGGATTCAACTTGCTCTGTTTGGCTTCAGATAGGAAGAACTAAGAGCAATGGGTAAAAGTGGCAAAGAAGCAACTGGAGACTTGATGTCTGAAAAAAGTCTCCATAACTGAAATTGTTCCAAAGTAGAGGATCTTGATTCCTACTCACTGGAGGTCTTCAAAGGATAGATGGCCATTTGATTTTTTGCAAGTAAGATTAGATATCTAGATAGTATCTATCAATTCAATAGATACTAGATAACCTAGAAAGGGGCAGCGAGGTGGCAAAGTAAATAGAGCACCAGTCTGGGACTCATAAGTACCTGAGTTCAAATCCGGCCTCAGACACTTAACACAAAAATTAGCCATGTAAGCTTGGGCAAATCACAACCCCAATTGCCCTACCTTCCCCCTCCAAAAAAAGAAAAAAAAAAGATTTGAACTAGATTGCCAATGAGGTCCCTTCCAACTCTGAAATTCTGTGAAATCACCTTGGGATCAGAGTAATAGCCCAAAATGTCACTGTGTCCCTTTCCCCCATCCCCCTTGGAAGCATGTACCCTAGCCAGACACACAGGAACAGAGATTCTGTCTCAGGAAAGAGCTGCTTCCTCTTGGGTTCAAAACCAGGCATGCCCACTGGAATGGATGTTCTCTGGTAGATTGGGGAAACTGACCTCAACTAGTAAGTCACAAGTTGGAATGAAACTTCCTGGCCACTTCAATGAAATTTGGTCAACATCACCACCTCAATCTTGAATCTTCAGAACCCTTTTAAAAGCTTATAAGTTCAGGCTTGCTAGAGATCAGAGTAGCTAGCCCAGAACTGCCAATCTATGTAAGACATTTCAGGCCTGTTTTCCATTACTAGCTATTTCATTACAGCCCTGAAATGTTACCCATTTCAGGTAATGGAATTTGGGAGAGAAAATACCAGTGAATACAACTCCGTAAGCCAAAAAGAATGAGTTTCCTTTTAACAGTCTGAGGATATTGTCTCAGATCCAGCCAAAAGTATTCCTGGAAGGCTCAAATTATTTCTGCTGAATGCCAGATAATCTTCATTTCACATAAGTATGATGAGCATCATCAGAAAGCATGTATCCAGCCTTCACCAATAGCCGTGAACCAAGGCCCTGATAGGTGATAATAAAGAAAATATGATCTCTCACTCTGAACCACTGGGGCTTTTCCTGGGCCCTTCTTTATCTCTTACCGTTTCCCCGGTAAAAGTAATTTCTATTCAAAACTCATCCAGAGCTGAAACATTTAGATTCCTGGTCTTATCATTATGTAACAAAGTCCTTTTACTTGGCAACATGAAAAAAATAGTTCCTAACTTTCACATGGGGAAAAACGAAAGGCATTTTTCTTTCCAAATATGTTTTATTAGTACTTTTGGTTCTTTTATCAGAGTAATTTCTATATATCACCTCCCACAACTGAAATCTCCATTGTAAAAAAAAAATCAGTCCATCAAAAGCAACTAACTGTGCCCATACCCAACAACACACACAACATTCCTCCCCAGTAGCCCCCATACCTCTCTACCAAGACCAGAGAGTTCTATTTTAGGATTTGCTAGCCAGGATCAATATTAGTATTCTAATTATTCAAACTTCACTTTCCCTTCAAGTGATTTTTTTTTCATTTACATTACTGTAGTTAATGTCAGTAATTACAATTTTTACAGCCTTGTAGAAAGAATCTGCTTATAAAAGAGGGTTCACTTCATTGTGATTTTCTTTTAACCAGATGGACTTGTGATTTCATCAATATAAGACAGTTCCTGGGAGGGGATTCCTTCTGCTAACGTGGATCAGTGATTACTGAGATCTGAAGTAATTTCAGGATCACATGGCTAAGTGTGCTGTATAAGTAGGACCCAAGGCTTCCTCTTTAGCCACTACACCATGCTGCCTCTCATTTTGAGCATATACTAATTATCATAGTTGAGAAAGTCAGCAGCAGTTTCTATTTTTGCAGTTTACAGTACCCAGTCTTTCTTTTATGATTCGAGGCAGGGTAGTGCATGTGCTACGGTGCTGAGTTTGGATCAAGGAAACTTGCATCAAGAAAATGTTCAAAACCTGCCTCTGACTTGTCCCAGCAGTATGACCCTGGGCAAGTGCTTTCCCACTATGTTCCTGGGACAATTCCCTCAGGCTTATCAACTGAGGTCTTAACAGGCCACATCTGGTTCAGGAAAGGGGTTGCCAAGATGCAGAATTAAAAATTCCTTCATATGCTTTACAATTATTTGCTAACCAAGAAAATAAAAGATTTTACATTAAAAACAGACTGGCATGAAGATGTCTTAAGTAAACCAATTCATACTCAAACTAAGTTACGCTGCATGATTCTCTCAAGGAGAAAATTTGACATTTTTAAGTCTTTGAGACACTGTGTTTTGAGGAGGTAATTCTTGATGTTTCTCAGCATCATTTAGGAATGAAAATGGCAATAATTAATTTATTATCAGCCCAGAAACTCTTTGAGAAGAGGGTCTAGATGCCTGCTGACTTTGTAAAGAAACCGTAATGAGGCCAAGCTGCCATTTTCCTCCCTTCTCAGCATCAAAACTCTCAATACTTGCAACCCACGAAGAGTTCACCCCCTTTTAATTCATCCAGACAATAGTCTTCTGGGATTTTCTATGTATTGCATGATCCAAGGGGGCCCCAAAGGGGTCTGGGATCTCCTAGAGATGAACTTGATCCCATGCTGGAAATTGGGCCAAGCTTCCCTCTCTCTGGCCCTCTTCTCCCCCCTAAGGAAAACCCTCCAGGGAAATCTCTAAAAGAAATCTTTAGCATGGCTTACATCTAGGATCTTCCCCCAAAGTAGACAACAGTGATCCTACTAGAAAAAGTACTCAATGTATATATAATATGGGCAAGAAGTAGAGGAGAGCTGTTTATTTCCTTAACCGTAGAAATGACATAATCCAAAAGAACACAAAGGCTCTGTCTTCCCAGCCAGTCAGTCAACCAACCCTTTGCTCTCTCACTGCCACTGACCCAAAGCTTCAGAGACCTGGTCTGAGCAGGGGAGGGAGTATACAGCTCCATTGGAGGCACCCCCATCCAGTAAATTAAGGCTTACCCTTTTTACTCCTGCTACACTAATATCACAACTTATTTCATTTAACAAAACACAGACAGAAAATCTACAATGGAGAACTTAGGTCTCTTTGTCCCTCCATAGCAAGAGAACAGCATGCTTTCCCCTTGTTTCAGGGTCTGAATCAGTGAATTACTGGACACATCATTTTAAAATTAGTCTTACCATGAAGATAGAATGGAACTAAAAATGTATATTTACCTACAAAGGAAGTATTTTTTGTAGTTTGAAAATGTGCTGATGCATTGTACCTGAATATGAATTCAAAATACTAAATTGCACTTTATAATTCTAGAATTTCTATGAGGGAATAAACCTCAGGGATTATCAAATCCTATCCATACCCAACTAGAAATCCCCACTATCATATTCCCAGTAAGGAGTTTGCAAGCCTCAACTCAAAGATCTCCAGGATAGCAAACACACTTTCTCCTGAGGCAACCCATCCCACTCCTAGATAGGTCTAACATTTAAGGAGGTTTTCATGATACCAAGCCAAATTTTGCCTCTCACCAATGTTGTGCCCATTGCTCCTAGCTCTGCCTCTGAGGCCAAGCAGAGCAGATCTATTCCCTGTTCCATACAACACTCCTTCAAATACCTGAAGACAATTATCATCCCCAACCGATTCCACCAGAAGTCATTTCTTCCCTAGATTAAACATTTCTAGTATCCTTTACTGATCCTCGTATAGCAGGGCTCCATTCCTCATATCACCTTTACTTCCCATTTCTAGATGCACACCAGCCTGACAGTGTCCTTCCTAAAACATTGTGCCTAGAAAAGGAAATAGTATTATCAATGTGTTATCATCAAGGCCTTTTTATCACCATGTATCACCTGGGCATAATGGGAAGATGAAGACCCTTGTTCAGGACACTAATGCTCTAATGATTTTTTTTCAATTAACAAGCATTTATTTTCTTTCCTTCTTACTACACTCCCAATTAAAAAAAAAAACAACTTACAATAAGTATGCGTAGTCAAGTGAAACATATTCACACGTTGTCCATATTCAAAAACGCCTCTTTCTAAATTCAGAATCCATCACCTTTTTGTCAGGAAATGGAAAGCATGCTTAATCTTGGGTCTACTGGAATTATGGGTAGTTATTGTGTTGATCAGATTTCTAAGGTCTTTCACATTTCTTTGGCTTACATTCTTGCTGTTATTGTATAAATTGTTCTCTTGTTTCTAGATGTAGCTCAAGATTGCAAAAAGCAGTAAGGTACAAAGGACAGAATGCTGTCCCCAGGGTGAGGAGATTTGGTTTGAATTCTGCCTCAGATGTTCACTAGCTATGTGACCCTGAATAAAATAATTTAACCTCTCAGAGGTTCACAGAATCTTGGTGTTCAATCTCTACTTGAATAATAATCTACTCTTCAACCTACCCAATAAATGGGCATCCAGCGTGGGCATGAAGACCTCTAGTAAGGTTTGGTATATATGATTTCATGTATGGTTTATGAGGTTGTTTTTCCTTGTTGTATGCTTGCATGTTTATTGGTAACAGTTATTAATTTAATAATAAAAATCTATTTTAAAAACTTTTAAATTCTTTGGCAATGGGATTAATGTTAGACTGGAGGGAATTCTCAAGTGGTGCACTAGAGGGCCCTGCCTTGCTAAACATTATCATAGAGTTAGCAGTTATTATGATTTTTACACTAGTTACTTAAGTGTGCTGCTATGTAGACATAGGATAAAAGTATCAGTGTACTAGGTGAATTAGATTCATTTTTGTTAGAGAAACAGTTTCTGCCTATTCCCATAAGAAATAACTAAATCATTTTTTGCAGAATTAACTAGTCCAAGTTCTCATGTAAGTTACCCTGTGGTATATCATGGTGGCAAGTAGGTAGTATTGTTTTCAAAGGCTCTTCCAGGAGAGTACAAATTGTGCTCAGCTAGAAAGATGTCAAGGATGGGCCCAGTAAGAAACTGTAGGTCTGTTAAATGAGGACCAGTCTAGCTAAATTTCAGAGAGATTATCAAAAGGTTGACCAGTAATGGATTGGGGTGGGGGGAGGGAACCAATTCTCACAGACCATTTACTCACGAGCTTCATAGGAGGGAGTACTCACACTGATTGAAACCTGGATCTTTGAAATGGATGTGATGGATTACTGCTCCTACGCTGACTAGGGAGGACTTGATCATCTCATCTGTTGGTTTTAGTGTCATATCAACACAATGTATTTTAAAATCCTATCCCCCAAAAGAAGTTAAAGACTTGACTGACCTATCATAGAAAAGCCATATCTAACTGAATAGTCATATTCATACTTTCTTTTAAAAGATCAGTTACTAAGCAATCAATCTGTCACTCATGAAAAAGCAGTGATAACAGAGTATATCCCATGACTGGGCTATTGCGCCCCTAAAATAGCAGCATAGATAACAATCAGAAAAGAAATGGCAAATAATAAGGTAGACTGAATAGAATCCATTTACAAAGTTGAAATCTGTCATAAACAGCTATTTCCCCTCAGTTTCAATGGTACTTTCAAGTGGAAGGCCTTGAAAAAGAAGATTATCAAAACATTAGCACTTTCCCAGCAGTTAGAGGATAGACTACTATCATAAGACTCAGGAGACCTGGGCTTGATTTGTCACTCATCTAGGGGTGGGAGTGGGGGAGGGGTATATTCTGGATAAGTCATCAAATGTCTCTGTATATGAGTTTGCCAGTCAAGTAGAATGTTAGTTGCCCTAGTAGCTCCAAAGGTTGACTGTTGCATGGACAGTTGAAGTTACATAGTAGGTGAAAGAGCATTTTTTATGAAAGTATTCATCCCATGATATTAATACCTATGTCCCAATTCTGTGGTAAATATAAAAAGTGAAACTGATCAAACTGTCAAAAGTCAGCTATAGTTCATGGTCCCAGAATTCATTTTTAATAAGTATAACCAACAGGGAAATAGTAAGGCACAGTGGAGAGATAGAGAGTGGCCTGAGAGTCAGGAAGACCTGGATTTGAATTCTACCTCAGAAATCTATTAGCTGTTTGACCCTAAGTAAGTCATTTAACCCCTCTAAGTTTCTGTTTTCTCACTTATCTGAACAATTCTGCTTTTTGAGTCACTCTTCTCCTCACTGGCTTTTTGGGCTTCTTTTGCCATTTGAGTTAGTCTATTTTTTAAGGTGTTATTTTCTTCAGTAATTTTTTGGGACTCCTTTAACAAGGTGTTGATTCATTTTTAATGATTTTCTTGCATCATTCTCATTTTTCTTCCCAATTTTTCCTCTACTTCTCTTATTTCGTTTTCAAAATCCTTCTTGAGCTCCTCCATGGCCTTCAACCAATTCATATTTTTCTTGGAGGCTTTTGATACAGGAGTTTTGACTTTGTTGTCTTCTTCTGGTTCTATGTTGTGATCTTATTTGTCAATAAAGAACAGTTCTATAGTCTGATTTCTCTTCCTTTGTTTGCTCATCATGCCAGCCAATTACTTGACTTTTGAACTCTTTGCCACGGTAAAACTCTACTTCCAGAGTGGAAAATGCTGTGCCCCAAATTTTAGGGGTTTTGTTCAGCTGTTGTCAGAGCCTCTTCTAGGCACCTGCCTCAGAACTGTGAGAAGGACTGCCTCTCCATAGCTTCAAAAAGCTCTGCCACAGCAGTGCTCCTCCTCACTCCAGGACCACCACCCAAGACTGCAACCCAGATCCAAGCAAGGCAAAGAAAGAGAATCCTGCCTTGGTGCCAGAAAAGAGATTCCTGCAACTGCCCTCTGGTCAGCCACTTGATTCCCCCACTATCTGTGGGCTGGAGCTCTGGAAGCAGCAGCACCACTGCTGCAGTCACTGCTGCTGCCACCATAGCCACTGCCATCTCGTTGGCAGGGGCCAGATCACGCTCTTCTCTCACCCAGGTCCAACAGAGTTTCCCCACTGACCTTTTCTTTTCTCTTTGATGTTTATGGGTTGAGAAGTCTGGAAACCACCACAGCTACCAGTGATTCAGTTAGCCGAGGTCTGCTCTGGCTGGTCTGTGCCAGCACATAGGATTGAGCTCTGCTCCCAGCCTGGTGTGATAGAACCTTCCTTTTGGCTTTCCAGGATGACTTCAGCTGGAGATGTATTTCACTCTGTCATTTTGTGGGTTCTGTAGCTTTAAAATTTGTTTAGCATTATTTTTTTACAGATATTGGAGGTATCTGGGGACAAGGTTAAGTTAGTTCCTGCTTTTACTCCACCATCTTGGCTCTACCTCCCTTGTTTTCTGACTTATAAAATGGGACCTCACAGAAACATTATGAAGATTAAGTAAGAGCATTTTGCAAACATTAAAGCTCTATATAAATGGGAGCCATTGTTATCAGTGTTAAAAGAAAAAAAATAGTTGCCAAAAAATATTCTACCAATGTTATTGTATGCATGTGAAACATGAAAGACAACAATCTCCAAAAAAGTGAAAATGAATATAACACAGAGGGCATGTGAGCTAGGTATCACAAAGAATCAATGAAGAACTTAAGATGTCAGGAGAAAGCCTCCAGTAGGCTCCCTTGGTAAGCCCCATTGGACATGGACAAGAGGGTGCAGGTTGGGAAGACATGATGAACAGGCTATTCTCTGCAATGCTGGAAGGAACATCCATCTCAATGTGATCACAGACACATTGGGGATCTTAATAATAATAATAATAATCTGGCTCCCATGTCTATAGTATTTTCAGGTTCACAAGGCACTCTTAGAATGAGAATGAAAGCATTTTTCTACTGGTTTTAAGTCCATCAAAGCCTCAGGGGAAGGGATTGCAGCTGTACTTGTTACTAGGAAAGTCATACTAGCTGTGGTCCAAGAAGCCATACTCAAAGCCCTCAGGGTGCATGGGACTTTCTCCCCATTTTCCAGTTATCTAGTTTGAAACCTTTTTTTAAAAAAAAGGCAACAGACATCAAAATGAATTAAAGATGCACACATACTTGATATGGTCAGGAAAGTGTCAAGTTTGAAAGATGTCCATCAAGCAGACAAATGCTAAGTCTACCTGTCGCCAGTGGAGGCTGATTGGCACGATATGAACTCTCCCAGGGAGAAACTAAAGTCAGTAGTACAACTGAGCAGAAGGATCTCTGTGAGCTATGAATAGGAAGGGAACAGATACATCTGGCCAAAAGCATCAGAGAGAAATGCCTGATGGGACCAAAGATGTAAGTGCATATGCTATTTATCAATAGTTGTTTTGGTGAGGTCCAGATGCAAGCTGAGTCAGATAATAAGAGTCTAGTAATTATCTGCAACTCTTCACCAATGCTAAAGGGAACACACTGTTAGTTGCTGAGGATAAGATGCTTGTCCTTGCAAATCTATAGGGTCCCCTCCCCCCAATCCTAATTCCACTAAGTTCAGAAAAGAAAATGAACATTGCCTCTCTTTATTAGAGTAGTACACCTTCGCGAGGGCAGAAGGAGAATGAGGAGTTATTAGACATTGTCTGCATCCAATATTATTTAAAATAATATTTCCTCCATAGTATCCTACCTCCAAACTGGTTTACTTTCTATAGTGGGGAATAATGAAGCAGCTTTGGCTTTATTCAGTCACTTTTTTATGTCATGCAAGCCTGATGATCTAAACATTAACCAAAACTTGATGGATTCCCTCCAGGGTGAATAGCAAGGAGTCCCTCTGCTTATTGGTTCAAAGGCCTCACAGAGAGCTCTGGGAAATTTGATCCAGCAACACCACTACTAGGTCTGTATCCCAAAGAGATCATAAAAAAGGGGAAAGGACCCACAAACACAAAAATATTTATAGCAACTCTTTTTGTGGTGGCAAAGAATTGATCATTGAAGGGATGCCCATCAGTGGGGGAATGTCTAAACAAGTTGTGGTATATGAACGTAATGGGATACTAGTGTTCTTTAAGATGTGATGAGCAAATAGATTTCAGAAATATCTGAAAAGTCTTACATGAATTGGTTCTGAGTGAAGTGAGAAGAAACAGAAGAACACTGTACATAGCAACTGTAATATTGTACAATGATCTACTATGAAAGACTTAGTTCTCAGTAATACAATGATCCAAGACAATTCCAGAAGACTAGTGATGGAAAATACTATCCACATCCAGAAAAAGAACTATGGAGTCTGAATACAGATCAAAGCATATTATTTTCACTTTTTTATTTCTTGTGTTCTTTTGTTCTGATTCTTCTTTCACAATGTGACTAATGTGGAAATATGTTTAACATGACTGTACGTGTATAATCTATGTCAGATTGCTTGCCGTCTTGGAGAAGGGGAAGGGGAGAGAAGAAGGAAGAAAAATTTGGAATTCAAAATCTTATAAAAATGAGTGTTGGAAACTATCTTTACATGAAATTAGAAAAAATAGGGGGTGGAGCCAAGATGGTGAAACAGAAGCAGTAACTTTTTAAGTTCCTCCATGAATCCAGTCACTAAACTTTAAAAAATGAATCTGAACAGATTTTAGAGTAACAGAATCCATTGGGAGACAGAGTGTGGCAGATTCCAAGCCCAGGAAAGTGCCCACATAGTTCTGGGCAGGCAGAGTGTGGAACATGTCAGGGTGGGACCAGTATGGACCAGAGAGCAGACTACAGCAGAGTGAGATGGAGCCCCAGCCAGCAGACTCACCCACCCCAACTGCAATTTGCAGCTGTCTCACCACCAGAAGGAGGATTGGTGGGAGCTGGGTAAGAGAAAGCACAGGGCCCACAGCAGTGACTGCAGCTTCTGCTGGGGCTATCAGCCCACAACCTGGAAGTTTAAAAATCACCCACCTGAACTTCCAGAAGCCAAGATGGCAAAGTAAACCCTAGCTGCTCCAATTCTCCCTCCCTGACCCAGAAAATCCACAGATAAATGTCCCACAAAGAGTAAAATCCTGAAATAGTGGAAATAGCCTCAGGCTTAGGAGTCGCTGAGAAGGGGTATAACTGAGGCAAGAAGGAGTCTAAAGTGAAGGGTTGGAGGAGTCCCAACAATCCCCACCTCAGCTGACCAGCAGGAGCTCCCAAAGCCCAGGGTGGTAGAGCCAGCAAGCTCTACCAACACAAGCGAAGGTGGGCCTTAGCACCACAAAGGAAATGTGCAGACACCAGCTCTGCTGGCTGCCAGCTGCTGAGGCTGCCTGAGCTGTAGCCCAGGGGCATAGAGAAAGAAATCCAAAGCAGCCAGACGACCCCTCCACCACAGATTACTCTATAA
This sequence comes from Pseudochirops cupreus, assembly GCA_028627135.1. Taxonomy (NCBI): domain Eukaryota; kingdom Metazoa; phylum Chordata; class Mammalia; order Diprotodontia; family Pseudocheiridae; genus Pseudochirops; species Pseudochirops cupreus. Next base: position 31,014,116 of record CM053582.1, on the reverse strand, counting down.
GCCTCAGGGTAACTCAGGGGAAAGACTGAGAATCCTGCCCTTGGCCACAGTCTAGACACCCAGAGGCTACAAAACACAAAATAAACAACCAGGCCTTTAGCTCCCAGCCTGAGAAATCAGGAAATAGGAAATCACAATGGGAAAGAAGGAATCTGAGAAGGGAAAAGCAAGAAAATTGATCTGAGCTTATAATAACGAGCAAGAACAACCGAATACAGAGGACAACATGGACTCTATACCACCACCTGAGACCACAGAAGGAAATATAAATTGGTCTCAAGCTCAAAAAGCATTCTTGGAGGAGCTCAAGAAAGATTCTAAAACCCAAATTAGAGAGGTAGAAGATAAATTTAAATCTACAGTGACCAAACTGGAAAAAGATCTCACGGAAGAAAACAAATCCTTAAAAAGTAAAATTTGTTAACTGGGACAAGAGGTTCAAAATCTAACTGGAAAAATACCTCCCTAAAAAAAGGGCCTCAAAAACTAACCATGGAAAATATTTCACTAAAAATTAGAATCAGTCAAACTGAAGCTAAGGACTGTATGATGCATCAAGAATCAGTCAAGCAAAACATGAAGATTGAAAAATTAGAAGAAAGTGTAAAATATCTCACTGGAAAAAACAACTGACTCGAAGAACAGAACCAGGAGAGATAACCTAAGAATGATTGGTCTACCAGAACACCATGATGAGAAAAGCAGCCTGGACAACATCCTCCAAGAGATTGTCAAAGACAACTCTCCTGAAGTCCTAGAATCAGAGGGTAAAATAGTTATCGAAAGAATTCACCAGACTCTTCCTGAAAGAGATCCCAAAATGAAAACTTGAAGAAATATAGTAGCCAAATTCCAGAATTACAAGGTCAAGGAGAAAATGCTGCAAGCAGCCAAAAAGAAACAATTCAAATATCATGGAACTACAATCAGGTTTACACAGGACCTAGAAGCTTCTACATTAAAAGACTGGAGGCATTGGAATTTGATATTTCATAAGGCAATAGAGCTAGGACTGCAAGCAAGGATCAACTACCTGGCAAAATTGAGCATAATCTTTCAGGCAAGGAGATGGTCATTCAATGAAATAAGGGACTTCCAGACTTTCCTGATGAAAAAGCCAGAGCTCAATGAAAAATCTGATCTCCAATTACAAGACTCAAGAAAGACATAAAAAGGTAAACAAGGAAAACACACACACACACACACACACACACACACACACACACACACACATACACATAACTTGGGATTCAATGAGAGCAAACTGTTTACATCCCTATATGAGAAGCTGATACCTGTCAATACCGAAATTTATATGATTATAGTGACACTTAAGAGGGATATCCATAGATAGAGGGTGTGGGTATAAATGAACTAATCTGATGATTTAAAAAAACCTTATTAAGGGGTTCAAAGGGACTGTAATGGGAGAAAAGGAAAGGATGAGGCAGAAAAAGGCAAATTATGCCACACAAAGAGGCATAAAAACATACCATAGTAGAGGGGAAGGAGGGAAGGAGATGAACATCGTATGAATTTTATTCTCATTGGTTATGGTTCAAAGAGGGATCAATATAATCAGTTAAGTTTAAAATTCTAATGTGAAAAAACACAAAAACTCAATATAATAGAGGGAAAGGAAGGAGGGAGGGGAGCACTATGTGAAATTTACTCTCATTGGTGTGGAGTCAAAGACAGAAAAACATACTCCGATAAGTATCAAAATCCATTGTGCCCTATAGGCAGTAGGAGGGGTAAGAGGGGGATAGGAAGAGGGGGGCAGTTAGAAGGGAGGGAAATAGTAGTAAGGGGAAAGGGTAGGTAAAGAGGGGGGTGTCACAGGGAGGGAATACTGAAGGAGGCAGTGGTCAAAAGGAAAACTCTTAAGGAACAGAAAGGAGAAGGAAGAAACAAAACTATAAACAGGGGAGGGAATAGGATGGAGGGAAAGACACAGATAGTAATCATAACGGTGAATGTGAATGGGATGAACTCTCCCATAAAACGGAGGTGGATAGCAGAATGGATTAAAAACCACAATCCTACAATACACTGTCTACAAGAAATATGTTTGAAACAAGGGGATACACACAGGCTAAAGGTAAAAGGCTGGAGTAGCATATATTATGCTTCAGTTAAAGTAAAAAAAAAAGCAGGTGCAACAACCCTCATCTCAGATAAAGCAAAAGCAAAAATAGATCTAATTAAAAGAGATAGGGAAGGAAACTACATCATGCTAAAAGGCACCATCAAGAATGAAGCAATATCATTACTTAATATATATGCACCAATGGTAAAGCATCCAAATTCTTAGAGGAGAAGTTAAGGGAGTTAGAGGAAGAAATAGATAGCAAAACTATACTACTGGGGGACCTCAATCTCCCATTCTCTAATCTTGATAAATCTAACCTCAAAATAAACAAGAAAGAAGTTAAGGAGGCAAACAGATTTCAGAGAGGCTAGATATGATAGATCTCTGGAGAAAACTGAATGGGGATAAAAAGGAATATAATTTCTTCTCAGTGGTACATAGCACATACACAAAAATTGACCAAGTGCTGGGGCATAAAAACCTCACAATTCAGTGCAGAAATGCAGAACAATTAAATGCATCATTCTCAGATCATAATGCAATAAAAAATATATGTAATAAAGGGACATGGAAAGATAGGCTAAAACTAATTGGAAACTAAATAATTTTATCAAAAGAATGAGTGGGTCAAACAAGAAATTATAGAAACAATCAGTAACTTCATTCAAGAGAATGACAATAATGATACATCATACCAAAACTTGTGGGATGCAGCAAAGGCAGTTCTTAGGGAAAGTTTTATATCCCTGAATGCATACGTGAATAAATTAGAGAAAATGGAGGTCAATGAATTGGGCATGCAATTGAAAAAGCTAGAAAAAAAAGCAAATTGAAAATCCTCAATTAAACACTAAATTAGAAATAATGAAAACCAAAGGAGAGATTAATAAAATTGAAGTTAAAAAAAATCATTGAATTAATAAATAAAACTAAGAGCTGGTT
>CM053582.1:30991059-31010582 GCA_028627135.1 Pseudochirops cupreus | reverse complement strand
TGAACTCCTGCAACAGGAAGGGGAGGAGCTAATGACCATATAGAAGGAGAATTTCCAGGCTGGAGACAGCAGAACTGAAAAGAGGACTCTTGTGGTGGCAAAGTCAAGAAGGAGAAAACTGTATCCCGGCACTGTTTGTCTGCTCTGTCTGTGTTGATGTTTGTTTGTGATACTTTGTACAGAAGCCCTGGGACCTTACTGGAAGCCCTGAAAGAGGACTTTCTGGTTGTCTGTTTACAGAAGTCCTAGAGGAGGGTTTTAGAAGTCCTGGAACTTTACTGATGATTTGTGCTGACCTTGTGGACCTTGTTTGTGGGTCTATGTTGATTTCTATGTTGGTGATTTGTTTTGAGTTCTCACACCTTGTTGGTGGTGGCAGATAGTGAATTGATGATGGTGCGGCAATGTGTATGAATATTATTGTGGCTCTGTCAAGCTTTGTCTTCCCAGAATCAGGAATTGTGAAGGACTTGAGGTGGACTGGACACTGTGAGCTTCAATATGGAATGGAAACTGGATGAAGAACTGGACAAGGAGCTGGACAAGGAACTGGGAGCTGCCTGTGAAGGCCCTGAAACAAGAAGGCTGAAATTGAATCATGAGATAGAAATTCCAGTTGGACATAAGGAAACTCCTTGACCTAAAAAGGTTACTGATGTAACTGCCAAGCCTCCAAAACTCAACACCATAAAGAATGAATTGGGGCAGCTAGGTGGCACAGTGAATAGAGCACCAATCTTTGAAACAGGAGGACCTGCGTTCAAATCCGGCCTCAGACACTTAATACAAAACTAGCCATTTGACCTTGGGCAAGTCACTTAACCCCAAATGCCCTACCTTCCCCCCTCCAAAAAAAAGAATGAATTGGAAAACAAGGATGAGGGGGTAAGAGAAGGGGAAGGGGAAAAGTGGCATGCAGATGGACAAGAAGTGGGAGGGGAGAATAAAGAAGGGTCTGAAACTGGACAAGACAAGATGAATGTTCACCAAAAAGAGCCCATGGTTTCAAGAGTGAGGACTCAAGGTATAGATGGAAATGGAGATATCATGGTATGATGGTTTCAAAGTAGAATAAGCCTGAAAGTAGGCACAATAAGGCTCTCCAATCAGAGCCCAGGTCATGGGTGGGAACATGATCAGGCCTAGATTTATAAACTCCTGATTAAAACCCACCTCCCTATGCAAGGGGCTTCCCTACTCTTCACTTGCTCTCACTCTGGGCACACTTGCCCTCCTACCACCTGTCCTCTCCCAGGCCTGTGCACTGAACCAAACAGCCTCCCTCCCTAGGTTAGAATATTCAGAAGCCCTGGGTTCTGGTGTCAGCTCTGCTGCTAACTGTTCAACTGGTCCCTTCTCTGGGCCTCAGTGTCCTCCCCTGGAAAAGGAGGGCATTGGGCTAGTTGGGACCTAAAGGAACCTTCAGTTCTGACAGCCTGGGATTCCAGCAGTGGCTGAGGATCAGTCAGGGGACAGAAGGAAAATACAGAGATGATGAATCCAAGGGCAGGAAGGCACAGGGACCACCTGGCTTTGCTTTCTTCCATGGTCACTTTCCTATCTCTCATCCCACCCACTTTTCCCCAGATCAGTGGTTCTCAACCTTCCTAATGCCTTGACACTTTAATACTTGTACGTGGGCGTGTCTGCATGTGGACGGACCCGCCTGGAGATGGATAGAGGAGGTTCCTAAGACCATCGGAAATATGTATTTTCCGATGGTCTTAGGCTACCCCTGTGACCCCTGTGAAAGGGTCGTTTGACCCCAAAGGGGTCGCACCCCACAGGTTGAAAACCGCTGCCCTAGATCCTGGAGGAAGCCAGGCATAAAGAGTAGGATGGATCAGAAAAAAATCCACTGTGAAACAACTCCAAAGGCAAGCTCTGCTGGAAGTATGTTAGTAAAGTCATCTCTGTCTATGCAAAGGGCACAATTGTTTGTATATGTGGGGGGCAGCATGGTGAGACAGAAAGAGCACAGGTGGGATTAGGGTTCACAGGCCCCAGGTTCGATTCTCAGTTTTGCCACTGAATTCCCCAAGTGACTTTGGGCAAGTTGTTCCCCCTGTCCAGGCCTCAATGTCTTTATTTGCAAAGTTAGGGATAGAGAGACAGAGTAAGATACAGGATAAAGCAACAGTCTTGGAATCAAGACAAGATTTGCATTTGAAAGTGTCTCTAATACCTTCAGGTTTTGTCATTTGGGGCAAGGGATTTGAACCCTCACCTCCCTCAAACTACTCTCTCAGCATGGAAATTGCTGATCAATTGCAGATCTGCTTAGGCTGAGAGGTGAAATCCTACGTCTGGCTCTTCCCTCCCCCGCCCCCCCACCCCACCCTCAGAGAAATAGTCCCCAAATAAGAGACTTGGACTGGATGAAGCTCCTAAAGGTTTATTCTGACTCAAATCCTATAATCCTAAAGATTCCTGGTGTTCATTTTACAGACGAGGAAACTGAGCCAGAAGGGCTAAGGTCTGGATAATATGGATGTTAATTCAGTGGCAACGTCATCATTCAAATACAGATTCTTTTACTCCTAAGCTAACACCCTGCTGCTGTGGACAATATCACTGTTTTCCAAGATCTGTGGAACAATCCCTCTAACAGTGACAGCAGAGGGGAAGGGAAGGGGAGAACATGACGGGAAAGGAAGAGGGTGGAAGAAGAGGGAGAAAAGGGGAAGGGAGAGAAGTAGAAAGCATAAGGGAAGAGAAAAGGGAGGAAGGGATCATAGGATCACACATTTAGAGGTGGAAGGAACCCCAGAGGCCACCTGGACCAACCCTTTCATTGACAAAAAGGGAGGCTGAAGCCCAGGCAAGTTCAGTGAATTGCCTGAGATCACACAGGTAGTAAAGGAAAGAGATGGGATATGATCCCAGGTCTTCTGATTCCCAAGGCTCTGCTCTTTCCATTCCAGGAGTCTGCATCATCTCCTTCATTAGAGGTAAATGTAGGAGGAAAGGAGAAAGAAAAGTGTGGGTAAGAGGAAGGGGAAGAATGGTAGCAGGGTAAAGGGAAAGGGGAGAAAAGAGTGGGGGAGGTGAGAGGGAGGAAATGCTGGAGAGAGAAGAAGGGATAATTTAGAGTTGGCAGGGAACTTAGAGACCATCTAGCTGAACCCTCTCGTTTTACTAGACAATGGATGTAAAGCCCAGCAAAGTTAAGAGACTTTTCCATGGTCACACTAGTACCAAGAGTCAAAGAGAGCATTTGAATCCAGGTCATCTGACTCCAGGGCCATGGTTCTTTCTCTTAAAGGACTCTCTTTCCCCTGACTGCCTGGCATTTGGGGAGAGAAGGAAAGGGTGGGGGAGAGTGAGATGGAAGAAAGCAAGAGAGGGGAGATGACCATAGTGTGAGGGATAATTTGCAGTGAAATTTCCCCATTCTGAAAAATCAAATCTAGACTGGCTTCAGTATCCACTAGGCCTAAGTTTAGAGTTCACCTGACCTTACAGGAATCTGAGACTTAGAGCAATGGAGACCCTCCCCAGTGGCACCTCAGCACAAGATATGCCAAATAAGGACAAAACTGCCTCCCTGGCCTTGCACTGGACACCCACATGTTTCCAGGTCCTTTGTCTCAGAGATAGATTCCCGTGCTTAGGTTGTGGGCTGGCCTCCCTACCAATGAGAGTGAAGGCCAGTTGGGGGGGTTGGGCTTCTGCATTAGAAGATTATATAACCATGGGCTGGCTTCTACCTGTTGCTTTCTCCCTGGCAGACGCCACGTGAGCAACAGGGGCAGAGTCCTTTCTCATGAGAAAGAATAAAGACCTTTTCTGACCTCCTATTCAGACTCTTAACTCTTTCATCTCACACAATAGCATCAGGTATTTGGAGCTGGAAGGGACCTTAGGAACAACCAATACAACCCTTTATGTATAGAAGATGCCCACTGAACCCCATGAAAATTAAGTAACTTTCCCAAGGTGACACAGGTAATAAGGTGGGATTTGAACTCTGGAGTCAGGTTGGAACTCTGACTCCAGGGCCACTGATCTTTCTATTATAGGATTCAGGCTTCCCTGATGCCTGAGAAAAGTGGGGAGGAAGGAGGAGGAAAAAGTGGTAAGAGGGGAGACTGGGGAATAAGATAAATTAAAAGACAAGGAAGGGAAAGGAAGATGGAGTACATCAAGGAAGAAAGGAAGTGGAATAAAGGAAATAGTGAAGAGGAAAGGAAAGAGGAAGAAAGGGTGGGGAAGCAGAGGAAAGGGTGATAGGAAAGTTGAGGCATGGGGAGATTAGAAGGGGAGGAGAAAAAAGTATGAGGGAGGAGAGAAACGAGTGTGGTAAAAAGGACAAAAAGAAGTAGGGGCAAAAAGGAAGAGGTGCAAATGAAAGAAAGATTGAGCTGGAAGAAGTGGGGAGAGGAGAGAGAGGAAAAAGGAAGGGGAGGAGACCAAGAGGGCTCAAGCATCGAGGAGGCTGGACAGCTCCAGGGTTAGTCTCGCTGCCCTAGCTGTGGGGTGCTGATGTGAGCTCAGTCTAAGTTTCACTTCACAGGTTTAGGGCAGAGACACTCTTGGAATCTCTGCCTGCACTTGGTGCAGTCAGCCACCAGGTGAATACAGGTGTCTCCCCACCCAACACACATACCACTTAAAAAAATATAAGTGTTTCTTCAAAGAGTTGGACTGCAGCACCTACCTTTCACAGTTGTGAGGATCAAATGAAGTAATATTTGTAAAAGTGTACAGTGCCTGGCACAGAGCAGACCCTTACAAAAAGCTTATTCCCTTTCCCTTCTGAGTACTATAGTGGATAAAAGGCTGGCCTTATATTCAGGCAGACCTAGGTCCGTTCATTGCCTCTGGCACATAATAGCTGTGGGAACATGGTCACTACCCTCTGAGAACCCCAAGTATCAAGTTTACTCTTCAGGACTAGAAATTATAGACAGTGATTGCTTGTCAGCATTTCTGCTAACTTAAAGGTGGGGAGCTGCCTACACTGATGACATTTGACTCCTAAGCTAACACCCTGCTGCGTACCTCCCCATCCCCAGATAAAATAATTAACTTAAACAATATGAAAAATTAATAGAGATAGGAGAATAGGTTTCCAAGGAAAATAAATGACCAAATACTAAATATCAGTCCTGAACTATTACTACTTGCTGCCTAGTCCAATCCACAGTCTAGAATTTGTCCCTCAATTTGAAAAGTTCCTTTTAACTTAGCCCAAAAGTTGTGCTTGAAGTCAATCTCTCCCTTTCTTGAAGTTTGACCTTGGGCTCTAGGACTATTGAAATAATAATCAGGACAATTCCAATATTACTAATGAGCCTAACTTTCCCGGTTCTAGATCCCCAACAGAGAGCCCCCTCCAAAGCTGTAGAGGAAAACCTTTAGAGATAGAGAGGGCTGCCTTCTTTCATCCCTCCATCTCTCTTCTTTGGCTTAGGACAGCCTGAACTCCAGATCACAGGAGGCTGAATAAGGTTCTCCAGCAAAAAATAATAAAGAAATAGAGTATTACGAGGACTAAGAATTTGGAAATTGAGACAAATTTTCTGATTTCATAGGTGTGATGAAATCACATTATTGATATTTCCTCTTATGATGGTGATCAACTGATCCCCTTAGAGGATTGTTTGGGGACACTGAAGTTAAGTGACTTACTCATGATCACACAGCCAGCATATATCAGAGGCAGGAAATGAACTCAGGTCTTTCTTTTCCAAAGCCAGTCCCCTATATTTACTTCATTAAGCTGCCACATAAGAGAGTGAGCACCAAGGATTAACAGTCAGCTACAATGGCCAATGTCCAAGAGGGGGCCCACAAGGCTCACCTCCAAACTGCCTCAGCTGACCTAGAAGCCCTTGGGGGAGGGAGCCAGTTCTCCTGCAAGTGCAGATGCCATCATAAGCATATATAGGGTGGGTCAGGAGAGGAGAGGGACACCAAAGAGGAAGGAAGGAGCAAGAAGGGATGACGAGGTCAAGCTGGGTCAAAGGGCTGACTGAGAGCCTCTCAGAAAGCAGAAAAATCAGGGAAGGAAGAAAAACAGATCAAGTGGGTGGGACACTTCAGCATTCAATGGAATGCAAGATGGTATAGAGTGGAATGCAGTATTGGACACCTTAGTGCCCCTTCCTTCATCTGGAATAGGGAGTGGGTGCAAATTAGACTTTTAACAGGGCCAATGCACTGTAACTCACAAACCTAGCAGTGGGCCAAATGATCTGAGATACAGGGATAGCTTTCCTGGAAGCAATCGGATGATTATAATTCACTGGGATGATAGTCATCAAATAGTTGGTGCTTTTGTTGGGGGTAAGGATGTGGGAGTGCAGCTAGTTGCCTTACAAAAGCTCTAAAATGAGTAAGAGAGTTGAAATTGCAGCATGAAGGAGAAATTTCAGTTCATCATAAGGACCTAGAGGAGACTACTGAAGGGACTGTCAAGACTCCAGATTAAGAATGCATTGGAAAGGGGAAGGGAAGTAGATGGCTTGGAGATGGCCAAGAAGTCATATGAGGTATTGTGGAACTGGGCAAGACTTGACCTCAAAAAATGAAAGATAGAAGGGTTGGAGGAATATGGGCAAACCTAGACTTATAAACATTTAAAACTTGCCTTCCTGTACAAGGGGCTGCCCTGCCCTTCACCTGCTCTGACTCTGGGCACACCTGACCTCCCACCAGCTGTTTTCCCCTAGGTCTGTGTATTAGAGCAAAGAGCTTCCTCACTCCCACTCCCAGGTTAGAACATTGTGGAGCCCTGGGTTCTGGTGTCAGCTCTGCTGCTAAGTGTCAATGCTCCCTTTTCTGAGCCCAAGCATCCTCCCCTTGTAAAGGAGGTTGTTTTAGATCAGCAGTTCTCAACCTGTGAGTTGCGACCCTTTGGGGGATCAAATGACCCTTTCATAGGGGTCACAGGGGTCACCTAAGACCATTGGAAAACACATATTTCCAATGGCCTTAGGAACCAAGACACCACTCCTTTATCTATCTCCAGGTGGGTCCACTCACATGTAGATACGCCCACATAAGAGTATTAAAGGGTCATGGCATTAGAAAGGTTGAGAACCACTGTTATCTGTAAGGTCTCTAAGGAAGTGGTCTCCAATATGGGACCCAAGGGGACTGTGACCTGACCTCAAAAGGTACATGAACAAAATGCGAGAAGATGAGTTGCATCTCATTTGCCCAGGATAGCCAATGGTGGCTCTCAGTCTCCCACACAAATGCACCTACTCTTTCCTCCCACACTCCTCCACTCTGAGCCTCCCTGCTATGCAGTCTTCCCACCTCCCCTGTTCTGAGCTGAATGTTGCCCCTTCAAGACAGTGATGCTACCCACTCACCTACTCACCTCCTCGGAGTTTCCCAGGCTTACAAGCTAGCTATAATCCTCAATTACTCACTTTTGCACACACAAACCCAAATATCCAATCTGTTGCCAATGCCTGTCAGTTTCACTTCTGCAACATCTCTCCCATATGATCCTTTCTCTGACAATGCTACCACTCTTTGCAGGCCTCATCCCCTCACACCTGCACTATTAGAGTAGCCTCAAGTCTCTCCCCACTCCAGTTCATCATTCAGCTACTAAAGTGGTTTTTCCCTAATTCAAAAGTTCAATCATGTCACCTCCCTACTTGATAAAATCCAATGGCTCCTTATTGCCTCCAGGATCAAATACAAAATTCTCTGGACTTCAATGTCTTTCATAATCTACCCACCAATCTTTCCAGTTTTTTTTTATGCCATATGCCTGACCCCCAAGCACTCTTCTATCCAATAATACTGTTGCTCTAGCAAGACACTCAATCTCTCAACTCAAGGCATTTTCACTGGCTCTCCTTCAAGCCTAGAATGCTCTTAACTACTACTACTGGCTTTCCAAACTTGAAGTATAAGCCAAAAGCTCATCTTTTATAGGAAACCTTACCTCTGTTGGTTATTTCCTATTTTTCCCGCATATGTCTTATTTGTACATTGTAGTTTTCATGTCTCTCAAGGGCAGGGACTGTCTTGTGCCTTTGTATCTTTTGCAATTAGCACAATGCCTAGTCACATAGTACATACTTAATAAATGCTTGACAACGGTAGCTACAGAAGTGCCATTGGGAATCACCCTCCCAGTATACCTCCTGCCCCCCACCCCATTGCCTCATAGTTGCAACAGAATCTGATCATGGGTCAGGGATGATATAACAACACATTATGAATTTGAGAAGTTAAAGCCTTACCAACCAGCTACCACTTCATCTCAGAAAAATTTTGACAAATAGAGATGTAATATCCAGGTTCATTATTGTGAACTATAGCAAGATGACAATCAACTAGTAATTTGTTAAGCACCCATTATGTTAGGCACTGTGCTATGCACTGGGGATACAAAGACAGACTGAGTCTGAGAAACCTGGAGGTTCAAGGTACCTACAAAATAGCAGACAGATGGAATTCTACTTGATATCAAGTTGTTGAGAGACTGGGCAACTTGCTGGAATATAGAGTAACACCAAGGTACAGTTAGGGCCCTATAAAAACAATTAATAGTAACCCTACATTGCCTAGAGTAGGAATCACTAAGGAGCAAGAGGAAAGTAATGATGGGCAATTACTTAAGAGGACTTTGAGCAAAAGAGATTGCCTAGATTATAGCAGCACTGCCTGAGCTAGACAAAAGCTCAGAAAGTGATGCTTCTAATGAGACACTGAGTCCAGAAGCTAAGCAACTCAGACTAGAATTGAGTGGGAGAAGAGAACAAAACTGTACTAAGGATTTACCCTGTTCCAGGCACTGTGCAAAGTGTTTTACATATACTCCATTTGATCCTCACAATAACTTTATGAGGTAGGTGTTATTATTTCCATTTTACAGATGTGGAAACTGGAGCAACAGAAATTAAGTGGTTTGTACAGAGTTTCCCAGCTAATAAATGTCTGAGTCAGGATTTGAACTCAGGTCTTCCTCATTCCCACTGCTCTCTGCACTTAGCTGCCTGGGTTGGGATCAGAGTTCAGAGAAGAGGGCAGAGGTGAATCTGGTGATATTGGGACACTGAGTGGCCCAGGCTGAGCAGGATGAGATGGGTTGCAATAGTTTTCATTGTTTTTACCCCAAATATATCCATCTTTCAGTCCCTATGACTGTGGACAGCACCATCCTTCCAATCACCCAGATTCCTAACTTTGTTGTCATCCTCAGTATTTTACTCATATAACCAACCATTGTCAAGTCTTCACTTTTCTACCTTCATAACATGTCTCACATTTATCTCCTCTCTGCTCAGAGCCACTATCCTAGTTCAGGCATCACCTGTCACCTGGACTCTGGCAATAGCCTCCTAATTGGTTTCTCTGCTTCACCCATGTCCCCTCTCCAATATACCCTCCACATAACTGCCTAGTGTGGGTGTGATATGATATTCCTCCATTTGAAACATTCAAGTGACTCCTTATTAGCTCCAGGATCAAATATTTCATCTTTATCTCATCCTTTTTCAATGTCTATTTTTTATAGATGTTTTAGAATGTGCATGTTTACTGATACAAAAATGCATGTCTATACTTTATAAATAAATGAATCCACATATACTGAAGGATGTGAATCCAGAACACCTTCATTAGGAGAATCACTCCGTTGCGTTCATGCTATGCATGTCTTTACTTTGGCGTTGGTGCTTGCTATGCTGATACTTTGCCTCCTTAGGTGAGACTCCTCTGTTGTTAAACTCAAACACCAACTGGTCCAAATTGTTTCTAAGCCAGTCTGTTCCAAAATTTTATTGGTGGAATGCACAATCAAAAAAAAGTTTGGATACCACTGTGCTAAGGGCTCTTGAAATTCTAACATCTGGTGAATCTGTATCCTGCTTTTTCAGTGTTCAAGCTATTTCACCTGTCCTGTGTTACTGGTCCCCAGACTTGCCATCTGGAAATCTACCATCTCCTCTCCTATATGATTAAAGGATCTCTACCATAGACCTCGCCCTCCCCTTAATTCTCTCAAATCCTAGAGGAGTAGGATTATAGGATTTAGATTTGGACAGAAATTTAGAGATGATCTTATAGAGAAGGAAACAGGCCCAAAGAAATGAAGAGACTTGTCCAAGGTCCCATATCTGGAAAACGGTCAAAAAAGAATTTGAACCAAGTCTTCTGATTCCAAATCTAGTGCCCTCTGGATTTTCGACCCTGCCTTCCTCCTTCCTATTAGTTTGTTTCTCTTGCAGGCCAGTCTCCCCTTGGTCTCAGTTCTAAGCTTGTTGTGTCCTAGCTCTGCTATATTCTTTTCAAATTTGGGACAAGTAGGCTGGCTTTTGAGAAATGACTCTGACTACACAATAACAATGACATCTTCAAAACCATCCCTATAAAGTTTCATTACGTGTTTGGAACATGTATTTGCTTCAAAAACAAAATTGTGGAGGGGATAGAGCCAAGATGGAGTCACAGAAGCAGGGAATTTCCATAAGCTCCCCAACAACCACCTCAAATACTTATAAAATATGACTCCAAACAAATTTTAGAGCTACAGAACCCACAGAAAGAAACAATTCTCCTGCTGAAGGCAGCCAAGCAGGCCTACAGGAAGGGTCCATTGCAGCATGCTGGGAGCAGAGCACAGTCCCCTGTGAGCTGCATGGTTTTGGCCTCAGGGTAGCCCAGAAAAGCAGCAACCAGGGTAGACATCAGGAGACTGAATCACCAGCAGCTGTGGTGGTTTCCAGACTTCTCAACCCATAAACACCAAAGAGCAAGTAAAAGGTCAGTGTGGAATTCTGTTGGAAAGGAGGGTGTGGTCTGGCCCCTGCCCCCAGGGCAATCAGTGCAGAGGGGTGCAGCTGCAGCTGCTTCCCTGCAAGGACTCGCCTTGAGTCTGCAGATCTTAGGGGTACCAAGTTGCCATTCAGAGGGTAACAGCTCTTGTTTAATCTGCTTGGATCTGGATAGCGTTCTTGGGTGGAGGTCCTGAGCTGTGTGGCCAGTGATCCAGAGCTTATGAGGGCAGCAGAGAGAGTGCCCTCCAAATAGCTCCAGCAGCTGTAAAAACCACAGCAATTTGGGACAAAGCTCTCCCCTCTGGAGGCAAAGTTCTACCTTGGAAAGAGCTCAAAAGTCAAGTAACAGACTGGCAACATGAGCAAGCAGAGGAAGCAAAGCAAGCAGAGCAATCAAATCTTAGATTCCTTTTTTGGGGACAAAAAGGATCAAAGCATGGAATGAGAGGAAGACAACAAAGTCAGAACTCCTACATTAAAAGCTTCCAAGAAAAATATGAATGGGTTACAGGTTACAGAGGAGCTCAAGAAGGATTTTGAAAATCAAGTAAGGAAAGTGGAAGAAAAATTGGGAAGAGAAATGAAAATGATGCAAGAAAATCATGAAAAGTGAGTGAACAACCTCACTGAAGAAAATAACACCTTGAAAAATAGACTAACTCAAATGGCAAAAGAGTCCCAAAAAGCCAATGAGGAGAAGAATGCCTTAAAAAGCTGAATTTTCCAGATGGAAAAGGAATTTCAAATGCTCACTGAAGAGAATAATTCCTTCAGAATTATATCGGAGCAAATGGAAGCTAATGACTTTATGAGAAATCAAGATACTATTAAATAAATCCAAACAAATGAAAAAATAGAAGGCATTTTAAAATCTCTTTGGAAAAATAAGTGACCTAGAAAATTGATGCAGGAGAGATCATTTTAAAATTATTGGACTACCTGAATGCCATGATAAAAAAAAGAACCTAGAAATCATCCTTCAAGAAATTCTCAAGGAAAGTTGCCATGATATTCTAGAACCAGAGGGCAAAATAGACATTGAAAGAATTCATCAATCACCATAGCCAAATTCTAGAGTTCTCAGGTCAAAGAGAAAATATTACAAGCAGTCAGGAAGAAACAATTTGAGCATTATGGAAACACAATCAGGATAACACAAGACCTAGGAGCTTCTACATTAAGAGATCAAAGGGCTTGGAATATGATATTCTAGAGGTCAAAAGAGCTAGGATTAAAACCAAGAATCACCTACCCAGCAAAACTGAGCACAAAGTTTCAGGGGAAAATATGGTCATTCAATGAAAGAGAGGAATTTCAAGCATTCTTGATGGAAAAACCAGAGTTGAACAGAAAATTTGACATTCAAATATGAGAAGCAAGAGAAGCATGAGGAGGTAAATAGGGAAAAGAAATCATAAGAAATTTATTAAAGTTGAACTATTTACATTTCTACATGGAAAAATGATAACTGTAACTCATGAGACTTTTCTCAGTATGAGGACAGTTGAAGGGAATATATATGTATACGTACATATATATGTTTATATAGGAGGGTACATGTGCATATAAGTACATATGTGAGTGTGTGTATATGTGTACATGTGTACATAGACAGAGGGCACAGGATCAATTGAATAGTAAGGGATGATACCTAAAAAATAAAATTAAGAAGTGAGAGAGGAATATAATGAGAGGAGATAGGGAGAGACAGAATAAGGTAAATGATCTCATATAAAAGAGGCAAGAGAAAACTGTTACAATGGAAGGGAAGAACAGGAAGCCAAAAGGGAATGGGTCAACCTTACTCTCACTGAATTTGGCTTAAGGAGGAATAACATATACATTCAATTGGGTATCTTACCCTATAGGAAAGTAGGGGAGAAGGGAATAAAAAGGGAGGGTTGATAGAAGGGAGGGCAGATTGGGGTAGAGGGCTGTTAGAAGCATACACTTTTGAAAAAGGAGAGGGTCAAAGTGGAAAATAGAATAAGTGGGGGGTGGGATAGGATGGAGGGAAATGTAGTCAGTCTTTCCAATATATCTATTATGGAAATGTTTTGTGTAACTACACATGTACAACCTATATTGAATTGCTTATCTTCCCAGTAGGGGTGGGTGATGAGAGAGGAAGGGAAAGAATCTGGAAATCAAAGTTTTAAAATCAAATGTTAAAAATATTATTATTATTTTTACATGCAACCAAGAAATAAGATATACAGGCACTGGTATAGAAATCCATCTTGCCCTACTAGAAAGTCAGAGAGAGGATGGGGGAGGATTTAACAGAGAGCAGATTGGGGGAAGGTATATTCAGTAGGATCACTCTTTTGGGGTGTTGGGTAGAGGAAAGGCAGGGAGAAAATTTGTAACTCAAAACCTTGTGGAGATGAATGTTGAAAACTAAAAATAAACCCCCAAAATTGTGTCTAGCCGAATTCATGATAATCCCTTTGAAAGCGGCAAAAACAGTGGAAAGAAATCTTGGGATCTCTTCAAAAACTGAACACTGCTTCTGAATATTAAAACCTTTTCCTATACTACATTTTAGATTTTTGAATTTTTAATATTTAACCAAAATAGTCCTTACTAGGGTAATTAAACAAGTCTTCACTGCCTACCAAGTGGCATTTAACTTTCTCACTTGAAATTCTACTTAATATTTTCATAATACCAAAGACATAATTTAATACTGCTCATAATTAATGGTAAGAGTTAAAATGCAGGCATTGTCCCTATGTTTCCTTCATGTATGACTTAATTAGATATATCTGTTACAGAATTATTTCACTTCCACAAACCTTTTTGATAAAAATAATTTCTACTTATGTGCCTGAGGCACTTAAAAGAGACCTGATTGGCTATTGAGGATATTGGACTTATGTGTGTCTACACTGGAATAAATTGATCCATTGTACCTGTGTATGAATAGCCAGAATTCTGGCTCTAGCTGCTAGACCAAGAAAAAATTTGTAATTTCCTTCATGCAAAGAAGGAAAGTGACTTTCCTGGATTGAATATGGAGTTCCATCAATTCTCTAGCTAAATGGCTTGACTAGAGGATTAACTTCAGAGCCTGGCCATCCCTGAGGAATCCCACTTGACATTAGCCTTAGACATTAGAATGACTTCCTTCTCTTTTCAGAGGGCAAGTTCTATTTGTTAATGCTGCCATTACAATTATTAATTTGAATAACAATAATCATAATACAACTGATATTTTACAGAAGTCTCAAATTTCAGAATTGTAAAGAGATCTCAGGTGTCATCTAGTTCAACCCATGGATAAATTGAGCCCCCACTATAAGGGGGGGGTTCAACAAGTCATCACCTAGTCCTTGGATGAAAGGCCTCCACAGAATAGTAACCATTTCTTGAGGCTGTCTATACCACTTCTGCACAGTTTTAACCTTAGGAATTTTTTCCCTGGTACTACACCTGAATTTCCCTCTTAGTATGTGTGGCATGTTTCTGCCTTATTGAGGTCAAGGAGGACAAATCTATTTTTTCTTCCACATGACAGTCCTTCAAATACAAGATGAGAGCCATCACATCTCCCATGAGTCTTCTCTGTATTAAACATCTGTAGTTCCTTCAACCAGTCTTCATATGGCATGACCTTGAATCCTTTCCCTTTTTAAATAACCTTCCTTTGAATGCTTAATAATGTCCTCATTAAATTATAGCACCTAGAACTGAGGAGGATACTACAAATATGGTCTGACTAGGACAGAGCTGGGAGCAAAATGCCTCTCCTTGTGCAATCCATGATTGAATTAGCTTTTATGGATGTCACTTAATACTGATGACTCATAACAAACTATTATCTGAGCATACCTACTCCACCTTTTTGACTTTTTGAACCCAAGTGTAAGACTTGACAGTTTTTGGACTTGCATCTTTCTACATTCAGCTCAATACTCTAGTTCATCAAGATCTGTTGTGATCCTGACTCTAGTATACAATATATTAATTATCTCTCCCAGTTTGGTGTCATCTGAAAACTTTATGAGCATTCCATGTATACCTATTGTCAGCAAAGTCACTGATAAAAGTATTACAAAGCAATGGGCCAACATAGATCCCTGAAGCACTCCACTGAAGACCTCTTGTCACACTGACATTGAGTCATTAACAACTACTTTTTGAAAGTTTTATTCTATCAGTTCCAAATCCACTTAACTGAATTATAATCTAATCCATTTCTCTCCATCCTGTCCACAAGGATAGCATATTATGAAATATTTTGCTAAAATCTAAATAAGCATCTAGCTTTCCCTGAATTTACTAGTTTAATAACACTATCCAAAAAGGAAATAAGGGTAGTTTGACAAAGACAAGCTCTGATTCTGTAATCACCTCCTTTTCTTGGGATTCACTAACCATATCTTCTCTGATTATGTATGCAATTTCCCTCAGGAATCAAAGTCTAGTGCAATGGTTTATCGTTTGCAAATTTTACTCACTCACCCTTCTTTGAAACTTGGAACACTGATTTTTCTCTTGTCTTTGAGGCACCTCTCCCATTTTTCCCAAATCTTATAAATATGACTGACAGTTGCTCAGTAATCATATACATCATCTCTTTTGGTACTGAGGATGCAATACAATTGGGCCAGGTAATTTGAACTTGTCAAAGGCAGCTAGGAGCATTCTTCCTATCCCTTACTCATCTTGGGTGTCAAGTTCCCATTCATCATTTTCACTCTTTCAATTTCAATGCAAAGGTTTTTTTCCTAGCAGAGAAAATAGAAATAAATTAAGAATTGAGCAGCTTCATTCCTGTGATGACTCCTACATGGAGCTTTTCTTCCTCAACAAGCAGAACTTCTATTCACATTCTTTAATATTTTTTTAACTCTGATTTAAGAAAAAAAAAACTTTTTGTAGTCCTTAGCCTCTCTCACCAGCCTCAGTGCATTTTGAGCTTTAGTACTCCTGACATTTTTCTTTCAAAAACCCAAGTTGTTTGGCAAATTCCTTGTGTAGCCACATTGATTTCTTATGAAAAATCAGATTTTTCCTCATAGAGTTTTCTTTTGTATCTTCAGAATTTCATTCTTGATTATCTCCTATCCTTCTTGGGCCTATTTCTCTAGGAGAATTTTAGCGCATGAGATCCTGTCTAACCTTCTTCTAACCCTTTTGAAATCAGTTCTCACCGAATCTAAAATGTAAGTCAGACTGTGCCGAGCTTTCTTTCTCACAAACTCTAGGAGGGAGTAGTAACTTCCCCCAAGGTTCTCATCAATTCCATCCCAGTAATCACTTGCTCCTTGGTAGAAAAAATCTATACCAAAATATGATCAGTTTCTGATGCTTCCTCCATATTTTGGAAGATAAAATTACATTGAGGCAAGTCACACAGTTAGTTAAATAACTGAAGTTCTCCACCACTAATCTATAATGATTCTGAACCAGGATTATGATTTTTGTAATCTTTTAAAATTTCCAAGGCATACTGAAGTCATTATTTCATGAGACTCCCAGAACAGCCTAAGGAAATGGTGCTATTATCCCATTCTTCCAATGATTAGGCTTACAGAGGCAAAGTGACTTGGGATCCCTCAACTAGCAAGTCTCAGAGATGGAATCTGAACCAGGGCTTTTGAGCTCCAAATTCAATACTCTCTTCTCTGTGGTGAATGAACAGAAAGATGTTAGCAAAATAGGCAGTGCTGATCATGCCACATTACCTGTGTTGAAGGCTGCCATTTTGTATAAATCAGAGGCACAGGATAGAGAATTGTTTTCTTTATGGAACAGGAATTCCTGTGAATATTGAAAGGTTACAAAAGAATATAAAACTCTCACCTTGGGTTCTTAAATATTACTCAAAACAGAAGACATGCAAAAATTTTATCCATTTTGTTTTCTCTATAACTTTACTTTGAAACAGATAAAGAGATGAATCTATCATTGAGTAAGGGATAACCAGTGGGCCCATCCACACATGGGCCTCCCACACGTTAGATGAATTGTTGTGGAGGATGTATCTAGACAAGAATCACATAGGAAAAGAAAAGGCAGGAATTGGTTGAGATCTGTACTCACTGACAGAGTATCCTTATTATTGAAGTCATGGCTCCATTATAGCATTAAAATATTGGAAGAAAGGAAGAATGCCTTAGAAGCTATGGTTACTCCATTCTCCACACTACTTCCTTATACAACAAACTTTAGAAACTCCATGTGAAGGGAGAAGAGATCAGTCACTGATGAGATGATTGAAGAGCTCAGTCAACTTTCATCTTCACAACCTCTTGAAGATCCAAAATGTTTTTATATTCATTATCTCATTTGATGCTCATAATAATCCTGTGAGGTAGGTAGAGGAAACATTTCCATTTTGCTGATGAGGAAATTGAGGTTTGGTCAAGGTCATACAGTTAGTGGTGAAATATAATTAGAATTCACATCTTCTAATACCAAGGCAAAAAAGCCCCTTTACTCAAATTACTTTAAATCATGGACTACAAAGTCAAAAAGGGACTTCAAAGATTATCTCCTTGAACTTCTTCATTTTATAGAAGAACCTTGGGCCTAGAGAGGTGGGACAACTTGGTCCAGTTCACAGAGTCATAAATGGCTGAATGAGAATTCAAAGGCAGGTGTTTTAACCTCCCGTCTAAGATCTTAGACCTTTCTCCTTCTATGGTGCTGTAGGCAGCTCCTGGGAGTGAGGTTTAAAGTTAAACCACTGGAAAGGTACTTTAAGGAGAAGTGTGCATAAACACTCTGCCTACCCACAAATCCCTATTGAAATGACGATGGCACTATGGACATTCAGGTGTTATCTACGTCATGTCAAGGTCCATAGGGGAAGTGGTGACTGTTACAATTGTCCCAAACTTCTGAATGTTTGGTGTATTACAGACATAACAGCTTAATTCAGTGGTTCTCAACCTTCCTAATGCTGCGACTCTTTAATACAGTTCCTCATGTTGTAGTGACCCCCAACCATAAAATTATTTTTGGGCTACTTCTTAACTGTAATTTTGCTAATGTTATGAATTGTAATGTAAATATCTGATATGCAGAATGTATTTTCGTTGTTACAAACTGAACATAACACACAGGTTGAGAACTGCTGGCTTAATTCCTAATGACTCCTTTAAGAAAAAATACCCTCATCACTTCTTCACTTTTGACCCTTGTTCCCCTAAGCTTTCTCACACACTCTACTTACCACTGTCAGACTATTTTTTTGTGAATTTTGTTTTCACTTTTGACACATCCTTGCTGGACTCCACCCACCTACCCAACGTTATTTCTTATCAGTCTTCTCCTTGAGCTCTAGTTTACTCTTTGTATTATAAATACATCAGGCTGATTCACAAAAATCAGAGAATTTCTGAGATCAAAAGGACCTTAGAGATCATCTAGTCCAATCCTTAATCTTATAGATCAGCAGTTCTCAGCCTGTGGGTTGTGACCAGTCATAGGGGTCACCTGAGACCATAGGAAAACACATATTTCTGATGGTCTTAGGAAGTGAGACATTGCTCCTCCATCCGTCTCCAGGCGAGTCTGTCCACATGCAGATACGTCCACATATGACTATTAAAGGGTTGTGGCATTAGGAAGGTTGAGAACCACTGTTATAGATGGAGAAACTGAGTACTAGAGAGAAAGGAAGTAATATGATTACATGGCTAAACCTAAACTTCAAGCCAAGTATTTTTCCTGTCTCCATGCTTTCATTTATGCTCCTATCTGGAGGTCATTCACGTGTCCCTTTGGAAATTTTTTTTTTTTAAGCAGGCATAGTTTAATTTATTTGTTTATTTAAAAAAAAACATATCTATGTGATTGCCACAGCAGCTGCCTGGGTCCTCTGGACAGACACACGAGTGTGAATCTTCACAAGATGGTCAGTGAATTCCTGATAAGGAGACTTGGTGAACACATTCTCCTCCCAAAGGTCTAGAGTTAGACAACTGTATGTTTTGGAGATGGCATCAAAGGTAGCTTTAGCAAAGTTGCCCAGAGTGGCAATACAGCCTCTTACAGAAGTGTAGCAGTCATCAATTCTAGCCATCATCAGGAGCTTCTTAGGTACAGGAACTGAGACAATGCCTGTACCTCTAGGGGCAGGGATCAGGTGCACCAGAACCAACCCACATTGCCCAGTGACCTTGTAGGGTACTGTGTGAAGCTTGCCAAGCTTGTTCCCCCAGTAGCCACATCTGACAGGAAAGATGGACAGCTTGGCCAAAATGATGGCACCAGGAATAACTGTTGCTACTTCCTTGGAGCACTTGACACCCAGACCAACATGGCCACTGTAGTCACCAATGGCAACAAAAGCCTTGAACGTGGTATGTTGTCCAGCTCTAGTTTGTTTCTGAATAGGCATGATCTTCAGAACCTCATCTTTCTTTCTTTTTTTTTTTTTGATGTGGCAGGTATTTTTTTAAATTAATATAATTTACTTATTTTCTTGTTTACATCATTCATTTCCATGAGATTTTGAGTTACAAATTTTCTCCCCATCTTTCCCCTACCCAACACCTCAAAACAGCCTATACTGCCTTCCCCAATCTGCTCTTTCCTATGTTTTCCCCTTGTTCCTCTGACTTTCCAGTAGGGCAAGATGGATCTCCCTACCACAGTGCCTGTATATCTTAATTCCCAGTTGCATGTAGTTAATAATAATAATAATAATAATAATAATAATAATAATAATAATAATAATGATATTATATATATATACATATATATATGTGTGTGTGTGTGTGTATATATACACATACACTTTTTAACATTTGATTA
>CM053582.1:30962919-30990559 GCA_028627135.1 Pseudochirops cupreus | reverse complement strand
AATGACATAAACTCTAAACTGGGTATCTTGCCACACAGGAGAGTAGGGGGGATGGGGATGAGAGGTGGGATGAAGGAGGGGAGGGCAGGTTGGGGGGGAGGGTTGCTGGAAGTACACACTTCTGTAAAGGGACAGGGACAGTGTAGAGAATAGAACAAGGGGGTGGGCGGGATAGGAAGGAGGGACATATAATCAGTTTCTCACAATATGCCCACTGTGGAGATGTTCTGCGTAATTACACATGTATAGCCTGTATTTAATTGCTTCTCCTTCCAATGGGGGTGAGTGACGAAGGAGGAAGGGAAACAATCTAGAATTTAAAGTTTTATAATCAAATGTTAAATATATATATATATATATTATTATTATTATTATTATTATTAACTACATGCAACTGGGAATTAAGATATACAGGCACTGTGGTAGGGATATCCATCCTGCCCTACTGGAAAGTCAGAGGGGCGTGGAGGAGGACATAGGAAAGAGCAGATTGGGGAAGGTGTTATACTGGCTATTTTGAGGTGTTGGGAGGGGAAAGATGGGGAGAAAATTTGTAACTCAAAATCTAGTGGAAATGAATGATGTAAACAAGAAAATAAATAAATAAATTTATTTTAAAAAATAAATAAATAAATTTTTAAAAAAGAATGTATGTTTCTTGAGGGGAAAGACTATTTCAATTTTGTCTTTGTATTCCCAGTACCTAGGAAGGTGCCTAGCACATAGATAGTGTTTAATACAGGCCTGTTAAACTGAATTGAATTGAAATGGAAATGATTTTGATAAATGAAAATACAGGCAGAAATTAAGCACGTCCTGGTTATTGTGAGTGATATGGAGGTGAAGTAGAAAGAGCATTGTGAGAGTCAGAAGACTAGGTTTCCAGACCCAGCTATACCATTACGTAAGGTTGTGACATTCATTTAACTTCTTTGGGCCTCAGTTTTCTTATCACGAAAATGAATAGGCTAGAAAGTTATACCATTACATGTGTTTAGAATGACTTGAATGGCTAGCTTAGAAAGTATGGCCACAAGATTATAGATTTAGAATTCAATTAGTATGACCATTTCATTTTATAGATCAGGAAACTAAGGTCCTGAAAGGTGAAAAGCCCAAAGTTACATAGAGAGTACTAATAAATAGCAAAGCCAGCAAGTGAACTCATATCCTCTGACACCAGTTCCATTGCACTATAGGCATTGGGTGGTACATGTCAATGGTTTTAGAGGGAATTCCCTAACAGAGTACCCCAGACCCCATGCTATTTAACTTGATTTTATCTTATTTTTTTAATGAATGTCTTCAAGTAATGGCAAAGTAACCACTTGTTGGAGATGTCATAGAGAAGATTATTGTTTGTATATGAGTCATACTAGAGTCCTCTGGATTCCCTTCCAACTTTAATTCTGGAATTCTGAGATTCGAATAAAAGTACAGAAGTTATGTTTTTCACATGTGCAGATGATAGGAGGCCAAGAGAGATGCCTAACAAGTTGGATGACAGAGGAGTCAGCATCCAAAGAGATCTCAACAGGCTAGATGGTTTAGAAGATGGTTTAGACTTGTTCTAATTGATTCTAAGAAGCAAAACTAAGGGTAAGGGTTATGGGGGGGGAGGGGAAAAAGGGTCACACAGCTAGAAAGTGTCAGGTTTTAAAACTCAACAGATTGCAAGCTCCTTGAGGGAAGGGACCATGTTTTGTCTTTCTTTGTTCCTCCAACACTTAACACAGTGCCTGGTATATAGTAGGGCCTTATTAATAAATGCTTGTTGATTTGACAGGTCTTTCTGACTCCAAGCCCAGAATTCCATCCACTATATCATGTTGTTTTGAGCAGAATTTTTTGTCTAAATTGCCTGATAATTAACCCATTACTAAGCAATAACTGGTTTTTAAAAAGTAACGGATCAAAATACGCAATGCAGGTTCGAGTATAGACTGGCCTTGAAAGGTGTATTAACTCATTTAGGTCCATAGAGTACTACTCTGTCCATTGATTAACAATTTCCTAGATGGTGCCCTAAAGAATGTAGAAGAATGTCTTGATTTTTGCATCCTTCATGATTCCCAAGACTCTCATTTTTCTAAATGTATATTGGAGCTAGAATTCTCCTTATTGTTAATATTCTGAACAGCATTCTCCATCGATGATCAATCAAGGCTCTAATGCACTGTACTTCTTGCCAAACTTTACCAATTTTGGAATCTAATTCCATTTCTCCCTACGTCTTTTAATTAGCTGCAGAGTAATTTCTTCTGTGGTTAGAGTGTGTTCTTTCTGGATGATAGAGTTGTCCTCTATGTAACCTAACTGAAGGTACACATTGGGATGTATTAGCTATCCAGCAGATGTCCAGGCCAATAACATTCCCCAGGAGTACAGTATTCTGAGGTTTAAACTACTTTACCTTGAGAAATGGATGGAGGTTTGTTCTCACTCACCAAAGGCCCACAGGGCAGCTGCATGTGAAGTGCACACAAATGTGACACACACTCCTAACTACAGAGCATACTGTTAGATCTATCATTGTTTCAAGCAATGTGGAAATGAATTTTGCCCCCAAGCTGAGATCTTTTTCTTCCTCTTAACATAGGTTATCATTATATATGAGCTGAACTCAGTGGGCTCACCCTTTCTGAGGTTTTCCTCAATGTGCAAATGGTTTGTCTCCTATTAAAGAATCTTACCACCTTTTGATGTCCTTTACCCATAGGGTAACCTGGACCTGCCATAAATGCTCCATCCAGGCACATTCAATTTATTAACGAAGAGCACAGAGAACACTGCTATGGAGACTATCATGGAACATAGTGAGGGATAACTGATGAACAGCCCAAATGATGCATTAGTGACCACAAGATATAAGAAAAAACTAAAGCAAGGCCTCCAGTATGTTAGCTGGCTGCTCTAAGAAGAAGTTCAAAAGATTTGGTGGCCTAGAAGTCTTGTGATTGGTACTAGTGGAGGAATGACCAACATTGATGAGATCACAGATATATCAAAGTCCAAAGACAACCAGACCACTTTCATTTTTTTGTCTTTTTCTAGGCAAAACGAAATCTGTATTAAAAGAGGAGATTACTAGAACAGACTTTTCTCTAGTCCCTCTGTCTCAAGGTGAGACCTGTTTCATCACCGTCAGAGTTCTAATGTACCCTGAGAGATTTGGGGGTGTTATCTTCTTTCTATTGTCATTGTCTCAAGTCCCTGACAGCTGGGTTCCCTCATTTATAGGGGCCTGTTATTAGCAACCCAGTTCTGTTTAACTACTTTAAAACAGTGGAGGTTTTAAAAAAGAATACTTACTTCACATATATAATAATAAGAAACATAGAAACATTTCCCCCAACACCTTAGGGGAATAATATACCATTATACCATTGTGGTCGCTGGAGGGATTAGGCTCATAATTTAGCTCAGTTCCTATGTGTTACAGGTCCCACCAAGTCCATGTCCAGATGCAGTGCAATTGCTGCATGAATCCTTTCACTGGGCTCAAGTCACAAACATCAGTCCCAAGGATCAAAGATTACTCTTTATTTCTTAGGGCCTCACTAACACACAAGCTGCCAAGCCCATCCTGGATTTCGACTCTTAAAACCCTGTGGCTCTCATTCCTGATTAAAGTTGGAGACTCCAGTTCCTTTAAACAGAATGGAAAAGAACAAATGAAAAGGCCAAGGAGGCCCAGTTTCTTAGGGAGCTGTAGGGTCACAGTGGGGACAAAAGGACACCTGGTACTTCCCCTTACAACACAGGGTGCCACTCATACCACCAGAGCCAAGTTGAAGACATGACAGAAGACAAAGCGTGACAAAGAAAAAATAGCCAACACTGACTAGGCTTTTTCAATGCCTTCAAAGCCAATCATAGAATCTCTGCTTTGCCATATATTTAAGCAGCCAGAATCAGTTACCAAATGTCCACACATGCTCCAGTCTCTCCAAGGTAATTCCCTTCCATGATTCTCCCAGAAGCAGCTACCTGGCATGTTCCACTTGAAGAGATGCCATCTGGGGAACTCTGTGCAAGTGCTAGATCCTATTACATTAGCAAACTTTGATCACACAGAAATATTATAGGTCTTACCAAGAATAAAATCATGTCAAATCTAGGACAAAAGGCGGGTGGTTTCTTTACTTGGTTCAGTTGCATTTGAAGTCTATCTGGGATAACATCTTACCTTCGACAGAATCTCAGAATTGCAATGGACCTCAACAGAATCTGGTCCAGTCTACACCTGAACAAGAATCCCAGCCACAACATCCTTGACAAGTGGTCATTTACCTCCCAATTGGGAGATGTCCAGTGACAGGGAATTACTACCTTCTAAGGTTGCACATTCTCCTTTTGCCTAGCTCTAATTGCTAGGATGTTTTTTTTTCCTAACATCATGTCAGAATCTGCCTCCATTCAACTTCCTCCCTTCCTCCCTTCCTCCCTAATTTCACTCCCTAGGGCAAAACAGAATAAACTTTATCCTTCTTATACATGACAACTTTCAAATACTTGAAGACAGCTGTTATGCACCCCCTCCCCCTCTATCTTGGCTTGTCTTCTCCAGGTGAAATATTCCTAGTTCCTTCTACTAATTTTTCTATGGTATAAACTTGAGACCATTTACTGGGCACTCTCCTTTCACTCCCAATGCAGTGTTCTGGATTTCCAACTGTAATGAAAAGCTGGTCAATGAGAGCCTAGTCCTTATGGCCATGTGCAACATACTCAGCCTGATAAAATAACCCATGTGGACTTCAAAGTATGAAAAAACTATTTCCTGTCTACTTACCACATTATGAAGATTTCTCTTGAATGATTGTTGAAGCAGAACTGGGTGTGCCTTAAAAAGGCACTGACCAGCCAAGGAAGGACTCTCTCTTTTCTGCCTGGCTATGTACAAATTAGGAGGCAAGGACACATGGAAACCTCTGGCTAGGGAGAGACAGTTAGCACCAGTGGCTTACTCTTGCCACTCACGTAAACAGGAAGCCATGCATATATACCCATATTGTCCCTATTGTGCCTTAGACAAAGGCAAATTGGAGATGGAAAAGACTAGGCATCAAGCTTGCGAGCTTCAAAAGGCCAGAAAAACAAGACAAATCTCAAACTCTTTTCCACCCCGTTCCGTGAATCTATTCTTTTTTTTATCCATTTTGCTGGAACTAAACACTTTTTCCTATCCACTTACTTGAATCTCTAAATTTCTCAGGTCTGAACCAACTTTTATATACAAGCCAGCAAACAGGGCCAAGTTTCCTCAACCAATTTGAATGTAGTTTCAGCACAAAATCACCCCACTTAATCAAAGACTTTTCTACCCTCAAGGAGCTCACAATCTATCAAGAGATTGAGTCCAAAATCACAACTATAAAACAACATGAGTGCAATTATAGGCAGCATAAGGGTTATAAAACACAAGTTTGAAGGTAAAATTGTTAAAGACTAGAATGGCAAAGAATATTTCCTGGAGAGAGAGAGGTAGATATAGATGTAGACATAGGCACGTGTGTAGATGTAGATGTATAGATACAAATAATACCTATGTGGAATATAGATACTCTATTCATGGAGCCACTCTAAGAATCTATAGCATGTGCAGCAGCCATACCTAATAAAACAATCTCTGCGGCAGATGGGCTAAATCAGGTCGAGGCTAATCTGCAGGCCTCAAATCTGTTGGTGAATTAGAAGGATGTGAAGACTCACTCTCCCCAGTAGAATGGGCAGATGAGAACAATTTGTTGCAAAAGTCATGAAAGTGACTGAAGCAGGGGCTGTGGAACTCTTAAAGCCTTGGTCAGACTTTGAAGATACCAAGGTCACCCACCTCATCCCAGGCCAATGCCATCTTGACTCCTGTCTTGCCAGTGGACTTTGATGATTCTGGAGAAAAGAATGAAGCTAATGACTTTGTGCAACTCTGCCTTACTGAAATACAATTCACTTGCAAGTCAAGACATCACCCTGTGATATCATTGGTCCTCTTACAAAGGACAAACAAGAAGATAATATACTATTTGCCACCACAGACAAACACATCCATACTTCCACATACATTTGACTTGGTCTTAAAGTTATATGGATCCATGCCATATTTCCCCTACTAGATGATAATCTTAATGAAGACAAGAACTGTCTTCAGTTCCCGCTAATACAATTCACTATTGTATTCCATAGGGTATGTGGTACAGATCCTTGTGATGAATGAATGGGATAGCTGGGTGGCAAAGCAGATAGAGTGCTGGGCCTGGAGTCAGGAAGACTCATCTTCCTGAGTCCAAATCTTGCCTCAGACACTTAGTACCTGAATGATCCCAGCCAAGTCACTTTACCCTGTTTGCCTCAATTTCCTCATCTGTAAAATGAGTTGAAGAAGGTAATGGCAAGCCACTCCAGGATCTCTGCCAAGAAAACCCCAGGGGCAGCTAGGTGGTGTAGCGAGTAGAGCACCGGCCCTGGAGTCAGGAGGACCTGAGTCCAAATCCAGCCTCAGACACTTAACACTTACTAGCCATGTGACCTTGGGCAAGTCACTTAACCCCAATTTCCCTGCCTTCCCCCTTCCAAAAAAGAAAAGAAAACCCTAAATGGGGTCGCAAAGAGTCAGACTCAACTGGAAGGACTGAACAACAACAAACAAGGAATGAATGAGTAAATGAATGAATACATTTAATTTGTTAATCACTTATAGTTTACTCACATTTCTAATTTCAGCAGTTATTCTTGAAACCCTTCCAGGTAATCTTTAGCTTTGGAGCTTATGTAGTCTGTGCAAATGGAGAAGAGAAATGAAGGACAGTGTGGTTACTTGGGTAAGTGACTTAATACTGTTTTTGTTGCTTTACTAACAATATCTGTCCTGATTTATTGTTTTACTGTTTTAATGCTGCTCCTTGCCTGGTCAACTAACCTAGGAAGCAACTCAATACCTAGGCCTAAGTTAACTTCAGGAGTTTTCTGATTTTCTCCTAGGGTGGGACAAATGAGTCAACGGCAGATTATCATTTAAAGTCTCCATAATTTGAACCCAAGTCTGTTACATACATAGTTAGAAATTCACTAAACAGTAAATTCACACTTTCAGATTAGCTGTGAACTAAGCTCACTCAGACACAATGTTGGTGTCCTGTAAACAAAGCCTCAGTTCCCATGTTAGAAACAGATCATATTTCTTCGCATCTTGCATGGATGGAGCTGCCAAATTCATTATTCATGGTGTGGCATTAAATACATGATTTCAGCAGACAAATAGCAACCATAATGGATCCTTTATGTAGCTCTTTACATTTGGCATCTTACAATTTAGCAACGATGCTGTGCCATACTCAAGAGCCATTGTGATCAGCTTGTCCAGATGCTTTGGAGTTACGTGACAATGTTATCCTGCCAATGAGGAAACCAATGCTGAATGCACACAGAGCCAGACGGCTGGATGAAAACAAAATAATTCACTTCCTCATCCAGATGCTTCCAAACATCCCAGAAACTGAATGGAGCCACCAGGCTTCCAAATTCCTAGACCCAAATTTCAGTGAAGCCTTGCTGCCCTTCAGTCAATTCCACCATGTCAACAGCCTTCCAAACATATTTTTGTTAGGAGTTAACTCACTAGACTTGAAGTTACAATAAAATAGATTCTGTTGAAAATATAATCTCTTTGAGGTCAGCTATCTCTGGAGGGAAATGGATAAGAAAGTAGAAAAATCACTTTTATGTAAGCTTCAGAGTCCCCTGCCCCCCCACATACACACATACACACACACACACACACACACACACACACACACACACACACACCTATTATATCACAAGAGGGAAAGAAATATTTACTAAACTCTATCTGGGCTGTCTGCCAAACTGGGCTGAGTGGAGGAAACAGTAAAGGCCAACTTGATGGCCACTTGAATTTGGGGGGGGGGGGAGGCATTTGAAACCAAAACAACAAGAGTCCCACATTACTCTGACTCAATGAAACAGTGAGATACTGTATTTTTGTTGTTGCTACTGCAAAATGTCATTTTAGTATGTCTTCAGATGCCCAAGCCAAATCCTTGAGGAAAAAAACTCCAGCTCTGAAAATGTATGTCTTGATGGGTTGTTTTCAAGTACAGATGAGAACATCCTTATTATTATTAAGGCACAGAGTTGTTTCCCCCCAATATGCTCAATTCCTCTGTAATATTTTTTCCCTTTTGGAGGGATCTCCTAGGCTCTATAGTGAATTGCACAGCCGTTTTGTCCAACTTGTGCTGTGTACAATTTCTTGGAGATAGAAAACCTTGCCAGCTAATGGAGCTGTCCATTGGATGACTGTGTAGTCAACCCAGGAAAAAAAGGGAAAAAAGCAGTATAACTTCAAGCAATTTCCAAGAGGTCCTCTCGTGAGCACTGAGATTCTGCAAAGCTATGAAGTGAGAAGTTTGTACACACTGGTATTCCTGAAGAGTATTTTCTTCTTGACTTCAATTCAATTCTATCAACATTTACAGTATCACAGAACCATAGATTTAAATCTGAAAGCAATCTGAGAGGTTAATGATTCCTACCCCTCCAATTTACAGAGAATAATAATAGCTGGAATTTATATGGCGTATGGGCACTTTAAGATGTTATATGATTTGGTCTTCACAATAATCCTGTGAGGCTGGTGCTATTATTCCCCCCTATTTTGCAAATAAGGAAACTGAGGTATGGAAAGATGAGGTAGCTTGCTCAGGGTCACATAGCTAAAGAGGTGTTGAGGCAGGATTTGAACTCAGGTCTTCCTAACTCCAAGGCCAGGGCTCTCTCTACCTGATGCCATAATGAACTTTCCACAGATAAGGAAACTGAGTCCAGGAGAAGTTAAGAGACTTGCCCAGGATCACACAGGTAACATGTTACAAATAAAGA
Source organism: Pseudochirops cupreus (assembly GCA_028627135.1). NCBI lineage: Eukaryota > Metazoa > Chordata > Mammalia > Diprotodontia > Pseudocheiridae > Pseudochirops > Pseudochirops cupreus. Next base: position 30,981,658 of record CM053582.1, on the reverse strand, counting down.
ATCAGGAAAATCTGGAGCAAAGGCTGTCACAAAAAGATGTAGAAGGGAAAAGATAGGCACATGGCAAACAAGGGTAGAGCATAACAGATGGACAGCTCGTGTTTACCATTATTCAGATCAGATGAGCACTTTGTAAACCTTAAAGCTGTATATAAATTAGAGCTACTGATATTATCACTTACAGTGTCAAAAATGGTGATAAAGGCCCCCAGCATGTTGGGTGGTTCCTCTGTGGGAAACTTATAAGCAAATCGGGGCAAAAGGCACACACAGGAGCAACAGGTATGGATGAATGCAATCTGCATCACTAGCGGGAATCCCTACATCTTTGAGATCACAGGTCTACTGGCATTTTTGAGCATGTGTGAGGCTATGTGCTTGGCACTTCAGATACAAATAGGAAAGACAAGACCTCTATTCATAAGGATAAAATAGTCTGCTAGGGAGGAAATGGCATCTGTATAGAAATATATAGAAATATACTACATGGTAGAGTATGATTGGGGCAACACTTGGGAAGGCTTCATGTAAGAGGTGGTGCCTGAGGTGACCCTTAAAAAGAGAAAGCTGTAAAGATGGGGACAGGGCATGGGGGACTCTGTGGGTACCCCATGGCACAAAGTAAGTAAATGCTCAGAGACAGAATGGGGTGGGGGAGAAACATCCATTTCAGGGAATAGCTAAAAGTTCAGATTAGCATTATGAAACAGGAGAAGAGAAGTAGTATAGTGAAACAAAGTCTACAATGGTAAGTTGGGGTCAAACTGCAGGGGAACTTAAATGCCAGTCTAAAGAGTTTGTATTTTATCCTATAGACAATAGAGAGTGAATGAAGATTCTTGAGTGGGGGAGTGACATGGTAAGATCTATGCCTGAAAAATCTCTAAGGGGCTACGCTTCTGGCTCCTCAAAGTGGATTCCCCTCATATAACTATCAACAATGTACTTTTTTCCTAACAACAAAAATGTGTGTCTACTTGGTGCCAAGTATCCAGAGGGAAACTGAAAATTTCAATCACCCAAATATTTCCACATGCCCAGATGTCTGGCATCATGGAAATAAAACACCTGGAGGACTAGATTTTTCAGTTTCCATTTGGCAGTTGGGTATTCTATGGAAATAGTCTGTCACAGTGTGGCCATTTAAATGTCTATGTTTGCTTCAATTATCAGTGGGAGGGAAGCAAAATCAGAAATTTTAAGGCCAGGAACAATCTGGATATGCTTAACCGTCTCTTCAAGATTTCTGAAAAATCACCTGTGAGTACAATGTTTCTAATGATGGACATAGGTCTGTATTTACTAGGTGCTAAAAGAAAGAAGATAGTATGCAGGAGTGGGGAAGCTGTTCCCTCAAGGCCACATGTGGCCCTCTAGGTCCTCAAGTGCAGCCCTGTGACTGAATCCAAACTTCCCAGAACAAATCCCCTTAATGAAAGGATCTGTTCTGTAAGACTTGATCTCAGTCAAAAAGGTCACATCAGAGGACCTAGAAGATGTAGTCTCCAGGCCACAGGGTTCCCCACCCCTGGGTTATAGGGGAATGGCAAGACCTTGGGATCTGGATTCAGATTTTGAGTTCGACACTCTGCCTCTTACCATCTGTGTGACCTTGGACAAGTCTTTTCACCTCATGGGATCATAGACTCAGGACCTTAGACAACATCTAGCTTACCTCCCTCATTTTACATATTAGAGACCTAGAACTAGGAAATTTAAGGCCCAAGGACAATAAGGGACTTGCCCAAATTTACACAGAAAGTGACAGATTTTAGCTTCAGTTTTCTTGCTATAAAATGAGGGGGCTGGACTAGATGACCTGTAAGGTCCCTTCTAGATCTAAATGTATGAGCCCATGATCATCCTCCAATGAGTCTTGAAGGCAATTTCAGTGAGACAAAAGCTCTAGCAGGCTACCCCAAGATGGGAAGGCTTTGAGTACAGCCGCATTGGAGTGTATGTATTGTCAGAGGACCAGTCTTGTTAAGCACAGAGAATCTCACCATCAGTTGGGGATTTTTTTTGGGGGGGGGCACAGCAACTCAAGACAAGCCATCTGCCAAAGTGTAGAGAGCCTATGCCTCATTTTTGTGAAGAGTGCTTATGCTGTGGGCATTACATACCTTAGCCTACTGCTGGAGACCACACATGCTTTATTCCCCTTCTTCTGGTCATGACAGTGGTAGTGAACATTCCCTTTATCTCTATTGCCCTTTGCTCAAATCAACCAGAGGTGTCTTCTTCCCATCCTCATGTCCTAGACACATTTCACCTCTTTTGAAAGTTTCTCAGTCTCTTCCAGGGAGGGGAGAAAATTGATACTGTCCCTTTAAGATACAACCCCTTTTTAATCTGTGAGTATGCTACAACAAGGAATACTGTTCCAGTAAGTGAAACATTGTTCCTGATTGTACATCAGTCCTTGTTAGAGAGGCAGAGGGTTGGTTACATGAAGAAAGTGCTTTGAAAATCTTAAAATGCTATAATAAAATCATAGATTTAGAAATGGAAGGCTCCCCCTCCCCCTTCCTTTTATAGTAGGGGAAACAACTCTAGAGAGATAAAATAAGCTGCCCAAGGTCACACAAGTAGTGTAAGTGACAGGGACAAGATTTGAACCCAGATCTTCTGACTCCTTATTCAACATGCTTCTCCACTGTGTCATGCTGCCTCTTGAGAAATCTGCATTGTTAATATTGTAACATCATTTACTTGCAACATAGCAGAGAGGAAATAAGTCAGGTGACCTGGGTTCCAATTCTGGTTCTGCCTTCCATCAGTTGATCCACATTAGCTGTGCCAACCTGTACAAGTCAATTCCCTTCTTTGGGTGTCCATTTATCCATCTGGAAACTGTGGCATGTTGGCCTAGATGAGGTATAATGCTCCCTTCTTACCTACTCAAATGTGGCAGTAATAAAGAATCATGACTAAGGCATTTGGTCATTAGATGTAGCGAGGAAGAACCTAGAGCCAAGGCTGGAAGAATCATCAATCACAGTCAAGCAGGGCATTGATAAATACCACAATGCCTATCACATGCAAATGGATGACGTTCATCAGTGTCATTTACCAAAGGTCCTCTCCATCCATTAAGAACATAATGACTTCCAACAATCAATGCTATGCCCATAAAAGACAGTGACAGCTCTCCCCAGTGGCACCCCAGAGGGTCTGGCAATTAGATTTGCCCATGTAGGGCTCCCAATGATTTCAGTGAAGCACAGGAAACTGCAGAAGGGGACTTACAGAACCAACAAAGTGGGTCAGATCCTGTCAGGTGAGGAAGCACTCCCCAGAGTGTCAGTTTGGGAGGCAGAGGTGGGGGGCCAGTAACTCTTGTAGGCACTAAATTAGCATTGAGGGAACTGCAGCATTGATTGGCTAAATGGTACCCTGATGGCCTGTGCATACATATCTCTCACACATGGTTGTGAAAGTACACACTCACCTCTCTTCCTAGAGCTTATTTGGCTCCAGTATTAGAGGGAGCAAGGAAAAGGGGAAGGGGACCATAATATTTATAGGACCCATGGGAAGCAGAGCTCTTATTTCTTTGGTAACCAGGGATAGAAATACCCCTCATAGGACCATAAAAAAACTATAATGAGCTTAAACACAGCTCATATAAATGCATAATTTAGGCTGTATCAGTTGAAAATAAATTATCTTAATCCCTACTGAATGGACCTGTAGGAGCAAAGAGTAGCAGACAGAACACTGGGCTTGGAGTCAGGAAGACCTGGGTTTGAATCCAGTCTCAGACACTAGCTGTTTGAGCGTACTCTGAGCCTCATTTCTCACATGTGAAAATGTAAGTAGATGATCACAGCATCTTATCTTCCAAGGACATGATGAGGATCAAAAGACATAATGTATAGAAAGCATTCTGCAAACCTGAAAGTGTTATAGAAAGGGGACCTATATACACAAAACATATTCTGCAAAGCACTTTCTTTCATAGGTAAATGTAGATGTGATCTTTAGTGAAAATGTTTATATGCAGTTTTAAATAACCTTGAATCTTTTTATGGTGAAAAATAGACTCTGGGAATGAGAAACTTTCTGTTCAAATCCATAATCAGTTTCCATTCAGAACAGAATGTAGAATAGGTCAGGTAGAACATAATGATCAGAGATGCAGAGAGTCCAACTCATTTGGGAGTTAGAGTTTAAAAAGTTAAAGGACCAAGAACTCCAGAATACAGAGGCAGCAGAGCATCATGTGAGGGAGCTTGCCCCCACACAATAGGCTCACCACAGCTTAGTTTCTACCTCTAGGAACGTCAGGTCACCACTCTTCCCTTCACATTCTTCTCTTCCTCCTCAAGCTAAGCAGTCTCCACTAGGGTAGTCCAACTCAGGGCTGGATGACAGGAGGAGTTGTGAAGAGCATTAACCTGCTTTTGGTGGCCCACCTACCGGGGCTAAGAGTCTGAAAGGAAATTGTCAGAACTGCATGAGCAGTTCTGAACCTTAACCCATTCCAATTGCCCATCAAGCAGCGAAGAGCACACAGCAAGAAATAGCCATCTCCACCCATTTTCAAGAGCCATTTTGTCACATTAGATGAAAAGCCATAGGGTAAATGGGGGAAACTGAATATTTTATATATGCCGTAGTAAATAGCACAATTTTATGGACAGAAAGAAATTGGCAGGAGGTGCCATGGAGAGAGGAAGCTTTTAATACTGCATATGCTCCTGTTTTAATCAAATTGAAGTTGTCACTTGTGTTTAGGAATTGTAAATGTAAGGACTCTAGATGATGTTGATTTGCATAAGACCAGAGCAAATGCAGCAGAATTATAGGAAACGGGAAAAAACTCCACTTTTTTCCTCCTAACTCTATGCATTTTACATGTTAGGATGGCATTTTGATTGAAGATGTGCTAAGATCGATGGTCGATGGTTACCGTAGCAGATTAAAATTTAAAACATTCTATTTCCCATAGATGTAGAGTATTTGTGATGTTTAGAGAGCCCATTATGTTAGGGAACTTCTGCCATTCAAGCCTCCAAGCCAAATATTGGAAATGCCTCTTCTGTACCTGACAAAATTCTAAAACACAGTATTAAAAGGATGGTTTTTGAGCATTTAGAAAGGGAAGCAGTGATCAATGAAAACCAGCATGGTTTCAACATGACCAAACTATCAGCCTAACATCATTTTCTGAAAAGTCTCGTAAATGAGGGAAATGTGGTAGACTTAGAAAAAGCAAAATTTCAGTAAAACACTTAGCATAATCAACAAGGCAGTCAGTCAACAAGCATTAAGCACCAACTTAAGATGAGAAGTGGGTCTAGTAGAGAAAGATAATGAGTTCATTTGGACATGTTGATTTTAAGGACATCCAGTTCAGGGTGTCCAATAAGCAGATGTAGATTAAAGACTATCACATTAAGAGAATTTGTTAATAGAAAACTTAAGGCTGAATAAGTAAATCTGAAAATCATCAGTATAACATATGATAAATTAATCTATGGGGACACACAAGATTACTAAGTGTAACAGTATATAAGGAGATAAAGGCCCAGGACAGAGCCTTGTAGGCATGGTCAGTGGGTGTGACTTTGGGTGAATATCTAGCAAAGAAATTAAAGAAGGAACAATATGAAGGGTAGCAGGAAAACAAGGAGACTGTAGTGCCACAAAAACCTAGGGGGAAGAGATTACCAAAGAAAAGAGTATGTTCAACAGTATCAAATTCTGCAGAGAAGTTAAGGAAGATGATGTCTAAGAAAAGCCCATTAGACTTGGCAGACGTAAGATCACTGGTAACCTCAGAGCAGTCTCCTATGTTATCCTATGGATAATACCAGAGAGAAGTGGGCTAGGATAAGTACAATTAGGTGGATTCACAACTAGTTGAATAACTGGACCCGAAGTAGTCATTAATAATTCAATGGTTCTCAAATAGAGGGATCCAGGAATCTGCCTTGTGTTATTAAATGTTTATAACAATAAATTCAAATTCATTTCAATATTTATTAACAAATGCCACAGGAAGCATGTTTATTAATTTTGCAAATGGCATAAAGAGGGGTTAATTAATGCATTAAATGACAGAGTCAGAATCTGAAATGAGCTCAAGTGAACACAATGGTCCAAATATGAGAAGATGAAATGATCTATAGTTTTTTAGTAAATTAATAATAGCTTCCTTCTCCCATCATCCCTTTTTCCACTGGTGAGTTCCTCCCAGAGCTTCAGTTTTGAGGAAGGGTCCAGACTACTTATCCTTCTCTGCATATTTCTCTCTCACACTTTCCCACTTCCCTTTTCAGTTCAATTCAGCTCCTTGAAGGTACAGGTTATCTTTCTTTTTGCTTTTGCTTGCATCCCCAAACGCCTGCCATAGAGAATGCCTGCCATATAATAAATGCTTGTGGAACTGACTACTAATACGAAGAGAAGGGGGAAGGAAAAAGTTTATATGGTACCTAATGTGTGTCAGTTACTGTGTTGAGGGCTTTACAAATATGATATCATATAATCCTCACAACAACCCTTTGGGTAGGTGCTATTATTACAATCCCCATTTTGGAGTTTAGGAACCTGAAGCAAGTAGAGGTTAAGCGACTTGCCCAGGGTCACACAGTTAGTATCTGAAGCACCAATTGAACTCAGGTCTTCCTGACTCCAGTATCTACTGTGCCACCTAGGTGCCAAAGAGTCAATAGTGTTACAGAGCAGTCAAAATCAGTTGGCTTATGAGAGATACAGTGCCCAGAATAAGGGAAGTGTTCATTCCATTCTCTCTCTTGTTCAGAAACATTTGAGTGCCACATTTTAGGAAGGATTTAGACAAGCAGAAACATATCCTGAAGAAGGCACGGAAATGGAGAGAAGAATGGTTATCATCCCATACGAGGGTGGGTTGAGAAAATGGGATATTTAAGTCAGACAGGAGGAGGCTTGGGGGCACATGATAGCTATCTTCAAGTACTTGAAGGGCTGTCACATGAAAGAGGGATTAGGATTCTTCTGCTTGGACAAAGAGGGGCATCACTTGAAACAATGACTGAGAGTTGTAAAGAGGCAGCTTTAGGTCTGATGTTCAGAAAAATGTCCTAATCACTAAAATGGTCTCAAAGTTGTCTGGCCTGAAGAAGTCAATGATTTCCCCTTCGTAGAAGTCAAAGGCTAAGTGGAAATGTTATAGACAACATTTCTAGTCAGGAATGAGTTTAATTACATGACCTCCTGAAGTCTCTTTCAACTCTGAATCCCATGATTCTATGATGTGGGGGGATCATAGAGCATATAGGTTCCTTAAATGACTGTTGAAAAGCAAGAGACTTCAGATTATCAGAGTCAGAAACTCCTGCCTTGACCTGAACCAGCCAGCCAGTATGTATGGAAGTGGGTGGGTGGGTGGGATTCTTCCCCACTGGCTGTCTGTACAATTTCATTCCACCAGGTAATCGGCTACTCTCCTCCAGATTTTCTGTTTCAGACTTCAGCTTTTAAGACACTGATTGAAGAGCTGGCTATATAATGAACTGAGTATTGAACCTAGAAATCATTGAAATTGTAACTTTCCTTTTTATTTCAGGTTTCTGAACATTTCGGATCCCTCCTTTCCACTCTGATGGGTTGCTTCAAACAGGTGAATCAAATCAATGGAGCAATCCAAGTGGAGTATTTACAGGTCAATTGAGTGTACGGTTTTAAAGACTTAGTACCCTTTGGCAAATATATGTCCTAGTCACTTTTTACTCTTTAGTGAAGTGTTGAAACTGGACCAGAAGGAAAAATCCTAAATAGGCAAACTCTAAAATCATCTAGGCTGTCATCAAATCTACCTTCTATTCTATGGATGGTGTCAGCCACATTGCTTCTCTATCTAGTTCACCAAGAAAACAACACTAACAGAGATATCACAAAAGGTAGTGCAAAGAGGCTTTGCCTAAGGTGGCTGAGATTTGGAAAGTGAAAAAATCTAACCTATATACTCCCGCAACAAGGAAGCCACTAGAGTAACCAATACTCTTTCCCATTTAAGTAAATTTGTTTTTAATAAACTTCATGAATTACTTACATATCATAAATCACAAAATTGATTTGTAGGCCAGTTCTGTGGTATTTGCAGCTGCCCAAACTGCTAATAATATCTCTAAATACTGATAAATCCAAGGCAGAAGTCACCTCACTAATGTATTTTTTGTCATTTGCTTTGTATCTCTCAAGTCCCTTTCACCTCTAATATTCTATGACTATTTCTGTCACTAAAATGATTAAATCAGTTGCTCTGGGCCATTATGTAGAAACAATTTCTATTTAAAATCTTTTCTGTAAGTCATTCATTTAGTAAATCCACAAATAGTCAGTGATTGCTATATGCAAAGTTCTTCCTTGCCTCCTTTCTATTCCACTTCCCCCCCAAAAAACATATAAATATCTGAAATCTTAGAGGGAGCTTGTAAGATGCAGAAATAGATTGTGGACCCTGTTACAATCCCCAGCAAGAGGACCACTGGACTTGGAGTCAAGATGACCTGGGTTCAAATCCTGCTTTGGGCACTGACTGTGGGACCCTGGGCAAGTTATCTAGCTTCTTGGAGCCTAAGTTCTCTCATCAGTAAAAGAGAGATAATAACCTACATTAGGATTACTGAGAGGGTCAAATAAGCTAATTCATGTAAAGTATTTTATAAACCTAAAAGTGCTATTCAGTTGTGAGCCATTTATCTTCCTCCTCCTCCTCCTCATCATCATCATTGAAGCCATTGTTACATTTAGCATCTCATGCAACTGTCTCCCACTAATGATAAAAAGAGGGCCAATTTTTCATAGAGGAAAATGACTCCAGTGAACGAATGGACAAAAGCTGGGTAATTAAAAGGAAGAGAAAATTGAAAAGTCAATTTCTGTAATTAGGCCGCTGATGAACAACTCTCAGGGCTGCCTGGACCCCCTTTACTGCCTCTCTTGTTTCATATGCTGGGCTTATTCATATGGCCCAAAGGATCTTGTCCACTCAAAACCCTGAACTTAGTACAGGGATCATAATTTACTGCGCGTATGGTTGTGTTTTGTGTCTAAAAATATGGGGCAAGCTGTTGGCAGTTTCTTCATGCCATTGGTCCTGTGGCAAGGCACTGACAGGATGTGGATGAAGAGCCTCAAACACTTTAGAGAAATTATCTGCATTTGTTTTAAATTCTTGACTGTTGACTACTTGGTTGCCAAAATTGCCCCCTGTTGAGAACCTTTGAGAACCCAGGGTCACCTGCATACACTGCTAGGGCAACAGAGGAAGATGTGTATGGAAGCGACTTAATTTGCCAGTATTTCATGATTATTTTATTTATTTCATGGCACTAAATTAGCCTGAAAAATAAGAAATATTTATTAAAATTTTTATTATGGACAAGGTCCTGTGATTCCTACCCTCTACGGACTGAAGATTAACATGGGTAAATAGAACAAAGATATAAAAATATGGATAAATGCTAAATAACTCATTTTCAGGTTAAATGGCTAGAACAGAAAGTGAATTCTAAATGAACCTTGCTTAAAGCTAGGGTACTCAGAGGAAGTCCAGTAGAATTGGGTGGAACTGGAGGTTGGGGTTTGAAATTAAATTGATTTTCATTCAACAAGCAGTTCTTAAGCTCTGTTGCTGCACGCAACACTATACTAGGCCCTGGGGCTACAGACACAATAGCAGAACAAGTTCTGCCTTCTGGTAATTTACCTTCTATGGCGGGGAGGGGGTGTGCGGTAAATATGTAGATCACAGATTTCAAACAGGAAGGACTCTTAGAAGTCTTTTAGTCCAAATCTGTCATTTCACAGATGAGGAAACTGAGGCCCAAGGGACTTGTCCAACATCACACAGGTAGTGGCATTCAAACTCAAAGACTTTCACTCTAAATCCAGAGCTCTTTCTAATGTAGATAAGGAAATACAAAAAGAGATAAACTAATACATTTCACTGGTTGAAATAGTGAAATTCTGGTATATTCAACTCTCTATTCCCCTTTGTAGGTCTAGACCCAATCACTAAGGAAAGAAAGAAAGGAAATGAAGTTATAAGAAAGGAAATCTTTGATTCAAATTTCCTTGTATAAACATACCAGATTTGAAAACTTCCCAGAATGGCTGCTGCTTAGAATAGGATTCTAAACCTGTTAGTTCAGAACCTCCACCGTGTTTGGCAATGTCATAAAAATGCCCTTCTCTAACAGGTCAAGAGACAGTAATTGGGCATTTCCAGTGAATATCAAGCTGAAGGAGGCCTATGAAGGCAATAAAGATGTAGGGAGGAAGAAAAAGGGAGTGACTCTGGAAAGTAACAGGGTTTGAAATCTGCCCAGAGCCATGCGAAGGGTTGAACAACAGAGCCACTTCCCAGTAAATAAGAGGAAGGGCAAGCTCATCTCTAATAATGGCATGCATTTTATTATAGGGTGCTTTAGGATGAAAAAGTGCTTTAGAGACACTATCTCAGTCAATCTTTCCTACTGCCAGGTGAGGCAGATTGTACAAGATTTTTTCCTCTTGTGTGTTTGTTGTATTTTTGCCCAGCAAGTGCTCACTTGGCAAGGTATCTTGGAGTTTATTGGCTAGATTTCTTTCTTAAGTACTGTGCCTTAAAGTCCAGTGGTTCTCAACCTGTGCATCGCAACCCCTTTGGGGGTTGAATGACCTTTTCACAGGGGTCGCCTAAGACCATTGGAAAACACATATTTCCAGTGGTCTTAGGAACCAAGACACCGCTCCTCTATCCATCTCCAGGTGGGTCTGCCCACATGCCGATATGCCCAGATACGAGTGTTAAAGGGTCGCAGCATTAGGAAGGTTGAGAACCATTGCCTTAAACCCAAATCACTCTGGATCTCACTCTCATAAACTGGCCAACAATAGGTCCCAGCCTAAGACCATGGGGTCATAGTTTGGGCTCAGAGTGAATGTAAATAATGATTGTTTAGCCTTTGGCCAGAAACCCTGAAGGTCCTCCCCTCCCAGAATGATTTTTTTTTTAAATAGTCAAGAGGCCTTTCCTTGCTTCATTTCTTACCTAGCTTTAATCACTGAATGAAGATTGCCTCAGTCAAACTGAATCCTGGGAAAGACCCTAACTTTAAAAGGCCACTATCTTCCACTGCATTGGGGCGAACTCCAGTTATCCTGATGGATTTCTGGCCACTGGACCCACATGGTTCTGGAGGAGAAAGTGAGGTTGGGGACTTTGCACAGCTTTCCTTCATTTAAATCCAATTCACTTGCAAGTCATGGCACCACCTTCCTGATACCATGGACCTCTTTCAGAAGGAAGGACAAACCATAGCTCACCAATTCAGAAGAAGACAGCACAGGGGCCCAGAGAGCAGCTTACCTAGCATGTGATCATGGCTATTTTGAAGCTTCCAATTTTACACAGGTGTTTTTGCTAAGTAGGTGCTAAATTCAATTGCTTCTACACTAGAAAGAACTGCAAAGGCTGTCAGGGTCTGCTCAATTTCAGCACCCTGGGGAATTTATGTTTCAGCTGATTTGGGGGGGGGCGGGGCTATGGAGCTGGTTGTTCCTAATGGCAATGAAACTGCATGCCAAGTATTATAACCTCATTGTTACAGATGAGTAAACTGAGGCTTAGGGGGGTTAAGTGACTGCTACAACATAGCTTTCTGGTAGACCGGTAATTCTTAGGTTATCTCTCCTGGATCTGTTTTCCAGGTCAGTTGTTTTTCCAGTGAGATACTTTGCACTTTCTTCTAATTTTTCAATCTTTATGTTTTGTTTGACTGACTCTAGATGCATCATAGAGTCCTTAGCTTCAATTTGACTGATGCTAAGTTTTAGTGAATTATTTTCCTCAATTAGTGTTTGAAGCTCCTTTCCCATATGTTCAGTTTTCATTTTTAGGGAGGTATTTTCTCCAGTTAGATTTTGGACCCCTGTCCTAGTTCTCCAATTTTACTTTTTAAAGTTTTGTTTTCTTCAGTGAGATTTTTTTCCAATTTGGTCACTGTAGATTTAAATTTATCTCCTACCTCTCTAATTTCAGACTAGGACTAGGACTCAGGAGTCCAGATGCCAAAGTCAGTACTCCTCCCCAGTCTAAGAAACTGTTACAAATAGTACCTGATAAAGCCCTCTGTGGCTAGGTTGCTGTCCAGCACACAGCAGGAGTTTGGATAGTATATGCTTTGCCTGTGTAGTCACTGCTTTCAATAGGTTTATGTTAACAAATAGACTTTGCTTTGAATTTTTGAGAGAAAGACCTATTTTTAAGAAATGACTCGATATTTTTTTGTTGTTACATCATTTTTCTTTCCAAATAAGTTTCCTTCTCCCACTTCCCAGAGAGTTATTAGAATAAAAGAGTAGATTATAGAAAAGCCAACATAAAAAAATTTTTTTAAAAGAAAAGACAAATTAGTTCAACAAAACTAACACATCAAACAAATTTGACATTATATGCTGTGTTCCACATTTCATACACCTCCACTTCTGCAAAGAAGGGACAGAAGTATACTTTCAAATCTAATCTTTGGAGCCAAACACAGAAAGGGCTATTTCTTTTCTTTTCTTTTTTTGTATTAATTGATTTTTATTATGTCTATTCTTTTTACATCACCCGAATTCCCCCTATTATCCCTCTCCTACCTCCTCTCAAAGAGTTATCCTTTATAAAAAGATTTTTTTTAAAGTATGAAAAAGAGGAAAGGGAGGGATCAATAAAACCAGTTAATACATGGAAAAAAAATCTGATGGGGACAGAGCTAAGATGGCGGAAAGGAAGCAGTAACTTTTCAAAGCTCCTCCAAGAATTCTGTTGCTAAACACTAAAAAGTGAATTTGAACAGATTTTAGAGTGACAGAACCCACTGGGTGATGGAGCATGGCAGATTCCCAGCCCAGGAAAGTGCCTACTCAGGTCTGGTCAGGGGAAACACAGAGCACACAGGAGCTGTACCAGTGCGGATCTTAGGGCAGACTACAGCAGAGTGAGAAGGAGCCCCAGCCAATGGACTCACCCAACCCAAGGGTGATTTGCAGCCATCTCACCACAAGACAGAGGATTACCAAAGCTGGGTAAGAGAAAACACAGGGCCTGCATCAGGGACTGCAGCTTCACCTGGGGCTACCAGCCCACAGCCTGAATATTTAAAAATTACATGCCCAAACTTCCAGAAGTCAAGATGGAAGAATAAAACCTAGTTGCTCTGATCCCCCCTCCCTGACCCAGAAAACTCAGAGATAAATGTCCCACGCAGAGTGAAATCCTGAATTAGTGGAAATGGCCTCAAGCTTGGGAGTCACTGAGGAAGGGGGAAGTGAGGCAGTATGGAGTCTAAGCCCAGGAGGGTGGATCCAGCAAGCACTAACAACACAAGCCCAAGTGTGTCTTTGTACCACCTAGGGAATTGGCAGACTTTAGCCCTGCCACTGGCCTCCAGCTACTGAGACTGCCTGAGCTATAGCCCAGAGACACAGAGATGGAAACCTGAAGTAGCCAGACCATCCCTCTCCCAAAGGTTGCTCTGTGAGCCTCATGGTAACTCAGGGGAAACACTGAGAGTACTGGCTTTGGCCTCAGTCTAGACACTCTGAGGCTACAGCTCATGAAGTGAATAACCAAACCCCTACCTCCCAACCTGAGAAGCTCAATACTTCTGCACCCCAGAAGCAGATATCCACTCTAAATATCCAAGACAGAGGCAATCACAATGGTGAAGAAGGAACCTATGAAGTCAAGGACCATAAAATCCTTTTATAGTGAGCAAGAACAACCAAATTCAGAGGAAAACATGGATTCTATACTCACACTGGAGATCACAGAAGGAAATGTGAATTGGTCTCAAGCTCAAAAAGCATTCATGGAAGACCTCAAGAGGGATTTTAAAAATGAAATTAGAGAGGTAGGAGATAAATTTAAATTTACAGTGACCAAATAGGAAAAAAAATTCTAACTGAAGAAAACAAATCTTTAAAAAGTAAAATTAGAGAACTAGGACAGGAGGTCCAAAATCTAACTGGAGAAAATACATCCCTAAAAATGAAAACTGAACATATGGGAAAGGAGCCTCAAAAACTAATGGAGGAAAATAATCCCCTGAAACTTAGAATCAATCAAATTGAAGCAAAGGACTCAATGATGCAGCAAGAGTCAGTCAAATAAAACATAAAGATTGAAAAATTAGAAGAAAGTGCAAAGTATCTCACTGGAGAAACAACTGACCTGGAAAACAGATCCAGGAGAGATAACCTAAGAATTATCAACCTACCAGAAAGTCATGATGAAAAAAGCAGCCTGGATAGCATCCTCCAAGAGATTGTCAAAGGAAACTGTCCTGATGTCCTAGAATCAGACGGTAAAATAATTATTGAAAGAATTTACCAATCTCCTCCTGAAAGAGATCCCCAATTGAAAACTCCAAGAAATATAGTAGCCAAATTCCAGAGCTACAAGGTCAAGGAGGAAATATTGCATGCAGTCAAAAAGAAACAATTCAAATATCATGGAACTACACTCAGGATTACATAGGACTTAGCAGCTTCTACATGAAAAGATCAGAGGGACTGGAATTTGATATTTCGTAAAGCAAAAAACCTAGGACAGCAACCAAGGATCAACTACCCGGCAAGATGGAGCATAATCTTTCAGGCAAGGAGATGGTTGTTTAATGAAATAAAGGACTTACAGACTTTCCTTACAAAAAAGCCAGAGCTCAATGGAAAATTCAATCTCCACTTACACGACCCAAGAAAGACATAAAAAGGTAAACAAGGAAAACACACTCACACTTACACATACATACACAGATGCACACACATGCACATAACTTGGGACTCAATAAGAGCAAACTGTTTACATCCCTATATGAGAAGTGGATACCTGTCAATATTGAAATTTGTATAAATATTGTGACATTTAAAAGGGATATACATAGCTAGAGGGTATGGGTATAAGTGAAGTAACCTGAAGATTTTTTAAAAACCCTATTAAGAGGAATAAAAGGATTATAATGAGAGAAAAGGAAAGGATAAGGCAGAAAATGGTAAATTATGCCACACAAAGAGGCATAAAAACATACTAAAGTGGAGGGGAAGGAAGGAAGGAGATGAACATCATATGAAAGCTATTTTCATTGGTTCTGATTTAAAGAGGGATCAATATAAACAGTTAAGTTTAGATTCTAAAATGAAAAGACACAAAACTCACAATAATAGAGGGAAAAGAGGGAGGGAGAGGAGCACTGTATGAAATTTACTAGCATTGGTTTGGGTTCAAGGAGGGAATAACACACTCTGTGAAGAACAAAAATCTATTGTGCCCTACAGGCAGTAGGAGGGATGGGAGGGGGTGTAAAAAGGGGGAGGGTGGTTAGAAGGGAGGGAAAGAGTAGTAAGGAGAAAGGGTAGGTAAAGGGGGGGGGACACAGGGAGGGAACACTGAGTGAGGCAGTGGCCAAAAGGAAAACTCTCAAGGAGTGGAAGGGAAAAGGAAGATACAAAGATATAAACAGCGGAGGGAATAGGATGGAGGGAAAGTCACAGATAGTAATCATGACTGTGAATGTGAATGGGACAAACTCCCCCATAAAACAGAGGCAGATAGCAGATTGGATTAAAAAACACAATCCTACAATATGCTGTCTACAAGAAACACATTTGAAACAAGGGAATATGCACAACGAAAAGGTAAAAGAATGGAGTAGAATATATTATGATTCGGCTAAAGGAAAAAAAAGCAGGAGTAGCAATCCTCATCTCAGATAAAGCAAAAGCAAATATAGATCTAATTAAAAGAGATAAGGAAGGAAACTACATCCTGCTAAAAGGCACCATTGAGAATGAAGCAATATCATTACTTTACATATATGCACCAACCAGTATAGCATCCAAATTCCTAGAGGAAAAGTCAAGGAAATTAGAGGAAGAAATAGATAGCAAAACTATACTACTGGGGGACTTCAATCTCTCCCTCTCTGAACTTGATAAATCTAACCTCAAAATAAACAAGAAAGAAGTTAAAGAGGCAAATAGAATTTTAGAGAGGCTCGATATGATAAATCTCTGGAGAAAACTGAATGGGGATAAAAAGGAATATACCTTCTCAGTGGTACATAGCACATACACAAAAATTGACCAAGTACCAGGGCATAAAAACCTCACAATTCAGTGCAGAAAGGCAGAAATATTAAATTCATCATTCTCAGATCATCATGCAATAAAAATTATATGTAATAAAGGGCCATGGAAGGATAGACTAAAAACCAATTGGAAACTAAATAATTTAATCCTAAAGAATGAGTGGTTCAAACAAGAAATTATAGAAACAATCAGTAACTTCATTCAAGAGAATGACAATAATGAGACATCATACCAAAACTTGTGGGATACAGGAAAGGCAGTTCTTAGGGGAAGTTTTATATCCCTGAATGCATACATGAATAAATTAGAGAAAATGGAGGTCAATGAATTGGGCATGCAGTTGAAAAAGCTAGAAAAAGAACAAATTGAAAATCCCCAATTAAATACTAAATTAGAAATAATGAAAACCAAGGGAGAGATTAATAAAATTGAAATTGAGAAAATTATTGAACATACAAATAAAACTAAGAGCTGGTTTTATGAAAAAAAAAAAATAAAATTGATAGACCCTTAGTCAATGTGATAGAAAAACTAAAGAAGAAAACCAAATTATGAGTATCAAAAATGAAAATAGTGAATGTACCTACAATGAAGAGGAAATTAAAACAATAATTAGGAATTCTTTTGCCCAATTGTATGCACATAAATTTGACAATCTTAATGAAATGAATGAATATTTACAAAAATATAAATTGCCCGGATTAACTGAAGAGGAAGTAAATTACTTAAATAACCCCATCTCAGAAAAAGAAATTGAACAAGCTATCAGAGAACTCCTTAGGAAAAAAAATCTCCAGGGCCAGATGGATTTACCAGTGAATACTATCAAATATTTAAAGATCAGTTGATCCCAGTACTCTACAAAATATTTGAGAAAATTGGTGAGGAAGGAGTCCTACCAAATTCTTTTTATGACACAAATATGGTACTGATACCTAAATCAGGGAAAGACAAAACAGAGAAAGAAAATTATAGACCAATCTCCCTCATGAATATAGATGGGAAAATTTTAAATAAAATATTAGCAAAAAGACTATAGCAACGTATCAAAAGAATAATACATTTTGATCAGGTTAGATTCATTCCAGGAAGCAAGGATGGTTCAATATTAGGAAAATGATCAGTATCATTGATCATATCAACAATAAAACTCGAAGAAACCATATGATTATCTCAATGGATGCAGAAAAAACTTTTGACAAAGTACAACATCCATTCCTATTAAAAAACACTAGAAAGTATAAGAATAAATGGAGTTTTCCTTAGAATAATAGGTAGCATCTATTTAAAGCCATCAGCAAGTATTATATGTAATGGAGATAAGTTAGAAGCATTTCCAATAAGATCAGGGGTGAAAGAGGGATGTCCACTATCACCCCTCTTATTCAATCTGGTACCAGAAATGTTAGCAGTAGCAATTAGAGAAGAAAAAGAAATCAAAGGAATCAAATTAGGCAAAGAAGTGACTAAGATATCACTCTTTGCAGATGATATGATGATATACTTGGAGAAACCTAGAGAATCAAGTAAAAAACTTCTTGAGACAATAAATAAATTTAGCAAAGTTGCAGCATACAAAATAAACCTATATAAATCCTGAGCATTCCTATATATTTCTAATAAAGTCCAACAGCAAGAGATAGTAAGAGAAACCCCATTTAGAGTTACTGTGTACATTATAAAATATTTGGGAATCTACCTGCTGAAACAAACTGAGGACCTATATGAACACAACTACAAAACACTTTTCACACAAATAAAATCTGATCTAACTAATAGGAAAAACATCAATTGCTTGTGGCTGGGTCGAGCTAATATAATAAAAATGACAATTTTACCTAAATTAAATTGCATATTTAGTGCCATACCAATCACTCTACCAAAAAATTTCTTTATAGAGCTAGGAAAAATAGTGACAAAATTCATTTGGAAGAAAAAAAATTCCAGAATATCCAGGCAATTAATGAAATGAAATGCTAGCAAAGGTGGCCTAGCCATACCAGATTTTAATCTGTGTTATTCAGCAGCAGTCATCAAAACTACTTGGTACTGGCTGAGGAATATAGTAGTGGATCAATGGAATAGATTGGAATGGAATAGACTCAGTAGTCAACAATTATAGTAATATACTGTTTCATAAATCCAAAGACCCCAGTTTTTGGGATAAGAACTCACTATCTGACAAAAAGTGCTTGGAATACTGGAATATAGTATGTCAGAAACTGGGCATAGACCATCATCTAACACCATACACCAAAATCAAGTCTAAATGGGTACACGATCTCGGTATAAAGGCTGATACTCTAAGTAATCTGGGAAAGCAAGGAATAGTTTACCTGTCAGATTTATGGAGTAGGGAAGACTTTATGACCAAAGAAGAGTTAGAGAGCATTATAAAATACGAAATGGATAATCTTGATTACATTAAATTGAAAAGTTTCTGTACAAACAAAGCCAATATAACCAAGATTGAGAGGGAAGTGGGAAATTGGGAAAGAATTTTTACAAATAGTGTCTCTGATAAAGGCCTCATTTCTAAAATATACAGTGAATTAAGTAAAATCTAAAAGAATACAAGCCATTCCCCAATTGATAAATGGTCAAAGGATATGAACAGGCAATTTTC
>CM053582.1:30917027-30962419 GCA_028627135.1 Pseudochirops cupreus | reverse complement strand
GTGAAGACTAAAGCCTCCTTCTCAGAACAATGTTTTTAGATGCATATAATAAAATACATAAGATTCTAAAGGAAACCAGGTGTATTGAAGTAGTAACCAATTTAAAAATAAAAACAAATTCACAGACCCTTTCTTAGAATAATATTTTTAAAACATAAAATACATAGAATTGTTTTAAAAATCAATTATTTTGAAATATAATTATCAAAGTATAAAACCCCCCACTAAATCAATGAAGCCTATTTTAAGAAGCCCTCTCTAGATGGAGAGTGGTAGTCAGTCAACTAGCATTTATTAAACACCTACTACATACCAGACACTGTGCTAAGATTTAGGGATACAAAGAAAGGCAACACAAACAAAGGAAAAACTAGTCCCTGCTCTCAAGGAGCTCACAATCTAACTAAAGAAAGAAACAACATGCAAACAAACCTATACAGGAGAAAACCTATACAGGATAAACTGAGGGTAATCCCAGAGGGACAACATTAAGATTAAAGAGAAGTGGTAAAGATTTCTTGTGGAAGGTGAAGCTTTAGCTAAGACTTGAAAGATACCAGGGAAGCAAGGAAGGGAGATGAGGAGAGAGAGGCATAGTGGGTAGCCAGCAAAAATTCATGGAGCTGTGAAATGGAGGTTCTGGTTCCCAAGTAACAGGGAGGAGGCCAGTGCCACTGGGTCTCAGAATATGTGAATGAAAGGAAAGTCTAAGAGCAATGGAAAGGTAGGAATGGGCCAGGTTATGAAGGGCTTTAAAAGCCAAAAGATTTTATAGATTGTGGATATGATAGACAGCTGAGTGGCAGCTAGGTGGTGCTGCAGTAAATAAGAGCACTGGGCTGGGAATCAGAAACACTTCTCTTCAGGAATTCAAATCAAGCTTCAGACACTTACTAGCTGTGTGACCCTGGGCAAGTCACTTCACCCTGTCTGCCTTAGTTCTTCATCTGTAAAATGAGCTGGATGGAGAAGGAAATGACAAACCACTCCAGTATCTTTGCTAGGAAATCCCCCCAAAAAGGGATCACAAAGAGTCAGACACAATTGAGATGACTAAAAAACAACGTAATAAAGAATGTGTGAGTGTGTGTGTATGTGTGTGTGTGCACGTGTGTGTGTGCACGTGTGTGTGACCACACCTGTATTTTAGGAAGATTAATTTGACAACTGGATAGAGGATGGGCTGGAGTAGGGAGAGAGATGAGGTAGGGAGGTCAACCAGCAGGTTACTGCAATAGGCTAGGAAGGAGGTGATGAGAGCCAGCACCAGCATCAGAAGGAAGGAAGAGGGAGATTTGAGAGATGTTACAAAAGTAAAAGTGACAGTACTTGACAATTAATTAAAGCAGAAACTTTAAATTAAACTGGACACAGAAGAGACCTTCAGCATGAGACGCCAACTGATATGGCTGATGGCCCAGGCTATTTGGAGCTGGAGCCTATGGCAGAGAAGACTGGAAGGATTCCAGAGACTGAGATCTGCAATGTTAGCACAGGTGACTGGCTTTACAACACTATCAATCACCCACTCTCAGAGCCTGGGAGGTGGGACCAGAGACTGCATGGTTTCCATCACTTAAAAAGGATCAACCTGAAGAGGTAAAATAATTTTTCATTTGGAAAAAAAATATTTTTGGACTTTTTTAAAATTTAAAGTCCACTTTGGTTCAGGTTGTCTGTTGAACCAAGAAGTCCAGGGTTTTAAAGAACATACTACAAGGAATGGCTTAAGGAAGAAAATGAAGCTCAAGGAACTGTCTCCTTGGATGTTAAGCTAATGGTTCTTAGAGCTATGTACACAGAGTATCAGAATAAAGGAGAATACATATAAAAAAGTATTCTTCATTAGGCCAAAATGTAGCACATATTGTATCTATCCCTCTCCAGCACAGATGCTAGAACAAAGACCTCTCTAAGCAACACTTTATTCTTGTAACATTCTAGCCCCAAGTCAGCTACAAAAAGTACGATTTATATGTAAGTACAACATCCAGACAAGTGGAATCATGATCAAGTTTCCAACAGTCATCAATAACGCTTTAAGGTTTAAAATTCTTATATGGTATTATACTTCTTGGAGTCAAGTCAACAAGCATTTATTAAGTGCTTACTATTTGCCAAGCATTGGGCTGTTTGACAGAGATACAAATACAAGTAGAAAGAAAGATAGTCCCTGCCCTCAAGGGGATTACCTTTTAACGGAGGAAGACAATACATAAAAGAGACTTGAAAAGTTCTTTGAGTTAGGTGGGGGGGGGGGGGTTAGGGAGGAAGAGTCAGGAATGGAAGAAGGAAGACATTGACATGAGTAAGAAATGCCCAGGACAGGAAGCGTAAATGGGTTGTGATCTGCATCATTCAAGGGAATGCCTGCTCTAAATGCCCCCCAAAGCATTTCCTCATGCACAAGAGAAGACAAAAAGGGGATTGATTTTTGCTTGCTTTATTCTAGTTTTCAGAAAATCTATGTCTTGAGTAAAGTTTAACAATTTTTATTTTCCTTCCAATTCTTTCCTCCAGAGTTTTATTTCATGTTTTGTCTTCTTCTTCATTTGTTTTAGGTATTTATATAATGTTTCTGGAAAATACATTTTTTCCTTAGAGTTTGTTTGCAGTTGTTAGTCACTGGCTCCTTTCAAGGGGATATATATGTATATGTGTGTATGTGTGTATATGTATATATATTTTTATATATGTACATATAAATATATATGTGTATATATACACACATATATACATATATAAGTATATCTGTACATATACATGCATATATTACATATGTGTGTAATATGTTCATATTAATCAATGTTTTATTTTATTTCTCTTTCCAGTTTTAGAGCTAAAATTGAGGCTTTGGGCCAGAGTCAGGCTCTTTCCCCTTCTATGCCTTGGGTAAGGATAGTCAGTCCTGGGTTCCTGGGGTGACCTCCACCTCCTGGGGTTAGAGCCTTCTGGATATTTGCAGTTTAGAGTGTGGGATCTTCAGGACCCTTTCTGGCACCTCAGAACACCTGAGCCTGTAGTATTGTGGTAACAGGCTGGTTGGTGCTACACTGTGCACTAGTCATTGCCTACTACAATTATCCTGGGGCTTCCAAAGTCCCCTATCTGGGGCTTTCTGATCATTCTATGGGTTTCTAAGGGTAACCTAATCATCTGAAAAAAAGTGGAGACTGGGACACAGAGCTTCACAGGCTACACGCGTCCTGCTTTTGGTTGAGGTGAGACTGGCTTTGCCAGTGGTTTTCCTATTGCCAGCAGCCTTCTGACTTTCTGTTGCAGTTTGGAGGTGGAAGATGTCACTCACTATAGTTTCTAAATGTATTTCCTGATCATTATTCAATCTGGTGTGAACTTCAGGGTTTTGCTGGCCTTAAGCTGCTTCCTCATTTGCAAAATTAGGATAATAATAGCACTTTCATCACAGAATTATTGTGAGTACCAAAGGAGATAACCCATGTAAAGAACTTGGTTAATCTTATTAAAAAGCTACGTAAGTGTTAGCTATGATGATGTAAAATTTGAGTAGTCTTGCCTTCAGTTTAGACGCACATCTTGGCAGGGAGTCAAGTGTTGAAAGTCTACCAAATACTTTCTTCACAACAGCCCTGTGAGGTAGGTAGTAAAAGTATTATCCCCATTTTATAGATGAAGAAACTGAGGCTCAGAGAGGTTAAGTGAGTTGCCAAGGGTCACAGAGATAGTCTGGGTCAAGATCTAAACCCATATTTCTCCTGACTCCAAGCCAAGGGAGTGATACCTCTGTGCAATACTGTCATCCATGGTAATCCTATATAAATAGTTGCATTCCAGTGTCAGACCAAGAAATAGGCTCATGTCTATTTCCCTTTCTCCCCACCTCTACTACCACCACCACCCAAAAGTCAGTTTTCTCATTAGCTTGACAATGTAGTCAATGCTCATGGAAGACTAATGATAAAAATAATAACTGATGTTTCTATAGGGTTTTAAGAGGTATAAAATGATTGACATACACACGTCAAATCAGTTTCACTATAGTCCTGGCAGTTACTGTTTTATTTATTCATTCATTCATTTTGCTTTTTAATTTTTTTTAACATTTGTTTTTAAAACCTTGATTTCCAGATTCTTTCCCTTCTTCCCTCCTCACCAGCCCCCACTGGAAAGACAAGCAATTCAATATAGGTTGTACACGTGTAGCTACTCAAAAACATTTCCATAGTAGTTATACTGTGAAAGACTGTATTTCCCTCCATCCTATCCTGCCCTCCACTTAATCTATTTTCTACTTTGACCCTGTCCATTTTCAAAAGTGTGTGCTTCTAACTACCTTCTCCCCCAATCTGCCCTACCTTCTCTCATCCCCCCTCTTAGCCCCTTCCCCCTCTACTTTCCTGTGGGGCATGATACCCAATTGAATGTGTATGTTATTCCCTCCTTAAGCCAAATCCAATGTGAGTAAGGTTGGCCCATTCTCTTTCACCTTCCTGCTCTTCCCCCCACTGTAACTCTTTTATATGAGATAATTTACCCTATTCTATCTCTCCCTTTCTCCTTCTCCCAATATATTCCAATATATTCCTCTCTTACCTCTTAATTTTATTTTTTTAGATATCATCCCTTCATATTCAACTCATCCTGTTCCCTCTATGTATACACGTACACACATATATACACTCACATATATATTTATATACATATACATCCTCCTATACATACATATATGTATGTATACATATATATTCTCTTAACCTATCCTCATACTGAGAAAAAGTCTCATGAGTTACTTATCCTTTTTACATGGAACGTAAATAGTTCAAGTTTAATAAGTTACTTATGATTTCTTTTTCCTGTTTACCTTCTCATGCTTCTCTTGCTTCTTGTATTTGAAAGTCAAATTTTCTGTTCAGCTTTGTTTTTTTTTTCATCAAAAATGCTTGAAAGTCCTCTATTTCATTGAATAACCATATTTTCCCCTGAAGCATCTCAGTTTTGCTGGGTAGGTGATTCTTGGTTTTAATCCTAGCTCCTTTGACCTCTGGAATATCATATTCCAAGCCCTTTGATCCCTTAATGTAGAAGCTTGTGTTATCCTGATTGTGTTTTGACAGTACTCAAATTGTTTCTTCCTGACACCTTGTAATATTTTCTCCTTGACCTGAGAACTCTGGAATTTAGCTATAATACTCCTAGAAGTTTTCTTTTTGGGATCTTGTTCAAGAGGTGATCAGTGAACTCTTTCAATTTCTATTTTGCCCTCTGGTTCTAAAATATCATGGCAATTTTCCTTGAGAATTTCTTGAAGGATGATTTCTAGGCTCTTTTTTTGATCATGGTTTTCAGGTAGTCCAATAATTTTTAAATTATCTCTCCTGGATCGATTTTCCAGGTCAGTGGCTTTTCCAATGAGATATTTCCCATAGCCTTCTATTTTTTTCATTTGTTTGGCTATGTTTTATAGTATCTTGATTTCTCTAAAGTCATTAACTTCCATTTGCTCCAATCTAACTTTGAACGAATTATTCTCTACAGTGAGCTTTTGAAATTCCTTTTCCACCTGGCCAATTTGTTTTTTAAGGCATTCTTCTCCTCATTGGCTTTTTGGGCCTCTTTTGCCATTTAAGTTAGTCTATTTTTTGAGGTGTCATTTTCTTCAGTATTTTTTTGGGTCTCCTTTAGTAGGCTGTTGACTTGCTTTTTGTGATTTTCTTGCATCATTCTCATTTCTCTTCCCAATTTTTACCTCACTTCTCTTATTTGATTTTCAAAATCCTTCTTGAGCTGCTCCATGGCCTGTAAACAATTCATACTTTTCTTGGAAGCTTTTTTTTTGGAGGGAGGAAGGCAGGGCAACTGGAGTCAAGTGACTTGCCCAAGGTCACATGGCTAGTTTTTGTGTTAAGTGTTTGAGGCCAGATTCAAACTCAGGTCCTCCTGACTCCAGGGCCAGTGCTATATTCACTGCGCCACCTAGCCACCCTACTTGGAAGCTTTTGATGCAGGAATTTTGACTTTGTTGTCTTCTTCTGGTTCCATGTTTTGATCCCTTTTGTCCCCAAAAAAGGATTCTATGGCTTACTTGTGCTTTGTCTGCTTGCTCATCTTGCCAGCCAATTACTTGACTTTTGAGTTCTTTGCCACAGTAGAACTCTTCTTCCACAGTGGAGAGAGCTGTGTCCCAAATTGCTGGGGTTTTCACAGTTGCCAAAGCTATGAGGAGGGTGCCCTCTCTTCAGCCCCCACAAGCTTTGGCACACTAGCATTCCTCACCCCAGGATCACCACGCAAGATAGTGACCCAGATCCAAGGAGGTCAAAGCAAGAGTGATTACTCTCTGAATGGTCACTTAGTCCCCCTAAGATCTACAGGCCAGGAGCTCGGAGTCAGCCACATGGCAGCAACTGCACCTACCTTGCCTCTGCCCCCTCTCGCCCTGGGGGCAGGGCCAGACAGTGCTCTTCTGTCACCCAGTTGCAACATATTTCCCCACTGACCTTTTGCTTTCTCTTTGGTGTGAGAAGTCTGGAAACTGCCATAGCTGCCAGTGATTCACTCTCCTGAAGTGTGCTCTGGCCAGTCTGGGCTGCTGGTCAGGGCCACCCCCGGTGTGGGCCCACATGGGGTTGTGCTTGGCTCCCAGTCTGGTGCAATAGACCCTTCTTCTGCCAGGCTGCCTTCAGTGGGATATTTGTTTCTCTCTGTCACTTTGTGTGTTCTGTAGCTCTAAAATTTGTTTAGAGTCATTCTTTACCAGTATCAGAGGTGGTTGGAGCAGGAGCTGAAGCAAGTTCCTGCTTTTACTCCACCATCTTGGCTCTGCCCTAGCAGGTACCGTGATACCCATTTTACATGTGAGCAAACCAGAAAGTTGTGATTTGCCTAAAGTCAACAAGCTAGTGAGTATCAAAGGCAGGATTCAAATCTACTTTTCCTGACTCCAAGTTCAACAGGCTCTGCCCTATCCCTCAATACCTAAGAAAATTTTGTGGTTTGCTACATTAACTTTATTAAACCCAGAAATGTAGGCCTAGACTGCAAATCTTTTTTTTTTTCCCCCAAAATCACCAAACTGCAGTCAGGCCGTATTTCTAGCCTTTGCCTTGCTGTATTGGCATATACATTATCAAAGCATCCCAGAGGCTCAGTGTTTGAGGGGAATCCATCTAATCCAACACTCACCAGAACAAGAATTCCTTCTTCTACAACAGCCTGGTACAATTGGTCACACAGAAGATGGCTGATGACAAGTCACTGCTTTCTGAAGCAACCCTTTACACTTTTCAAAGACAGTATGGTATAGGCCATAGAAGGTTGGTCTCAGGATAGGAAGACTTGGGTCTGAGTCCCCTGCTGTGACACAATGGTGACAATAAGCAATTTTCTGTACTTTCACTGTTTTATGCATTTTCCTAGTGGTTCTCAAAGTGTGGTCTGGGGACCCCTTTCTGCAAGGAAAAGGCCTTCATGAGGTCAAAACTACATTCATAATAATACTAAGATGTTTTAATTTCTAATAGTCCACATATTGATAGATATAACACATATAAATAAAAGCTCTTTGTGGGGTCCTCAACATTTTTAAATGTAAGGGGGTCCCGAGACCAAAAAGATTGAGAACCATTATTCTAAGGCCATAAGTAGCATTGGGAGAAGGCCCTTATCTGGGAGTTTCTTGTGTTTCTTGTACCAATTAAATCACAGGTCCAGAATCTACTTTATCCATAATTGAAATCATACTTCCACTTCTGTAGCCTCCTCCCATTGTTCCTGGCTCCAAACAAATGAGCCTCTTCCACATGACAATTATTCAATTATTTGCAGATGGCCATCATGAGGCAGTGTTGCATAATGGAGAGAATCCCTCATTTGCAATGAGAAGACCTGGTTCTGAGACCCAGCTTTGCCACTTATTACCTCTGTGACCATGGGCAAGTACTTCACACTGTAAGTTTCACCTTTCTCTTCTGTAAAATGAGGAGTCTTCCAAGATCCCATCTAATGCTAAATCCTGAGATTATACTTCCCCTCTACTAAAGTCCTGCATCCAAGGCCACCTCATGGCAGGGATGTCATGGGTGGGTTCTCTCTAGAAAGTTCTAGCTATGCTAGTGGGATGCAAGTGCCATTTGGGACCTGCCAAGTTGGAAAGAACTGAAGTAGCCATATGGGATCTCCAAGCTGACCCCAGTATTTCTGCTTGTCATAGTATCTCCTGAAGATCATCTACTAACAGAAAGGTCACATGGATAAAATCATTGATATATGCAGTACTGTAGTATTTCAAGCATTTCATTTTATCTGTTCCCCTTTGTACTTTAATTCTTAGGGTGGGCTATTTGAACAATTTTGTTCAGACTGGGTCTGAACAGGGTCAGAGACTTCTTTAAGAGAACTAAAGCCATACTGAGAGCATTGGAGAGACAGTAGAGGACCTGCAAAAACCAGCACAGCAGAGAACAGTGACATCATCAATGGATATCTGCCCCCTTTGAACCACTGATGTGCCTTTCAGATGTGTCCCCTGTTGAACAATGCCAAGTATTAAACACACCAGGCAATCTTTCTCTAAGAGTGTGCCCTTTCCCCTCTTCTGGTGTGGGAACTGAGGTGGAAGTGTACCCCATATGTGGGTCTTCTGTCAGTTTATTTGCTGTGATTTTGAATAAATGTGTCCTCTGGTTAGCTGGAAAATGTAAACATCAGTGGGGGTTCCTGCTCTCTGATTTTGAGTAAGTGTTGAAACCCCCCCACACACACACACATATTGCTTAGAAATAAAGGTCACTTTTCTGGTGGCCCACATATTGGAGTGCCCTAGGAGTTGCATTGAGAAAACTTCTAGAAGAGCCGTTATGTTTATTTCCCAAACAGCAGGATAGAGAAATTGGGGATATGCATCTGGCTCCTTATGGACATCTATGTAAGTTGTGCATTTTATAAAGTGCTTTGAAAGGCTGCAAAATTTTTCACAAAGGAAATATTTACTTGAAAAGGTATAATTTCAAGTACACACATTTACTCACCCCAATATGTGTTTCACTTAATCCTCGTGCCCCTTTTGCAAAAGAGAGGAAAGAGGAATTAGGTACATTGTCCGTTCCTGGGAAGTTGGAGAGGGCACTCTCAGTTCCAAGTTTATTGCCCGCCCCGGGGCCTGAGCCTCCGGCACCCTGGCTTCTCAGGCCTCTTTTGTTGGATGGGTTCCTATGTTGGGTTGGTGACTGCATCACTCTGTCTACAAAACAGGCTCCAGAGTCTCCATTGGCTCGAACTCCCTGGCTCTGGAGGCTCCCCTCCAGCACTAGAAACTGGGGCCAAGCCATAGAAAGTCAAAAACAAACACCCCTGGGGCCCATTCCTCAAAACCACACCTGGTGGGCAGCTTGGTGAGGAGATGAAGACAGGTAAAGAGTGACTCACCAGGCAGCCAATCAAATGAGGGCACCCGAACCACGTGGCAGGAAAGTCACGAGCTTCATGTTGGGCAAAATAGAGCATGCTCAAAAGCCAAATTCCACATACTGCTAGTAAAGGTGCAGGCTGCTCATATAAATTGGGCCGAGCTCCATTTATCTATTGTTGAAAAACGGGGTTACCTATTAAAGCTTTCCGGGCTCAATTCTCCTCCCCTTTTGTCCTCTCCCCTCGTCTTTGCTTCGCTCCCCTAGACTTCCAGAAGCTGTGCTGTGTGGCCTGTCTCTAGGCCTCTCACTACTCCTAGGCAAGTACTCAGGTAGGTAGATCCTCCCTGAGTTCTGGTGCCCACCCCCTCAAAAAAATACCCTTCTCAAGAGAAGCTTACCTCCCTTCCCCCCACCCCCATCCCCGCCTCTGCCATAGACCTGCAGGCGGGGAGGTCCAATTCCCACTGCCAAAAATCAGGCAGTTCTAGGGAGTTTTCTGGAGAGCTGCAATGCAGGTCTGACACGTTAGGTGGAGCACCCAGACAGTGAAGACCAACAGTGGTGAGGTGTAGACTGGCATTTCCTCAGCTCTCCTAGAGTTGGGCTACCAAATACTTTCTTCACAACAACTCTGTGAGGTAGATAGTAAAAGTATTATCCCATTTTATAGAAGGAAAAAAAAACAAGGTTCAGAGAGGTTAAGGAACTTGAAGGCCAAGAGAGCTGAAGATTGTAGCGGCTGAAGAAGTTGAAGCTGGTGGTGGTAGACTCTTTTTTTGGTCTTTCCCAGAGAACAGTAGAGACCCTGGAAGGGTCAGCAGAGAACTGCAGCAATGCCATTACCTTTGAACTGTGCCTTCCAGGTGTGTTCTCTGGCCAAGGGCTCTCCAGGAGTGTGCCCTCTCCCTTCTGGTGGTGTGGAAACTGATGAGAAAGTGAATCTCATATGACTAATAAAATAATATTCGTAAAGTGTTTAATACAGTGTCTCATACACAGTAGGTGCTGTATCTATCCATCTATCCATCCGTCCATCCAGCTATCTACCTGTCTATATTTATTCCCTTCCCCCTTCTCTTATTCTACTTCCATAGCCAAAATTGTTTATAGGTCCAAGAACAACTAGGGTAGGAGTCAGAGAAAAAAATAAGCCACAAGCATAGGGTTTTTATTGCTCAGAGGAAAATTCTTCCAATAATAAAAAAATAGGTGCAAAAAGAGGCAAAGGCATCCTAGTGGACAGTGTTTGAAAACCTGCTCTTCCCAAATGAAATGGTGGCAAAGGGAATCCATGAAACTAGATGGCAGCAGATCCACAAAGTCCTTTTTAATAAAGCACAACAGAACAATGTGAATGGAACCCAAGGAAGAAACAATTACTGTTACAGATAACAAGCTGAAAAGCAAGATGTTACTTTTGAGTACCCAGTGATCCAATTGTAAATGCAGAAATGATTCTGGACTATCGTTCATTTAAAAAATTGCAATGAAGAGAATGTTGGATTTAGATTCAAGGAACATGAGGATAAATCTGGACTACATGTCTGACCTTGGCCAAGTCTTTTAATCTTTTGGGGCCCAGTTTACTCATCTATGGGTCATATGAAGGGGCTAGTCTAATTAGCTGCCAAATTCTAACTTTAAATCTATGATCCTATGATCTGTTCCTTTGTGTTTTGTTTTTAGAGGAAGGTGGGGAGATGCTTCTGTGGTTTCATTGGTGTGAAGAAATCCCTGGTGTAGAAACTCCCTCCATCAATGCTGTTTGGAAAGTTGTAACTTATAGACTTGACCAAAGAATTGTCTAAAACATTGAGAAGTTAAATGACTTGATTGTGGTTGGACGCCTACTGTATGTCTGAAGCAGACCAAGTTTTCCTAAGTCTGTCCACTATGGCATATTGCCTTTCCTATAGTAATTCCTTTTTCTAACACTTAGAAAAACCCAGAGAGGAAGTTAAGTGGAAAAATGCATTGTGGCAGGGAAACCTCTGAGTCTCACAGGTGGAAGAAAGAGAAACCTGGGGAGCTCAGTGGGAAATAAGCAGTGTCTCTGAGAGTTTTAACATCAGAAGGCAGTATGGACCAGGAAGGAAGAATGCGTTGTGGCAGGGGAAGCTTCCTTCCTTATTTCTGATTGTTTTTAACTGAAACAATTTTTACCCTTAAGATGATTTTTATCCTTTAGTAAAATAATAAGTAGCTAGGTGGCACAGTGGATACAGCATTGGCCCTGGAGTCAGGAGGACCTGAGTTCAGACCTGACCTCAGACACTTACAAGTTGTGTGACCCTGGGCAAGTCACTTAACCCTGATTGCCTCCATGAAAAAAAGGAAAAAAAATAAAAATAATGAGATTTTTTTATTGCAAAACTATTGTCAATGCCAAAATGAGGATATGTATAAACACTTATATGAAACCTAGGAGATCCAGTCAAATAGTGAATACTTTATTCACTGCCAAGCATTGGAGTATTAAGAAACATTAAATATGTCTAACTGAATTTTTCAGTATTCAGCTGGATATTTGTTTTTGGAGCAACTTAGACTCTATAATACCTTATTATCCTGAAAAGCTTAGTTTAGCTCCCCAAGAAGCAATTCATTTCAGCTGTGTGTGAATACATATCTGATTTGATGGTGTTAACTGGCTCAACCAAAGTGGCAAGAAGTGTATTTTGGTTATAAATATGTAATGCTAACAATGACAATTCTCATTTCTAGTACTCTCTAAGATGTACAAAGTGCATTCTTCCAACAACTCTGTGAGATAGGTATATCTGCAGAGGGAAAACAAACCAGGACTCCAAATTCTAGCTCATTGAACATATACCAATATTTTCCATTGAAAAGTAAACATGTATTCAAACATCTGGCTTTTCTGACTGGCTGATTCTAGATACGCTGTTGTTTTGGGATCATTTAGACAATGCCTAAGCTCAGCTGTAAATGTATCTGTCATATAATCATTAAACACATGGAATGAGAAAGATGCCATAGGATTGGAAAAGGGAAAATGTCCTCATTTTCAGCAAAAGGAAAGAGTAGAATCTGTAAGCTGTAGGCCAATGGTTTTGGCAATGGTTACTGGAAAAAGTGTAGAAGAGATTATGAAATGGAAGGGCAGTGAATATTTAGGAAAGGAAGCAGTTATCACATAGAACCAGGCATGACTTCAAAAATAGGATCTGCCAGAGTAATCCAATTTCCTTTTTTGACAGGGTTACTAGACTGGTTTGGTGGATCACATAAATGCTGTGCCTCTAAATTACACAAATTTTATGAAAGCGTTAAAAAAAATCTATTCATGTGGACAGGATGGAGAGATGTGGTCTAGGAATAGTGCTTTTAGGTGGATTTGGAACTGATTGAGTGACTAGACTCCAAGTATATAGTCACTAACGATTCTCTGTCAGATTCAATGGAGGTCTATAGTGGAATGTTCCTGGGATGTGTCCTTGGCCTTGTTCTCTTTAACAATTACTTGAATGAAGACATACGTGGCATGTGTGTTCAAGTTGTGAAATATATTGAATGTAATGGTTCACCTTTTAAAATGCTTTACAATAATTTGCAAGTGGGAATTTTCCACATTACTTCCATAAACCAATATTTGGAGGAATCATTTAAGGTATGGTAGAAAAAAGACTAGCTCTCAGTTAGATGACCAGGGTTCCAGTCTAACCTTTGAAACTTACTACCTGTGTGCCTGCTAACTGAGTTCCATTTTCCTCCTGTGTACAATGAGCAGACTGGACTAAATGGTCTCTGAGGTTCCTTCCAGCTCTTGAGCAATGCTCTCATTTCAGTTGATCTCTATCCTAAAGTAGTATATGCTGCTTCAGGAAGGTGTAACCCTCCTTGATGGTCATTAAGCAGAAGCCAGTTGACCAATTGTTGGGTATTATAAAGAGGAACCTTGCAACCTTTTCTGCAATTTAGTTTTAGGGAGTTGCACAGAGCATTGGGAGGTTAACTTGTCCAGGGTCACATACCTAAGATGTGTCAGAAGATAGACTCGAACCCATGTGTTCCCATTTCTGAGGTGTGGGTTGGACCAGATGGTCTCTGAGGTCTTTTTCAACACTGAGATTCTTTGATGCTATGATTTTACTTACTTTTCAAACAGGTTTGTTTTTTAATTTTCTGTGTTTAGTTTGTAAGTATCTTTGAAATTTTGCTGGAATTATGGAATCCCTTTTAAAAATATATTTGGCAGTATAACACACACTGTATATCATAAGCACCAGAAGTAAATCCAAATTGGAGATACTTGCATTTTTTCTATATTTAGGATTTGATACTAGTTTCACCTGTTTTTCTCATTGTTTTGAGTCCTTATAATTAGCACTGTTGCTTTCACATCCCTTCATATGTTCAGCTTTATCCTTTTATCCCTAATGAACTTTGGTACCAAAAATATAGTTATATATAAATATATATAAAATATAGTTATAGATAATGTAGTTACATATAAATATATAATGTAATTATATATAAATATATAAAATGTAGTTATATATCAATCTATATAAAATGTTGTTATACATAAAAATATGATCAGTACACTCTGGCTCTGTGAAGTCACTCTGGCAAATATGTTCTTAAGTATTATCCATTGTTAGGTATGTGAACTGCTTCATTCTTGACCAATAAGAAAGTGACTTTTTGTTCATTCAATCAATTTCAGTCTCTAATGATGTCCAGGGCAGCTAGGTGTTGGTGCAGTACACAGAACTCTGGGTCTGGAGTCAGGAAGACCTGAGTTCAAATCCAGCCTCATATAAGTATTAGCTGTGTGAACCTGGGCAAGTCATTTAACCCCGTTTGCCTCAATTTCTTCTTCTTTAAAATGAGCTGGAGAAGTAAATGGAAAGCCACTCTAATATCTTTGCCAAGAAAACCCTACATGGGGTCATGAAGAGTTAGACATGACTGAAATGACTGAATAACAACAGTGGATGTCCACTTTGAGTATACACATTATGTGCAACCAAGACAGCCAAGTGGACAGGTTTAGTATACATGTATATGTCTACCACTATAACTTCTTTATTCATGGGGTAGTGTGAAAAACAATGCTCTTTTAAATCCTCTTCAGTTCTGACATTATGGAAGTGAAGCTCAGTTCAAATTCAGCAGCTTCTTATATATTGGCAATGTTTGCAGGCTAATACTGAGAATCTGGATTTGGTAATGTAAGCACAGCTTTATGGTGCACTGATTCTCTGATTCTCCTTTGAGGGTGTATGTGTGTGTGTGTGTGTGTATGCATGTGTGTGTACACACATGTATGTTTACACCTGCTACCAAGTCAAAAAGAGGTAGAGACTAGACCTGTAATTTCATTGGTATAGGCAACTCCTGGAGGAAGAAATCTTTACCAATGCAGGTCACCAACTTTTCTGCAATTTAGTTTTAGGGAGTTGCACAGAACATTGGGAGGTTAACTTGTCCAGGGTCACATAGCTAAGATGTGTCAGAGGATAGACTTGAACCCATGTGTTCCTGTTTCTCAGACTTGCCCTCTATATATTCTATACCATGTTTCCTAAGTTTAAAAGAATAGTAAACATATAAAGGAATTGGTATTCTAGGCTTATTATGATTTTCTTTGCTTTAGGCATTTTCCTCCTATAGCACCCAGGGATAACCCATTGCACGCATGGACTCCAGGAAACCTACCTCAGCATCTAGATTCTATGTGGATCTTCATCCTTTCACTACCATAGCTCATGAGCTCACACTGATTACTTTTACTGGTCAGAGAGAGGACACAGTTCAAATTAAGGACTTTTAATGAAATAGCATAATAAGAAAAGTAGTAATAGACCGCCACTCCCCAGACATGGGGCACATTCACCCACAAGAAGACACAGAATCAGTGGAAAGAGTGGATATGCATAGGAATTATGTGAGGGAGCATGCAAATAGATAATGTGTGTAGCCAACACAGGTCAGAGGGGCATACACAGGGAATATGTGGCCAATACACAGATCGAAGTGCAAATCATGCTTCTGAAGCTGCAGGGCCACCAGAGTCTTTTTTTTTTCTTTTGCTTTTTGTAGGGCAGTTGGGGTTAAGTGACTTGCCCAAAGTCACACAGCTAGTAAATGTGTCAAGTGTCTGAGGCCGTATTTGAACTCAGGTCCTCCTGACTCCAGGACTGGTACTCTATTCACTGCACCACCTAGCCGCCCCCACCAGTGTCTTTTGATACTGTAATTATGTTGCCCTGCTGGACCTGCTCTTCAAAAGGTATGGCAATACTACTGCTTTCCTGCAGGCATTGCCACTGTCTCTGACTTCTGAGTTTCATATCTTCAGGGACCAATGCTGGCCACCTTAGCTTTTCTGTGCTGAGGTATGATTACAAGAAACCTTCATCTTGATAAGTAGAGGCTGATAGCCTTTTAATCTTATCTATGAGCCATCACACTTAATCAAGCAACAGTTGCCCTCAATCCTGCCCCTAACCCTGATAACAGCCAGACAAAGCATAACCTGACTAAGATCAGGTCCCTAGTTTTAGTTATCTATGCCTGGTCCTGAATTGCAGTCTATCGTCTCAGACAATTGTCTGATATGCTTAGAAATTCTAGTTAGGAGATACTATAATAAATTGGGAAAAAGCAATGGTTTCTGGAGTAAGAAGTTCAAGGCTCAAATCCCACCTTTGCTACTATCTATATGACCTTGACCATGTCCTTTAACTTTCTTAGACCTTAGTTCCTCACCTACTAAGTGAGAGAATTGGACTAGATGTCCTGAGTAATGTTCTAGCTCTCTGATCCTTATAATTTTCATTTAATCACTTACAGAGATTCTGTTCCTCACAAATCCATCTCACTGGGTTCAGTTAAGGAAACCACATTGAAAACTATGGGGAGGAAGCCAAGCTAAAAAGCTTACTTTACTCCCAAGATCTTCTCTGGACTGGGATGCACATGTTTAAGAAGGAACAGACTTAAGTGTATGCAACAAGGTCATTGCCCTTCACTCTCTTGGATATTCCTATCTTTATTACATATATCTCTCCACAGGGAAAAAGAACACTCCCGACCAGTACTGGGATTTTTTTCTATTGTCTGGCCAGTGCTAAAGCTGGCTAAAATAATCTTGCTAATACAAAGGGAGGAATAGGATTCTAAATTCTTTCCTACTTGACTTCTTTGCTTTAGAGACTTTCCTATAACTATTTACGTTGTGCTCACTCTTCTAAATTGGTCCTGACCTGGCTTGTTGCTTTGATGAAATAATAAACAATTAGTGCCTAATTCCAAAATAGAAAATAACAGATCATGGCATATTTTGTGTAGATCTAAGGGCTGAATAACTATAGATTATTTTAGGTACAGTGAGTACCTGTTTAAATGAATACTAGCTGAATGCTAAATAAAAACCAAGAGACCTTTCAGACAAATTCAGTTCTCCCTTCTCCTCTTTTCCTTTTGATGGCTCCCAACTCCAACCTCCCTTTTGTGTCAGGATAAATGATCTCTTTTGTCCCTTCTTCCAACCACATACTCTTTTCCAGAAATTACCCTGCCCTCCACTTCCTTTACACACAAAATATCCCTTTCTTAAACACACTACTCTTTCCATGATTACCCTACTGTTACATTAGGTATAATTTATGACACTGTGTTAATAATAGGAACAGCTGACATTTATATAGCATTTTCAAGTTTACAGAGTCCTTTATATACATTCATTTCATGAGGAAAACAAGGCTTAGACAAGTTAAATTTTCATAAAGCTCAGGAGGGAATTCCAACCAAGGGTTTCCCAAATCCAAGTCCCATGCTTGATGCTGCTTCACCTCTTATTTTTAGGCTATGGCAAGTTTGGATTTGGGATAGCAGCTTCACAAGCCCCCATCTTGTCAGTAGATGCCACTATGTCACCTGGGGTGAATCAAGTTTCTTTTCCCACCTAGGTTTCATTTCCTGAGGAATCATCCCCAGGGCTCTTCTTGATTGGGAAGATTTCCTGACACTTCTTCTCGTTTATTTCCTGATTTCTCTATTTCTTAGTCTACTACTTTCCCCACAGGGGTCAGCATATCCTGAGTCATTAGCACATAGTCACATTTTTAGGGACTTTTTCTTTTCTCCCTATCCCAAGGGTATAAAATCATTTAGCAACAAGGAATAATGGGTCACTCAAAATGAGATAATGGTCTGGATAGTTGTCTCCATTTCAGTTAGGCTATCTAGGGCCCAGTATATCACCAGCAGCTGCTCAAGTTTCTATGCTAGAAGAGCTGCTGACCAGGACTTCTTCCACCACTTCAGAAGAAGCTGCTGAGTACCTGATTTATCCTAAATATCCTGGCCATAAAACTGCCTCATCATTAGCCACAACTCGCTTCTTTGTCTCATTCCAGAGAACTTTGGATTCTCTTATGAGCACTATGGTGTGAATCCTTTTCAGAAATAAATCAAGAGTGCTGTCATGTATATCTACTACAAGAGCAAAAAAAATCAGTCTATTAAAGTCATTCTGAATTTTGTGATATAAAACTTCATGTAATAGGGGCAATGATAACAGTAATATAATATATACATGAAATATAAAAATTAGCATAGAAAGAATAAGGGACACTAATAATAGACTTCATGATATAATATTAGATAAGAATGAGACTAAATAATTCTACCTTTCCATTTTTTGTTGTTATATTAAAAAAAACCTACAAGATGTGCAACCTGGAGATTGTGGTACAGTGGAAATAGATTTAGGGTTAGAAGTCCTGGGTTCAAATCTTGATTCTTCTATCTGCTACTTATATGCCCTGGAGAAATTCTCTGGACCTAACTTTTCCTGTCTATAACGTGAATGAGGTTGGACTAGATGACCTTTCCTAAAGTCCCTTTCAGCTCTAAGTTTGTTACTTCTTGGGTCAAATTACTTCATTAATTGTTTTTCTTTCCTTTTTTTTTCAAAAAGAAGAGAATTTAACATGAAGACAGTATTACTACCTTTTAAAGAAAGATTAAGAATACCAGATGGATGCAGTTCCTTAATATAAATGAGAGCAGCATTTTAAAGGTAGGAAATAATAGTCTGATGATTCTGTTGTCATAGAATTGGTTATTAGTTGTCTAAATTTCCATTTTTCCCCTGTCATAAAACACCCTTTGTCCTACACCAAAATAACTCTGGAATTTCTCTTGCTCTTTGGATGAGGCAAATCATCACAGTGATAATGATTGCTGTGATGAACACAGATGTACCTAGTAGATTGGGGAAGGTAGAGAGGGTCAGCCTCAGAGGTTGAACTATTATTCAGTATGTTCTGTGTCTTCTTATGCTAAGGGAAATAGATAAAAATAGCTCAGGAATGCAAGAAAGCACTGAAGGTGAGAGATGAGAAGGAAATGAGGTCAAAGATAATCTGGGTCCTGGGCAAAAGCAAGGGGATAGATAGGAAATTGTACAAGGAGAATCCATATGTAACACTGTTATCCCTCAAAAATGGGTGCCCCAAATGCTACCAGATTCATGACACATTGATATTGAGTCAATAGCTTTGCAAAAGTATCATAGCTCACAAACCCCCACAGATGTATTTCTTTTACTATCCAGAAAACATGTTACTTCAGAGCAAAAGGTATTACATTATGTGTTTAAACAGTTAATAGGAAAAAGAAAAATTTAGGTAGAAATTTTGATCCTCATAAGTGCATAAAAATATTAGTTTACTAAAGGTGACCCAAGAAACCTCAAAGAAAAGGCAATGTTTTATGCACTTGATATAGAGATACATCTGGTATTAGTATGTCATGTGAAGTTCTAATCTCCACCTTAGTTTCCAAGATTTGTTTAACTGTAATATGGGGAATGATTAAGTGAATGGAATCATTTGGGGAAATGCATCTATTGTGATCTGTTGTATTTAGTGCAGATTGAGAATGCATTTGTTTAGTGAATAAACCCAGGGCACGAAAAACTTAATTGAATGTGGCCTTTCAGAGGTAGAAGAGACTTAAGAATCATCTAGTCTATTATTGTTGTTTTACAGATAAGGACACTGAGGTACAGTGAGGGTAACAGTCAATCAGGTTAGTGAAAGAACTGAGATAAGTTCTTGATATGCATAGGCTATAGTGGTGGGATGGACCTTGGTGGGGAGGGGGGGAGTCTAGTTCAACTCCATTGTATTACAATTGACAAAGTTGAGGCCCAGAAAGGTGGAGCAACTTGTACAGTCTGACAGATAAGTGCCAGAATTAGGACTTGAAATCAATATTTCTGATTCCCCAAAGTTCTTTCTATTACATAATGCTGCTTCTTATATCTTTTTCTTTTGGAGAGGAGAAGGCAAGGTAATTAGGGTTAAGTGACTTGCCCGAGGTCACACAGTAAGTATCAAGTGTCTGAGGCTGGATTTGAACTGAGGTCCTCCTAACTTCAGGGCTGGTGACCTATTCACTGTGCCACCTAGCTGCCCCTTCTTACATCTTCCTTAAAGGCATCTCTCATAGTATTGCAAGGGCCTTTGAGCCT
The DNA here is from genome assembly GCA_028627135.1 of Pseudochirops cupreus. Classification (NCBI taxonomy): domain Eukaryota; kingdom Metazoa; phylum Chordata; class Mammalia; order Diprotodontia; family Pseudocheiridae; genus Pseudochirops; species Pseudochirops cupreus. The sequence goes on along the minus strand of CM053582.1, from coordinate 30,942,520 downwards.
CACCTAGAGAATACCTACCTTCTATACATTTAGCTCCTTGGGAAATATGGGATTTCAGTCACTTGGGTAAATTAATTCCCTAATGTGCCAAATTCCCTCTCAAAGTAATCACACAAGAATATTGATGACAGTAGTCATAGTACTGAAGACAAAATAGACATGTTGGTTGTGGAATGGCGGCATCTTCAAAATAAGCTTTTAACAAATTTGGTGGCTTTCAGATACATAGATAAATGGAAAAAAATTGGCATATAGAGAATATTGCTAGGTCATTATCACCTAACTTTGTAACTATATATTAACATTAGTCAGAATATGGTACTAATAAGGCCAAATGTGAAGGTTGTATCCTCTTATGGGTGAAATTTTTTATACAGACCTTAGATTCATAAGTTGCTCAGTGGTACAGTGGATTGAGTGCCTAGAATTAGGAAGACCTGAGTTCACATCCTGCTTAACACACTTACAAACTGTATTATAATAGCACTCACTTCATGGAACTGTTGTGAGGATCAAATGAGATCAAGATGTGGCACATCTGTCCTACCAACCTGAAAAAGCTTAAAATATGGGCCCAGTGGCAAACTATATGTCCATCTGGCTTAGCTAAATCAGAATGTTTAATCACCAAGTTAGCCACAGGTAATTGAATTTTTCAGCTACAGTAACTCTGGAAGGCCAAGGGGTAGAGTGGCTATAATCTGCATTAATGGAGGAAATATCAACAAAATCACAAATCCTTGAAGAAAGCATATTAATAGAGCTGAGGCTTTTTCTTGTGCCTGAGACAATTTGTTTTTTCCTTAGTAGAACAGTTTGAAAATCTTATTTCAGCTATATGGGAAAACCCACTTGATTTAGGCTTCATTGGATTTTGACCCTATGAGTTTTCTCTCTTTTTATAAAGATTCAGGCACCAGTCAAGTCCTTATCAGGAAATAGATCTATAAAACTGCCGGGTTTCTGTAGCCTTTCCCATGATATCCAGCTGTGTCTCCAGACCAGAAGAAATTGACTGAAAGGAGCTGAAATCTGTGAGGAATTCATTCAAACCCTTTTGGTGTTTCAGATGAGGCTGTGCATGATTTAATCCATTCTCATAGTATGCTTCTCCTGAGTAATGGGTAATTTTCCTTAGACAGCCAAGATCCTGACTGGATCTTGGCAAAATATGGTTTTTGAAAAGTTTTTAGTCCTAATCTGTGATTATTGTTGTTGCTGTTGTTAATCATCATATCAACATGGGGACCTCCTAGTGTGGAAAATCCCTCCAGAGGTACAGTTGGCAATTCTTATGCTTTATATATTCTCAGAGAATTTGGGAGAAGAGCAATATTAAGTGAATTGCTCACGGAATGAGCATCATGTGTTAGATATAGGATTTAGTCCCAGGTCCTTCTACCTTCAAGGCCAGCCCTCTAAGCACTATACCATGCTCTCCCGCCTTTTCCCCTACAGAATTTGACTCTTCTTTATAATTCGACAGATGTATAATTACTACCATCTTGACTATAGTGTAACGACCAATTACTGGGAGGTTTCTGCTCCCTCAGCTCCAGTTCATAGTTAATCAAGATGTTAGTCTAGCGCTCTTTTTTTTTTTTTTTTGCTTTTCCAAAGGGAAAGGGCAGGGCAATTGGGGTTAAGTGACTTGCCCAAGGTCACACAGCTAGTAAGTATGTCAAGTGTCTCAGGTCACATTTGAACTCAGGTCCTCCTGACTCTTGGGCTGGTGCTTTATTCACTGTGCCACCTAGCTACCCCTCTAGTGCTCTTTAAAAAGATTGTTGTCAACAAGCTCCTGCTGTGTGTGTGTGTGTGTGTGTGTGTGTGTGTGTGTGTGTGTTGCTATCAGTGTGGTAAGAAGTTTCATTCTGACAACTTACTCGATTGCCAGAAACTTTGTTCTCAATGTACAAATAACATAAAGGGCCATAGGGATGAATTCAAAGATATCAACCAAGTTGGGAAGTGGGGATTTTCAAAAATGTCCTTCAGTACCTACTAAAATCATAGCAACTACCCTAGAAAATACCCCCCAAAAAATGATATCTGGAATGTTTATACAGAAAGAGGTAAGGTTCACATTGACTCTGTCTAGGTAGGCAAGCCAGGGGAGGGGGCCTGTGCTAGGGCAAGGCACTCTTCAGTTCCTAGAAGACTTAAGTGAAGATAGGGCAGCCTTTGCCTTTCTAGAAACATGCCTCAGTCATAGCTTAGCTTGGTCAGTGCTCAGAGGCTCATTCTCCCCTGTTCAATTCATAGCATGGTACTGAAGTATACCTCTTTTAGAAGTGAAAATGAAGTCATTTGTGAAAGTAAATGAAGAATTTTTAGACTGCAGGTTATGAAACCAGAACTTATAGAGATTCTGAGTTGGGAGGGAACTTTGGGATCACACAATCCAATGAAGAGTCATTTTACAGATAATGAAACTGAGACCTAGACAAATTGGATGACTTGCCTGGGGTCATACAAATAGGAAGTAGCAAAGCTTGGTTTTGAACCTAAGTCCTTTGACTCTACACTCAGCATTTTTTTTCTGCTGCTAAAAACCAGGGATTCCAAAAGATGAAATGAAGAAAGCCTCTCCCCTGAAGAAGCTTAAAAATATGTTAACACCTCATGTTTCAATAACACATTTAGTTTTACAAAACCCTTTCTTCATGATGGCCCAATGAGATAGGTAAGGCGAATATTATTCTCATTTTACAAACGAGAAAACCAAGGCTCAATGAAATTAAGTGACTTGCCCAGGATCATACATATAGTGAGTGTTGGAACCAGAACTTAAACCCAGGACTCTCCAAACTCTAAGTCCTATGGTCTTACTATTGCACTACCCTGCTTTGGAAGCTAGTAGGGGAACTGTATGTCCACAATTAACTATTAAACATGTTAGAATGTGATTACTTGTGTTATAGAGATCAACCGTAGTGGCATGAGAGTTTTAAAGAAGAAGGGATCATTTCTGGCATCAGGGATCAGGGAGCCATTGAGGGAGGAGAGAGTTCATATTATCTCTATTACCCAAAGAACCCTAAAGGATATGTCAGGGTTAGCATTTGTAGTGGACATAATGTGATTTCAGAGCCTTCTCCCCTGCCCAAACAACATCTCCTCGCTTTCCCATTGATGCCTGAAATTCATTTAATAAAAGATCAAATTTTTCATTCTCTAGTCAGAGAATAAAGAGTTAAAATAATAAATCCTCATTGGGAAAACATATTGGCTTAGACTAATTCCTACCAAGTATAAAGTGACCACTATTACATTCTTTCCTATTTGGACAGGGGAGTTGGGGGTTAGAGAACAGCAGGAGCCCGAGCTCCCCACTGAGAGGAGGGGAAAGAGAACAGAAAGGGAAATATGAGCCGCATCAGAAAGGACACACTGCTTCTCATGATTTGGGAAGTTTTTCTTTTTTTCTTTTTAAACCTGGCCAAGGATTACAACAAAGCCTCCTTTCCATTGTCTTTTTTCACCATTGTCTCACTATAGAATGGCCACATTTTGTTGGGCGTTTCTGGGTAGCCAGAATGACTCTCAGGCCTTTCACATACAGCCAGCTGAAACATCATTTGTCACTGTTTTGAGAAACAACATTGTTTTCAGATTCTCTGGTCAATCAATCGGTGCCCATTTCTTAAGTGCTCACTACATGCCAGCCACTGTGCTTGATGCTTCAGATCCAAAGAAATGCCAAAACACTAACTGCCTTCAAGAAGGAATGGAAGGAGACACCATGTCAATAAGTACATACTTGATTATCTGCAGAGTAGATGGAAGGTGATCTCCAGGGAAAGGCACTTGTAGCAGTTGGGGGGACTGGAAGAGGCCTCTTGTAGAAAGTGGAGATCTGAGCTAAGTCTTCCAGGAGGTTGAGAGGCAGAGGTGAGAAAGGAGAGCACAGACTAAGGAGATGGAGCATGCTTTATCACCTGATGAATTGTAGAGTACATCAAGGGGAATAAAGAATATGAAGAATGGAAAAGTAAGAAGAGTCCAGGTTGTAACAAATGTAAAATGCCAACCAGAGGACTTTATATTTGATTCTAGAAGCTATAGTGAACCATTAGACTTTGAGTAGGGAGGTGCCATGGTCATGCCTGTGTTTTAGGAAAATCCCTTTGGCAGCTGACTGGATGATGCTTTATTGTAGTGAGAGAATTGTGGCAGGGAATCCAAAAAGAAAAGCATAATAGTCAGGGCTAAAACTGATGAAGACCTATCCAAGAGTGGTGGCTATAGGAGTGCATATCCAAGAGAAATGGTGGAAAGTTGGAAACAAGACCTGGCAACAAATGCACTAACTTACTGTTTACTAAACTCAGAATACCATCTCCTGTCTCTGTGCCTTTGCACCACCAGCTATCTCCCCCATTGGAATGCACCCCTTCCTCACCTCTGTCTCTTTGAATTCCTAATTTCCTTTGAGGGTCAGTTCAGGTGCCACTTCCTACCTGGGAAGAGACTGCTTTTGCTGTTGTTGTTTCTTTTATTTCGTCTTTATACCCCCAGAATGGAGCACAGTGCCTTGCATGTAGGAGACACTTAATAAATACTTGTTGGACTGGATTGGATATCAGGCTTCCTTTTCGGGATCAGTCTTAGATGGAGGCATAATATGTTTGCAGAACCTCCCTCTATGACCCAAATACATCAAGGGCTCTGTGATATATGGGGACTTCCTCTACCAAGTTGGATGGGGCATACCACAATTCATTGATAATTCAGTACATTAGTTGTAGAGAGTGTTGCCTTAGGCTCACTTGTCATTGTTGCTGTTCATCCTTTCGAAGAAGAACACGAAGTCAGGAAGGTGATGCTCTAACTGCACATGAATTAAATTTGAGTGAGGGAGGGCTATGCAAAGTCACCAGCCTCACTTCCTCTTCCAGAGTCATGGGCCCAGTGGCAAGATATAGATCAGGATAACTGGAGATGCCCCCAATGCAGTGGGAGACCATGGCCTTTTAAATCTAAGGTCTTTCCTAGGTCCCAGTTTGAGGCAATGCCCATTCAGTGGTTAGAAATGCTGTTCAGTAGGTAAGAAATGAGGCAAAGAATAGTCTCTTTTACCTAGTCAGAAACAAGCAGTCTGGGAGGAAAAGACCCTCAAGGTTTCTGGCTAAAACAGAAACAGTTGCTGTTTACATTCACTCTGAGCCACCAGGGTCCAAACAATGACCCCATGGGGCTTGGACTAGGACCAGTTGTTGCCCAATCAATGAGCCTGAGTGATGTGGGTTTAAGGCTCAGAGATTAAATGACTCGCCCATAGTGGTGCAGCTAATAATTATCAAAGGAATTTGAACTTACCTTCTTCTGACTTCAAGAGCAACTGTGCCATGTGGCCTCTGTACCCAAAATAAAGGATCTCAAACTACCAAAAATGCTTGAGAAACCAGGTGAAAAATAGTTACAAAATAGTGCTGAAGAAGAGTGCTCAGAGGACTCAATTGCAACTGTGGCCCACATCCACGTGGTGTTGATACCATCCAGAGCAGACCGACGGAGTAAAAGGTCCCCATGACAAGTTTGCTTGCTTCAGCTTTTCTACCCTAGCGGCTGACAGGGAGATTGGGGCCAGCTTTTGACATTTTCCCAATGTCTGTCAGATTTGTCAAGGATTTGTAGCAATAAAAGTACATCAGAAATAGAGGTGTTTTGACAAAAGCATCTCTGGCATCATAGGGGCCCCACAAAAATGTCCCTCTTGTTGTGTCCTAAAAAAATAAACAGCAGAGTGAGGAGCTGGTTAGCATAGTGCCAGCTGGGAGAGCTCATTCCTCCTGGAGCTGGTGTCCATTACCTTCTTGCAGGCCCCCTTCACTTGCAGCAAGGCAGCTCTCTTTGTCCTGCCTTTCATCTGGGCTATTTTCAATCACTTTGGTTCTTTGTGTTCCCGGACTGCCCAGAAGAATTTTTGCTGCTGATAGGCTTTCCACAGTTACATAAGTGGTCTGTGGCTCCAGCAAATGAAAGCAAATGACATGGGACTTTCTACACTCTTACATCCCAGAGTTTCCTTTTCCCTCTTTGCTAAAGTGAGTGAATTCAGCATATTGGTAGTGACCACTCAGTTAAATGAAGGATTCCCCAATTATCTCTCCCTCACCCCAATTCAGCAAAGGATGGTGTCCTTAGGCTCATTTTGCAAGTCAGGAAACTGGCGATAAAATAAGAGCCCAGGTTCCCCAACTGGAGTCCCCACCTAGCCTTGTGCCAGCACTCTGCTTAGCTTACTTATGGAATCTGGTGCTGCTGACACACACATCTGGAGCAGCAGGGGCAGCATTACACACTGGCTCCAACCTGGAGCTACATCGGCCTTAGCAACCAACTTTTAAACAAGGTTGCCCCCTGGGGAAGTTTTTCACAGCTGGAAATGGTTTTCACATATATTACACAGCATCCTGTGTACCCATCATTTTATGGTTTCAGAGATTTCTAAGAGCTTCTGACTAATTAAAAAGTTCCATGGGGAGACAGGAAGAAGAAACATATCATCACCCTAATTCTGAGGATGAATCTGCATAGTGTCTGGAAAGAGTACTAGTATCAGAAAAGTCCTGAGTTTGAATTCTCATATTCTCTGTGTGACCATTGCAAGGAAGTGTGGTGTAGTGGAAAAACTGATGGACTTGGAGCCTACAGAGAGCTGGGTTCCAAACATCCAGCCTGTGACAGTGATTTACCCTGTGGTTAACCATGTACTACTCTCTTAGAGCGTCAATTTCCTCATCTGAAGAATGGGGATAACAGCTGCAGTAGCTTCCTCAGGGGTGTTATGAGGCTTAAATGAGATGATCCTTATAGGCTGTTTCATAAAACTTATATGTACTATATTTCCTTGAATTCACTGGTGGGGTTAATGGTCAGGGAAAGCAGCTTGTCATGTTTGAAAGAATTCTGGATCAGGGGTGAGGTAGCTGCCTTGGAATCTCAGCTCTACTCACTTCTGACCTTCATGATCTTAGGCAGGCAAATTCTCTCTGTGCCTTGCTTTCCTTCTCCATAAAAATGAGAGGTTTGGACTCGATGGCCTTGGAGGCCCTTTCCAGCTCTAAACCTGTGATCCTAAAAGAACTGTGAGGTTGAGATTCTCTGCGTTTTATTCATGTAAACAGGATCACCATTTGAAACATAGTAGGCTATTTCCCTCTCTAATGTGCTATTTGAACTCTAGGCAAGCAGGTCTTCTCCTTACTCACACACATGTGTTCCTTGTTTGTACACATTGCTTTTGCTCTGGTGGTCTTCCTTTCCTCTCTTGCCCCCAGCCTCTATGGTCTCTGCCAATTTATATCATCTTCCTGGACTCAGGCCAAGACTCATTTCCTCTAAGAATCCTGGTGTGATGAAAGGTACTCTGACCATTCCTTATGCTGTTACTTGGCTCTGTGTTATTCTACACTTTCATATGGCCAGTTGTTTCACATACGTTTATTACGTCTTTGGAAGCAAGTTGTAAGCTTTTATGACAGAGTCTTTCCTTTGCCCCCCTCCCCAATAATTCACATATCATTTCAAGTGGTCACAAACCATTTTTCTCCACCCAAGTCCTCTGATGCCTCTTTGAGGGTGTGGAGGTGATCCTAAGTTCTCAAAGGCTTTGGCATTTTTCGACTGAGAATGGACCTAGGTGTGCATTCCCAGACTGTCCACAGGGGAATACATTCTTTGTTCTCTGCAGCTCTTAAAAGTGATCGAGAGGTTCTGATCCATGTGGGTTGAAGGAGTTCCTAAGCTGCAAAAAAGCCCCATTTCTTGTAAGTTATAATCATAACTAACATTTCTAGGGGACTTGGACATTTGCCAAATGCTCTGTATGTCTTATCCTATTTAAGGCTCACCATTGCTCTAAATTAGTATTATATATATTTTAATAGTATCAATCATTATATGGTTTTTCAGGCCTCTGAAACTGGTTTTTCTCTTTCTTGTGTCAGTTCTCAGCAAATCTGCTGGCATTCCAAGTCACTGAAGAGATCCTTGATGCAATTCAAAACTTTTGTTGATTCCATGTATTTCTTTGCACACGAATGCTGATAACTGCCTGTCGCTTGGGATTTTCTTGCTCATCTAGTCTGAGAGTGGTGCTTCCTTACAAGCTACACTTTTTTCCCTCAAAGATCACATTATTTTCTGTTTGGTATCAAAAGACCATTCTTACTAGCAGTGAGAGGCATTTGAGGTCAGGTGTAAGACTATATACTTTCTAAATGAATAGTATCCCAACACCCCATGGCAATGCTGCCAAAGGATATCTTTTAGGTTTACTGACTGTGAATGATTTAGTTAAGCTACAACTGTGCCTGAAAATAACAAATGGCAAATCCATTATCAAGCAGCATGCCATGATTTCATAGTTTGAAAAATTGAAACAAAGGAGAATTCAGAGCAAAGAGAATTGAATTGGAACAAGGAAGAAAATGACACCATTTTCAGCATAATACGCTGTGGTTTGAAGAGAGAATATATTTAACAACATATACTCTCTAGCAATTAAGTGGAGTTTCTAATAGAGCCTCATTTTTTTAGCCATAGGTGTAGACACAGATGCACAAAATCAGGCAGCAAAAAGATTGGGGCTCCTTCCACGTGCATTGATCTGCACCATGCGGGTGCCCAATGTGCCACAGTGGAATCAGAATTCATCAAATCTTTGCCCGTCATATTGAAATAAGAAAGAAGGCAATCCTTGCCATCTGTTGGTGGACCTATGAGCTAAATGGCCCATTTAAAGAATCCTCAAAGGGTTTGAGGGATGGTTTGAGAAAGTTTTTTAGAACTCCCTAAACACTTCTAGAGGTGAGGGCTATGCAACTACAAATCTTAAAATAACAAGTTGGTGAGGGGAGGCAAGAATTTAGAGGGAACCCTGGCCTTCATGAAGTCCAATTGATTTTGATTAAGTAAACCTGGCCTGCATGCACATAGTCTCAAAATTCATCTTGGCCTTTTTTTTAGAGTTAGGAGAAGGGCCCTTGGCTTTAGTGTTTCTGAACACACTGCCTGAGTGAAACTGAAGAAAGGTGTCGTTGTTGCTCATCCTTCATTTTCAAAGAGGACCAGTGGCATCATAGGGTGATGTCTTGACTCAAGAGTGAATTGGGTTTAAGTGAGGCAGAGTTACACAGAGTTATCAACCTAACTCTCTTTTTTCAGGGTCATCAAGGTCCAGTTGCAAGACAAAAGTCAAGACTACTGGCAATGGTCTGGGATGTGGTGGATGACCTTGGCATCTTTGATATCTGACAAGCTCTAAGTGCAGGACAGCTTGAAACAGCTTGTCTTTCAGTCTGGTGTGGATAAATTTTGGAATCTTAGGACATTTGGGATTTGCCCATCAAAGATCAGGAAGTAACTTGTAACAGAAAGAGCCCTCACTGAATTCAGAATCAGAAGACCTGAGGCTGAATTTTGGTTCAGTCACTTGTTAGCCCCGTGACCATGGAGAGCTAGTAATTCTGTCTGAATCTTGGTTTCCTGATCTGTGAAATAAGCATCTCTCTTCTTGCGCTCCATACTTCCCACAGCTGCCACAAGGAAAGGGATATATGTGTGCTATATTAACTCAATAAACAGAGCAAAGAGTTGAAGTGCCTGCTCTCTCTCGCTTGCCCTAAATGGGTCCCAAAAGCTGACCACAAAATTGCATTTCCCTGCCTTGAAGGATGTTAGAGGTTTTTTGTTCACAGAATGCTAGGCTTTTCACAGAGACTGTAGTTAAGATGAAATGTAGCAAACGTGTAAAACCCAGGATACAGTTACTGAAGCACAGTGGGACAAGCACTGGATTTAGAGTCCAAGGACCTGGGCTCAAATCTTAGCCCTACCACTGACTAGTTATATGACCTTGGGCAAGTTGCTTCTCTTTTCGTGGGTCTCAGTTTCCACTCTAAAATTGAAGAGGTTGTCCCAGGTGATCCTGAGGTCTCCCAGCTCTAAATTTATTATCCTATCTACCCTTTACTTTAACAACTGGGTTATGTTGCCAACTGTCTAGGCATAGAATTTGCCTTCTTAATATTGTAGTTTCTTTATTGGGTATTACTTTAGATCAAGGGTTCATCACCTTTTTTTGTGTCATGGCCCCCTTTGATACTCTGGTGAAACCTAGGGACTCCTCAGAATCATGTTTATAATATGCACAAAACAGAATATGTGGGATTACAAAGGACATCATTTGTGTTGAATTGTAGTTTTTCCCATCCAAGTTCATGGACCCATCATTATGAACCTCTGGTTTAGGTCATCTGTGTGCTAGTTCTCATATTAGAATAAGAATAATATAACTGACATTTATATAAAAAGTATTTTGAGGTTTGCAAAGTGTTTTACATATATAACCTCTTTTAGTCCTCACAACAGCTCTGTAAAATAGGTATAACAATTATTATTATGTCTATTTTACAGATGAGAAAACTGAGCCACAGAGTAGTGTAATGACTCACCTTAGGGTCGAATATCTCCTTGGTGCCCAAGGAGAGAGTAAAACCCTGATGTGCAGGCTAGAAGTCTGGAGCTTGTTCTACTGCAACATGTGACTGACTAATGCAATCCTGAAGTACATCAAGAGTTGGATGGAACCACATTCTCCCAATGCATTGTAGTTCAAATCAATTCCCTGGAAAGAAACATGGTAAGGTGGAAAGAGTCTTGGACTTGGAGTCAGAGGACCAGGGTCCCTCTACTGTATGTCACTGTGTGACCTTGGCAAGTCATCTCTCTGGGCCTCAGTTCCTATTTGTAAAATGTAGGGGTTGGACTAGAAGGAATTCCCCAAAGGTCTCTTTCAACTATAAATCTATGAACTCGAGTATTTTGGAAAACAGGTCTTTTAGTCCTCATAGAAGACGCTAGCTTCTTTATTGCTTTTGGGAAGGCCCTGTGGAGGTCAGTGGAGCAGGCATTGGCCTTTGACAGCTAGCTCCTAACTTTTTTGGATTGTATAGGTTCTAGATCTGTTGGTTCTAGATCAACAAATCTGACCCCCAACCATAGCTGTCTCATAGCATCAACTAGCCACAAGGGGGACTGTTTCCGTTTTATGCATTGTACATTTCTTGAATACCTGTGGACACTGCAAAGTCAGTTTTTGTTTTCACAAATCACGAATAACTTCAGCATTTGGAGGATTATTAGAGATACAATTGTTATTTTCCAACCTCATCTTGCTGTTATTTATTTTTATGCAACTATACAAACACAGGTGCATATTTATGAATGCTTAATTTACTTGGAGGGCAGAATAGGAACATTTAAAAAATAGACGTCCTTTAGAAAGCTGTCTTTGCACCTCATTCATCCTTTTGAGAAATTTGATGTTGAGAGTTATTATTGGTATAAATTCAGTGTTTTGCTATCATTTGAAGTAAAGCAGAAAGTCATTAATGACATATTGCACTATTGGCTCTCCTAGAGGTCACATTATATTTTGCACGTACATAGTGGTGAAGAACTGCCTGGCTTGCTTTCTTCCTCCTCCCTTTCCTCCATTCAGGCATGCCTAATTCTCAATAACCTCAGTGCCTACCCACTCTCTGATGCTAGTTCTGACCCGGAGCAAGAAGCTTGTAAGGAGTAATATCAAGGTCATTCTTGCTGCTGGTTACTGTACCTGCTACCCTAAATCTGTGCCTAGGAAACTATCCTTGCTTCTTATTCCTCCTGGTTTTGAGACCCTGCCAGGGATGGGGAACCTATGGCCTGAAGGTCACATGTGACTTCTAGATCCTTGGGTGCAGTCTTTTGGCTGAGTCCAAGTTTGACAGAACAAATCCTTTTATTAAGGGGATTTGTTCTGTGAAGTTTGGATTCAGTCAAAGGACCACACTTGAGGACCTAGAGGGCCACTTGTGGCCTCAAGGCCACAGGTTCCCCACCCCTGCCCTACCCTATTTCCCAGATTCTTCTTCTCTTAAGTCAGGGTCCCTACCTTGACCTAGGCTACTCAGCTGCACCTTTCTGCTTAAGGCTGGTCTCCTGGGTCATTAGCCAATGCTTTCTTCTTGGATTCCTACTACTTGCCTGTTCTTCCTAGTCCTGCTGATTGAACTGAGCCTGAGCACTGTCTTTCTATAGGGATTTGGGCTTTTTGGGTGCTTTCCCCTGCATGAACTGATCTCTTGGCCACAACTCTTGCCTTTCAGGTTCTCAGTATGCCAGACTTCTGCCCTAGCCAGAATCAAAGTTCTGGTCTCTCTTGGTATTTCCCATTCTGTGGCTCCTAGAATACTGGTGCTGACATTACAGAATCACAGAATTTCAGAGTTGGAAGGAACTTCAGAGGGCATTTAGCCCTGCCGGAATCCTCTCCCATGCAGTCTTCATTTTAAAGTCTCCAGTGAGGAGGAGTTTCCTGCTTCTTAAATGTGCTCATTATGCTTTTGGACAGCTCTAATTAATGGGAAGGTTTTCCTAATGTTGATTGAGATTATATCTGAAGCTCTTCATTTTCACCTGTTGTTCCTATTTCTGCCTTGTGGGGCCAAGCGGAAGATTGCTAATCACACAAGAGCCCTTCAAATAAATACACAAAATCTTTATCATGTCATTTCTTCCCCCTCTTTCCCCCCGACTAAACATTGCATTTCCTTCAACTGAGCCTCAAACAACATGCACACAAGAAGCCCCTCTACAAGAGCCCTGATAAAAGATCATCCAGATTCTATTTGGAGACCTCCAGTGAGAGGACTGATGACATCCCAAGGCAGCTGATTTCACAACTGAATAGCTTTCATCCTTAGGAAAATTTTCCTCATATAGAGCCTAAGATAAATTTAAGTGTAGGCCATTAAGTACCGGCTATCTGAGAGCAATTCAGGGATTTTGTGAAGGGGATTCTAGCACCAAATAAGGTTTGGGAGACTGCCTGCCCAACTTTGTCGGTATCATAATTTACCAACTGACATCCAGTTACCTTCCAACTTTTTGAAATGGGGTTTGCAGATAGAAGACATGACATTTGTGGGCCTATTTGACTCCAGCTAGGAAAATGATCATCAGTGAGTCAGATTGATGTTATTGAAGATGTGGTATTTTGTCCTAAATAAGCCAGGACCTCTTTGATTGAAAGCTAAATCCTTCCTTGGAAAAGGGGAGAGAAACACCTCCATAGACCTTCATATCTGGCTGTGCTTGGAAGGTAGAATGCCCCAACCCTCAGGAGAGAAGAAATATCATGGCTAAGAGCATACAAACTGACTAGCCTGGTCATAGTAAGTGGGGTTAAGCCACACAAGTCTAAGGTTCTCCATGGCCTACCTTGACTGCATTTGAAACCCTCTTTTCTTTCCAGTGGGTGAAGTAGCAGACTTCTACTTGACTTTCCTCCCTACTTGCTTGTGGTTTAATGAAAGCCTGCATTAGTCTGGAGACAGGTATTAATTGGTAATCCATTGCCATCAGCCTCTCAGAAATACTTGTATATCTCATATCTTTGGGGTTGCTGGTAAAAATTCTTTATTCTTTTCTGGGAGTTATTTTCAATAAATTTATATGTTTGACTTGAGTAAGGAATTTCCCCTGATAATCCATGTGCTTTTGTGGTTTCCATTAAATGCCATTGTCTTTCTATCTAGCAGAACTGTGTGTTTTAGTGGTGTTCATTTTCCAAGGCACTGTAGTGGCCACCACTGACCAAGATACTCAGATGAAATGAATACCATTCCTTAACAGATTTGTGGTACTGAAGCCTTGTTGATTGCTTCTGATATAAGAGTATGGGTAGTTGGATTATTAGGGAGATATTAAGATACCTTCAGTATTCTGGACACTCAAATCCTCAAGAGCTCTGTAATCTCACTGATGTGGGTATTCCCATCAGTCAATCAGTCAATTAATTAAGCATTTATTGTATTACTTCCAAATGCCAAGCATTATGCTTGGCACTAGAGATACAAAATCTTTCCCTCGTGGAATTTGCATTCTACTGGAGAGAACATGTGCACATACAAGAGAATGTGAATATATACAAAGGAGTTACTAGGTACATTTGAGGGCAGAGAGGCACTAGCAGCTGGCAGAATAAGAAAGGGCTTAAAGTAACAGGTAGCATGTAGGCAGAACCTGGAAATAAACTAAGGATTCTGAGAGGTAAAGGTGAGGAGGGAGTGTATGCCAGGCATAGAAATGAAAGATGGACTGCTTAGTATGAGGACCAGCAATTAGGCCAGTTTGGATGGAAGAGAGAATACATAAAAGGGAGTGCTATTTGATAAGTCTGGTGATATATATGAGAAGTGATGGGAGGCTGAGAAGGAGTGGTCAGGCAGGTAGGAGAGAATCAAGAGAAGAGAGCAGATGTGAAAACTCAAAGGAGAGAGGGAAAAGGTGGTCAGCAATATCATGCTACAGAAAGATCAAGCATGAAGAGGACTGAGAAAAGGTCTTTGAATTTGATAAGGAGTCATTGGTAGGTAAATTTGGAGAGGCCATTTTTAGTTGAGTAATAAAGTCTGAAGTCATATTACAAGGGGTTGAGAAGTGAGTGAAAGAAGATAAAGTAGAAGCAACACATCTAAAAAGCTTTGTCTATGAGTTTGCCTAAAAAAGGAGAGATACTGGCTGATAGCTTGAGGGGATGAGAGAGGCAAGTAAGGATTTCTTGAAGGATGAAGGAAACCTGAGTTTGCTTATAGGGAGCAATGAAGGAGCAAATAGAAGAGATATTGAAAATTAGAGGGAAAATTGGGTATGATTGTGGCAGAAATCTATGGGGAAAAAACAAGAAGAGAAGGGATTAAGGAGAAAAGTAGAAGGGCTGGCCTCAGTGAGAAGGGTTATGTCTTTACCAGACACTGAAGTAAATGAGAAAATAGGGTATGTGACATAAAAGGAGATAGAAAAGGGGAGGAGAAAGATGTCATAACATATGTCTCTTATTTGCTCTTTTATTCTATATTTTCCTTCACTTTTCTATGTTTATTTTTTCTATCAGTTCTATCTTTCACATCTTTGGAGAGACTTGCCCTCATGGATCCAGGCTTTTCTGTTCTGCTAATTATTTCTCCTGTGCAGGCCATAAATTCTACCATTTGTTCACTTTTAACTTCTTTCAGTCAGCCAATTAGTATTAAGTGCCTACTATGTGCCAGACACAGTGCTAAGTGCTTTTTAATTTTTTTTTAACAAATATTATCTTATTTGATCCTCACAACAACCCAGCAATGTGAGTGCTATAATTATTCTCATTTTATGGTTGTAGAAACTGAGGCAGATAGAAGTGCAATGATTTGCTCAGTGTCACGCAGCTAGTAAGTGTTTTGAACTCAGGTATTCCTGACTCCAGGCCTTAGCTTCTATCTACTGGGCTATCACCTGCCTCCACAAGACGAGGAAAGAGTCTGTCCCAGATCTAGAGGACAGCCAGTGAAAATTCATGGATTTGGGTGAGGGGGTGTCTTGAGAAATACCAAGGACACTGGTGTCACTGCATCACAAAGCACATGTAAGAAGACTGGGAAAGTAGGAAAAGACCAAGTGACAAACAACTTCAAAAGCCAGTAAGAGGATTTCGTATTTGATTCTGGGGGTAACAGGAGGCCCTGGAGTCTGTTTTGTAAGTAATATGGTTAGACTTGTGTTTTAGGAAGATCAATTTGAGAACTAAGTGAAGAATAAATTGGAATAGGGGAAGACTTGAGATAGGGTGATCACTCTACAGGAGGCCATTGCAACAGCCCTATTATGAAGTAATAAGGTCCTTCACCAGGGTAGTGGCCTTGTCTGAGGAGAGAATGGGGTAAACATGAGACATGTTATGAAAGTAGAAAGACTAAACTTGACAACTGATTTCATATGAGGGGCAAGACAGGGTGAGTAGTTGAGGTTGACACCTAGATTGGGAGCCTGGGTGACTGGGAGGATGGCAACACCATCAAGAGTACTAGGGTGATTAGGAATAAGGGAGAGTTTTGGAGGAAGATAATGAATCCTCTTTCAGGATTCCAATTTCTTTCTTGAACCATTTGGGAATTTCCTACTGCATTTCCATGCTGTTTTGGGAATCATAGGGTTCTGTGTTTTATCGTCTCTTGGTTCAGTTTCCTTTGTCTTACAATATTTAGAGACGTGTGATGTCTTTTAGATGTCTTGGTAGCCATCTTCCCCTTCAATTTTAGTGTTTTTCCTTTTGTTTTATCCACTTGTGCTCTGGGTTTTTAACTGTGTTCTTCCTTCTGAAATCTTGATTGGTATTGGTCCTTTTCCCTTATATTCCTCCATCATTCACTTTCTGACTGTGATGACAGGTTTACCCCTGTGAACTAAGTGCCTTTGAAGCATCTTTGAGGTTGAACCTCAAAACTGTCTAACCCTCCTTCCAAATTAAGGAATTCACTTTTCTTTAGCCTAAGTTCAAGTTCCAAGTGACTTCTGAGAAGCCAGTATTGTCCCCAAGTAACTTCAGGGAGGACTATAATGGCCCCAACTGGATACCAATCCCCATTACTTTAGGTTCTACACATTGGCACCCTGTTCCAGTCCCTTCAGTTTTTTAGTTCTTTGGTTGACTGTGGTTGCTTGAGATAGAGAATGGTCTCTTCCACTTTTGTAAGTGGTTTGGCAGAGTTGATTACCACTTTTGCATTTATATCCCTGGCACTTAGTATAGCATGAAGTCCATGGTAAGCACTTAATAAAGGTATATTCATTCATAAATACATTTCTTTGAAAGTGACATTTACTCCAATTCTCCTTCATAGTTCTTTGTAATGTGTTGGAATCTGTTCATGTTTGCCATATGCTTTTTCTATCACCCTCTGAGTGATAGTAGTTTTTAATTCTTCAGAGACTGTAGTGTTCCATGTTCTACAACCATACAATAACACTGGTAATATTTGTATTAAAAGGACTTTGGCATTTATATCAATAAGAGATTTTGTGTCATCACACCTGCCTGTTTTAAGCACTATACCTTTCTTAATGTGCAGCCTGAAGTTATATTTGCTTTTTGGGCTCCCACACTGACTCAAATTGAGTTTCCTGTCTACTTAAATGTTCGCTGTATGCAAAGAACTATGGTAGGTCATGTAGTCTAGAAAAAAGTTTAGGTGAAGTATGGCCCATGTCCTCAAAGAATTCCTTTTAGTAGGCAGGTAGAATAGCAATATAGTTAGCCTTAGTACACAATATTTCCCAATAAAAATGATTAGATCATATTAGATTGAAAAAGGTACAGTGGGAGATCTAAATAATATGGTTGTTGTATACTGGGGGATCAGAGGAGGCTTTCTGGAGGAGATGCCATTTGAGATGGGCTTTAAATAATGGACTGATATTCAAGAAATGAAGGTAGTAAGCAAGAAACAAATCAAATTGAGATTTGACAGTCTTTGAGCCAACTCATCTAATCTACAGAAGCTTACACTTAATGATTGTATTGGGTCAAAATGTATTGGAGAGGTATTAGCAATTTAATTTCCATCATTATACCAACAAAGGCATTTCAAGCTCAAATCAAAATCACTGAAGTGTTCCAGAATCAGAGGTCAGCAGAATAATCTACTTTCACTCTTTCAGCTTTGGGATGGCTTCAAGCGATTCAAACACCAATTATCTGCCCATGCCCAGTGTTTGCTCACCTACTTCTATCACATGTTCATTCCTAGCTATATTCCTAAAACCATATCTACAACAGTAATAAAGATTTCTCACACTAGAATGCAGAGCCCATAGTGTCACTGCTTCACTGTCCTCTGACACCAGTCTTATGATAGGGCTCAGTTATATTCTAAAAATTACATCCAAATATAATTGGTAAAATGCTACCTCAAAAAGAATACTCGTAGTTGTTAATTTTTGTTAGAGTGAAGTTATGGCAGCTCATTGAAATTTAATTGCTAATGGGTTATAAGATCTTAGGCACTACAGGACTAGCATCTGTCTCTTTTTAGTGTCTCAATTATCACCACGATAATTTAATGGCATCATGTTAGACATGCTAATGAATGGCACCCTGTTCATTTAGATTAACTTCATTTTCAGTATGTTATAGGTTTCATCCAGGCATTTGAAGCTTCAAGCAGACAGTGTAAGCAGACAGTCCAACTTACAGTATGACCAACAGGATATACTTTCTTTCAAAAATTCATTCATGGTCTGCAACAATCACATTGAACTGTAGATATTGATCATTGTATAAATAATATCTCTAGGTAAAGATGTCCTGCAGATTCTTTGACCTTTGAAATCAATTCCAGCATGACCCTTTAGAATTTCGCTTTACACACTTAGCTAATTTGTCCATTTGTGATTAACCGACCATTGGTAACCAGAGTACTATTTTCCTAATCAAATGTTGATTTCCTTATGTTTTCACCTAAATTCTTCCATATTGTTCTATTTCTTTATTCTTTCAATTCATTTTCTATAATTCTGTATAACTTTGCTCTGATAGATGAATATTAAAGAAGCAACTTGTGCTTTGTGCCAATGCAAACAAATCTAATGATATGTAAATCTAGCTCTGTGACTGTGTAGGCCACAGGAGCTGTTGACCTGTGGCAATTCTGTCCTTTACCTGTCATTGAGGCTTGCACTGTATTTGTTGCTCTGGGGTTGCCTAACTTCTCAGTAGGAAAAATAGGCTCCCCAGTACTTCATTTTGTCCTTACCTTGAATTCCCTAGGAAAGTGGCAACTTATAAGTGGCTAGTTTTAGAAATGATTATGGGCTCAGAGCCTAGGGTTTTCCCCAATAAGGAGGGAGAAGCAAAAAAAAAGGAAGAAAGAAAAAGAAAAGAAAGGTACCCAGTGTACAACCATGAATCAGGCATGGAATGAGCAGTTTGTTTTCACATGGGAAAAGAGGGTAAGAAAAGCAGTAAAGAATCACAGAATTATTAGAACAGAATCCAGTAATTTATGACTCCTAGTAAACTCAGTTAGGAGGTTAAAAGTCAAGCCTCCTTGGGACACAAACAGTTTCTCTGCAAGGATGCTCATTAACTGCTATACATTTCCTCCCCACTAAGCTCAAGAACCAAGTGGGATCTTCTCTCTAGTGGCTTCACATTCTCTCTGCTGACTCTCCCCTTGCTACCTGTCTGTTCCTACCACCACTGCACCCCCAAAACACCCCAGTGGTGACTGCTTCTTCTTGCCAGTACTCCTAGGGTCTTTTTATGTTTGTGATTTTATACATTTTGTAAGAAACACACAAGAAGGATAGGGCAGCCTGGGGACCTGGTTCAAGCCCAGATAATTGAATCTTCCCTTCCCCTGGGGAGCAATGGCCTCCGTCACCATTTTTCTAGGGTAGAGAAAGGCCTCCTCCACCCCAGGCTAAAGTCACATCTTGCTGCCCAGAGTGCAGAAGCCAAGAGGGCCTCCAATTTAAAGTTGCTTCTTTTTCTACACAGTGTGGCACTTATATTATCAGCTTTTCTGAGCAGCATCCAATTAGAGAGACTCAACACGGAGATGAGTCATACTTATCAGGAAGCAGGCAGAGAATATTTGTGCCTGCTGAAGTTTCTATGTGCTTCCTTTGAGGCAGAACATTTGCTCATCCTCCAAAGTAGAGGTGAGGAGTCCATTCACTTGATTGGCATGCCCTAAGGAGAGCCACTAGGGGGTGCTACATAAACAGCTACTATTTGAATGGTGCTTTGTAACTTGCTATCGAGCATAGGAAAGGAATTATTCCTCAGGTTTTTAACAATCATGTATGAAGAGTTCAAAGAAAATACAGATTTTGCTTCCAGGACACATACACACACACACACACACACACACACACACACACACACACACACGATTTTTAAGCTTGGTTGAATACCTATGTTGTCATCAGAATTAATTCCACATTGATTTTTTTTTTAAGCAAATGAGACTAAAAGAAGGAAAAGGCAGAAATCTTCAAAGTGTTAGGCCAGATACAAGAGCGAACTTTGTGCCTGAGAGACTGGTTTGGTGCTAGAATGAGTTAATGAAGGTTTGAGAATTTCCTCTCTTTTAGGGTTTAAAAATAATGGCCTTGTGCATTGGTCTAGAATGGTACCATTCCAGCTGGACTTAGTGAATCAGATCTGATTCATTTCATTTTATCTGAGTTATTTATTATGCATCATCTTTGTGCAAGGAACTGGGCTTAGTGCTAGGAAGACAAATACTTTTCACCTCATCATCTGCTAGTTCTTTAGAACTATGAGACTATCAACAAACAGCTGCTACCATGTGGACTATTTTTACTTCATTCAGAGGTCCCAATCCAGCATATGTTTTTATATGGGTTTGACTGTAGACAAATAGAGACATTGTTTAGCTAAGTGTGTTTTATGCAGCATCTCTCCTGTGCTTGTTGAGAAAAATGATCTCTTCTTGAACCTCTTAAAAAAGGAACAGAATATGTTTCTCAAATCCTGTCCATGTCTACCCAAGCACAATGAAGACTTGGGGTGTTATCTAGATAACTGGATCGGTATAGATCACCGCATGAGGAAAGGAGCCTGATTCTTTCCCAAGGGTAATTGAGGAGAGTGGCTCCAGATGGGCAGAAAATGGGTTGGCATTAATGAAATGACTTACCCAAGGTTACACAGGTAGCAAATAGCAGTGGTAAAGCCAAGATTGTGACTCTAAATCTGAAGGTCTTTCCAGAGAGCTGATAGCTGTATGAATATCTAAAAATAGGGATCATTTCTTTCCTAAGTCTCTGGACTAAACATCCTCATTTCCTTCAACTAATTCCTTTTATTGAGGCAGCTCCATATTTGCTGTAGCTAGGTGATGCTACAATGGATACTGTGTTAGGCCTGGAGTCTTCCTGGCTCTGGGCAAGTCACTTAAGCCTGTTTGCCTCAGTTTCCCCATCTCTCATATGAGCTGGAAAAGGAAATGGCAAACTACTTCAGTATCTTTTCCAATAAAACCCCAAATGGGGTCAAGAAAAGTTGGACACAACTGAACAACAAAAAATCCTTTTATTAATCTGTTTCCAGGCCCTTTAGCATCCAGTTTAGCAATGTTCTTCTTAGAATACAGTGTTCAGAAGTGAACACAATACTCTAGATGTGGTCTAACTAGGTCAGAGGACAGTAGACCAATCACCTCTCTTATTTTAGATGCTATGTTCCTCTTAGTGCAAGCTAGCATGTCATTAGCTTTTTTAGTTGCTGTGTTGAAATGATGGTTTATACTGAGCTTTCTGTCCTTACTTCAAGGTAGAGATTGCTATCCAGTATGAGTTGGACTAGATGGCTACTGAGATCCCTTCCACCCATGACATTCTATAATTCTATGAGATTACCAAGTAAAATAGTATCAAGGGAAAAGAGAAGACGGCCCAAGACAGAGCCCTGTGGGACACCCACAGTTAGCAGGTATTACCTGGAGGAAGATTCAGCAAAGGAAAGTGGGAAGGAGCAGTTAGGTATAAAGAGAACCAGAGAAAGTTGTGTTACTAAAGCCCAGAGAGAAGAGAATATCAAGTTGAAGAGAGTGATCTCCAATGTTAATGGTTTTAGAGAGTTCAAGAATGATGAGGTTGAAGAAAAAGCTATATATAATATGTTATTATATTATCATATATATGCTAGTTAATAGATTGTTAACAACTTTGGAGAGAGCAGAGTCAATAGAATTATGAGATCAGAAGTCAGACTGTTCAGAGAGAGTGAGAGGAAAGGAAGTGGAGGCACCAGTTATTGATGGCCATCTCAAGGAGTTGAGCCACAAAATGCAAGATTTATATGGGACAGTAGATAGAGGGGAAGAATAATCAAGTAAGGGTTTATTAGGATAGGGGTGGCATGGGCATGTTTACAGGGTGTAGAGAAGTAGCCCATAGACAAGGAAAGATTAAGTATAAGTGAAAATATGGATGATAGAGGAGATAATCTGTTGGAGAAGACAGGATAGAATGGAATCTCTTGTGCATGTAGAAGGATTTACTTTGGCAAAGAGAAGGGCCACCTTTTCATGTGAGATATAAGTGAAAGAGAATATAGTGGCAGAAGACATCTGAATGGTATGAGTTGAGAAGGTGAGAAGAGGCAGCTTTTGATTAATGGCTATGTATGTTTTTTTTCTTATTTTTTTGTCAGTAAAATAGGAGGTTTTCTCTGAGAGGGTGGGGGCCATGAGAGCCAAACAAGATTTAAGGAGGGATGAAAAGGTTTGGAAGAGCCACTTCAAGTGATACATCAGTATCTCTTATTAAGGAACAAGGAGGTTCCAATGTGATAGCAAATTATGTATGAATTATTTATTGGAAAGCCTGAATAAAAGTTACACATTTTTTAAAAGACATGGGCAGGAGTCTGCATTGGTGGTAGGAGGAAGAACACCAGTACAATCAAGGATCATTCAAATTAGTAAAGTAATAAGATATTGCGGTATAGTTGAAAGGCAATACAATGTAGTAGAAAGAATACTGGATCTGAAGTCAGAAGGCCTGGGTTCTTTTCTCAGCTTTGCCAATAAATTGTGTGGCCTTGGACAAATCATTTCACATCTCTATAGAGCAGCAGTTCTCAACCTGTGGGTTATGTTCAATCTGTAACAATGAGAATACATCCTGCATATCAGATATTTACATTATGATTCATAACAGTAGCAAAATTACAGTTATGAAGTAGCAGTGAAAATAATTTTATGGTTGGGGGGTCACCACAACATGAGGAACTGTATTAAAGGGTCGCAGCAGTAGGAAGGTTGAGAACCACCGTTAAAGAGGGTATTAATTTCCTCCTCTATAAAATGAGAGGTTTGGATAGCATGGCCTTTAAGGCTGCCCCTTTCAGCTCCAAATCTGTGGTCCTATGATCCTCTTGGGATTGGAAGGTACTCCTACACAATTTAGTAATTCATTGGATCTGTGATCACATTGATATGACACCTCCTTCCATAGCAAGCCATCTAGCTTTTCTTATCCCATATGATTCTTGTCTTTGTTTTCCTATAGATCCTCAGCAGAGGATCTATCCAGGGTCCTAGAGGCCTTCCTCAAGGTCTTTTTGTGTGGGGGCTTGTTATCCATTACTTTCATCATTTTTTTTTTCACATCATACATTTCCTCAAATATATGCTTCATGTAATTTTTTTGCATAGGTCAGCATAAGAAATAGATTTTAGCTTACTTGTGCCCTCCATATCTCACTTTTCAGGTCACCTGAAGTTTTGATTCCTTAGAGATTGTAAGTGTTCTGAGATTTGCAGCCATATTATAATCCTAAGAAAACATTTCTGTTTTAAAACAAATGTGGGGGGGGTAGTGTCTGTCCACTGGGGAGCGTCTTGGAATCATTAAAAAGTACTTTCCCAGATGTTATCTAATCTACTCCCTTTCTCTTATTCAATTGTCTCATTATCTAATTACACTGCATTTTCAAGATACATATACTTAGATAGTAATGTGATAGACTGGACATATAATACATAGTCATTTTTCATTCATTTGGTTTTTCCCAAGTGGATTGTTAGACTCACCTCCTTTGAGTATTCATTAATCTCGTTTAGGAAGCCTGGTAATGTCCTGGGTCTTGAAGCAATTTTTTGGGTCTTATACCAAGCTTTTTGAAAACTTGGTTTTACTTCTACTGCTTTTTTCTCTGTGTAAGGTAATACTACTCCTACTACCTATAATGTATATTAAGAATTATTTTAGATTTATAGTTTTGTTTAGATTTAAGATTTATATTAAGATTTGCAAAGTACTACAAATATCTCTCATTTTATTCTTGCAACAACCCTAGCAGGTAGATACTATTATAATCCCCATTTTATAGATGAGGAAACTGAGGTAGGTGAACTTAAGTGACTTGCCCAGGGTTGCACAGCTAGTAAGTGTCTGAGGCTAGATTTGTACCCAGGTCTTCTTGACTCCAGGCCCAGCACTGTATCCACTATGCCAATTAGCTGCCTCTAAAAATCGTCCTTGTCTTCCTCCGTAATACCTCTCAAATGAGTTGATATTCCAGACAAGTTTTGCTTTTGTGACTGCTTGCTTGTTGAGTAGATCAATAAGGCATTTTCTGGGCTCTTTTAGCTTCATTGTGGCAATGACTGTTTTAGTCAGTTAAACTTTTACAAGGAAATATCTCATGGTCAATATCTTTGCCTTTTTCCGTTTTCTTTCAGCATTCATAGCTCATTTGAATAGGTCAGTCTGAAGCCCTTTCAGTTGTCCACAGTATCTTCTCATCATTACATTTTCTTATAATTTGTTATTGATTTTGATTTTGTTTGTCTGCTCACAGGTAGCTGATTCTGATATGATTTTCACATCACTAACTAGTCACTTCCTGTCTGTTAAGATGTATTCAGTTTTATTTTTTGTGATGTTGGTTGTTTGGTGTTTGCCATGCCTAGCACATTTACTCTTTTCAAATAATATATGCTATATAAGTGTGAGATTTTAGAGCCACCTTCAAGTTTTTTGGTCCTTTTGTTTCTCAAACCAGACTGATGTTTTTAAGCATACTTTTTACCATGCTCCTTTATGCTCTCCTTTGTATTGAAGTCTTAGAGTATCAAAGTTTGGAGCACCTCAAGTTCTTCTTTACATTTTCTCTTGCCTTTTTATCCTTTGCAGTAGATATTGATAGACAAGCTGCAATCATCTTCATGGTGGTCTTTTGATTGAGTTCATCAGAAGCACTTCAAAGTGTGTTAACTGGGCGGGGCAGAGCCAAGATGGCGGCGTAGCAGCAGCAACATATCGCAGCTCTCACATAGCCACCCCAAAATACCAATAAAATATGACTCTAAACCAATCCTAGAACTCCAAAACGCACACAAATATCCCTTCCACTAAAGTCAGCTCGGCTACTAGGAACCATATCAGCACTGTGAACAGAAACCAGCCTTGCCTGACGCCTCAGCTGTGCCCTGGGGGCAGCGGAGCCTCTCTGCTGAGCAGATTAGCAGCAGCTGCGAGCAGCGTTCAGAACTAGGTCAGTGGGACTTGCAAAACAGGGGTAGAAAAGTGTCAGGCCAAAATGCCTCCAGGGTGGGAAAGAGAAAGGCAGAGGTTTTGCACCCGCCTCCGAGTTGCAGCTTCTGTGCCCGCGGCCTGCAGACAGCAGGGGGACTAAGCAATTGTTCAGAGGCCAAGTGCTTTTGCGTTCAGCAGCCTGGATCCAGACTGCGGTCTTGGGCCTTGGTTGTGGAGTCTTTATTATCCAGTGAGCCAGAAGTAAGTAGGAAAGGGACCCAGCACCTTCCTGAGACCTACGGCAGCTGGGAGGACCCCAACAATTTGGGACAGAGCTTTCCCTTCTGGAAGCAGAGCCCCACAGAGATTTAAAAAAAAAATCATGGACTGACCAACCATGAGTAAGAATAAGCATAAGAAGCAAAGTAAGAACAGTAACCAAAGCCTAGTTTCCTTCTTTGGGGAAAAGAAGGATCAGGGCAAAGAGAGGGAGGAGGAGAGTGCAGCCAGAGCACCCCCACCAGGGGCCTCCAATAAACATGAAGAATGCCTTAAAGCTAGAGATGAGCTGAAGAAGGATTTTCAAAACCAAATGAGAGAAGTAG
>CM053582.1:30901165-30916527 GCA_028627135.1 Pseudochirops cupreus | reverse complement strand
GATACATTTTCTTAAGGCATAACTCAGATCATAATAGCTCAATTTCCTATAGTCAAATCAAATCAGGCACTGTGCTAAGACATGAAGATACAAGGAACCAAAAAGCAATTCCTGACATCAAGGAGCTCACAATCTAATGAGGCAAATTACATGCAAACAACTAGGTACAGAGTAGATATATGCAGGATAAATTGGAGCTAATCCTAGAGGAAACGGACTAGGCTTAAGGAGGACTGAGAAAGGCTTCTTGCAGAAGGTGGAACTTTAGGTGAGACTTGGAGGAACCTAGGGAAGCCAGGAGATGAAGATGAGGAGAGAGTGTTCCATGGATGGGTACATGAAGTTGGGAGGCAGTGTCATGTTTAAGGAACAGCAAGGAGGCCAGCATTGCTAGATAACAGTGTATATGGAGGGGAGTAAGGTGGGAAAAGAATAGAGAGCCATAAAGGAGCTAGGTTACAAAGGCTTTTAAAAACCAGAGGGTTTTCCTTTTTGTCTTTGAGGTAATAGAGAGTCACTGCAGTTTATTGAATGGGGGGAGAGGGGAAGGACTTTAAGAAGATCACTTTGACAGTTGAGTGGAGTATGGACTAGAAAGGCAAGAAACTTGAGGCAGGGAGACCAACCAGCAGGCTATAATAGTAATCTAGGCCTAAGACGATGAGGGCCCATACTAAGGTGGTAGATACTGGATGTTACAAAAGTAGTAACAACAAGACTTGGAAATTGCTTAGATATTGGGAGATAAGAGATAGTGAGGAATCAAGGATGATACCTAGGTTGGGAGCTTGGTTCGCTGGGAGGATGGTGCTACCCTTGACAGTAATAGGGGACTTAGGAAGAGGGGAGGGTTTGGGGGGGAAAGATAAGGAGTTTTAGTTTGGACATGTTACAGAGGTTAAATGTCTTTAGGAAATCCTGTTCAAGATGTCTAAGAGGCAGTTGGATACATAAGATTGGATGTCAGGAGAGAGGTTAGGGTTAGATAAACGGTCTGAAAATCATCAGCATAAAGGTGATAACTGAATCCATGGGAGCTTATGAGTTTGCCAAGTGAAATAATATAGAGAAAGAAGAAAAGAGGGCCCAGGGCAGAGCTTTGTGAGACATCCAGAGTTAGTGGACGTGACTTAGAGGATGGTTCAGTAAAGGATACTGGAAAGGAGTGGTCAGACAGGTATGAGGAGAACTAGTAGAGAGCAGAGAAGAGAGTATCTAGGAGAAGAGGGTGATTGACAGCATCCAAAGCTTCAGTTTCTTCATTTAAAAAGGATGGGATTGGACTAAATGGTTTCTAAGATCCCTTATGGTTTCAGATCTATCTTTTGTGATTTTAGGAATAAAGTCCAAATTCCGTAGTCTGCTTTTCATAGCCATCCATATGTCCCCAACCTAATTTTTCAATCTAACTTGTCTCTCACTAAAAAGCCCAAATAGATAGAGCTACACACACACACACACACACACACACACACACACACACACACACACACACACACATTCACTTACTTTCCTCCTCTGTGCCTTAATTTCATGTGTTTCCCTCTGTGTGGAATTCTTTTCTGACCCTCTCCCCAATCTCTGTCCTTTGAAATGCTTTCCTCCCTTCTGATCCACCAAGTCAAAACTTGTTCTTTCCCTCTTCTGAATCCCCATAGAATTTAACTTGTGTCTGTCTTATGACACACACAGCAGATTAGGAGTGGGGGATGTTTGGCTTGGAGAAGGAGAGACTTAGGACAGACTTGATACCAGTCTTCAAGTATTTGAAGTCCTTTCACGTGACAGAAGTATTCAATTGTTCTGCTTAACTCCAGCAAGTGCAATTAGGAGCAGTGAGTGCAAGCTTCAAAGAAACAGCTTCATTTGCACGTCTTAGCTCACTCATTACACTATAAGTCCTGGGACAGGAGGCACAAGGTTAGTGTGTCTGTCTGTCTCTCTGTCTCTTACAGTACCTAACACAGGGCCTTTTATGAGGTATGTTTTTAGTAGCTATTGCAAGAATAAGTGAATGAATCAAATTCACTCACTCATAGAATGATTAGGAATTATGGTTCTGACTATATACTATAGCATGGGACTCAGTGACATTTCTGCTGAAGATTATTGGGGTCACATTGCCAACAACAGTCCTTAGCTTCCACAAATCTTATCTATACAATATAAAAGTAATCAGTTGAAAAGTGCATGATTCAGTCCATTCATATTTATGCCTTCATGATATAGGCCCTTACTCCTCTTCTTCCAACTCCAACCCCCCCCCCAAAAAAAAACTCAGCATAATTGATTTTTTTCCATTGACTTGATCAGTTGTTTTGGTGGCATTGTGGAAATGATGTTGGACTTACAATCCAAGATGTAGGTTCCTATCCTTGACTCTATCTGATTACTTGCAATGTGACCATGGAAAGGTCACTTGGCCCCCTTAACCTCACTTTCTTTGCCCTACAATGTGAATATCTGTCCTTCCTACTTCAGAGTATCATTGTGAAGATCGGATAATAGATATGAAAGACCTTTGAAAATGAGTTTGTCCAAACCATTGCAGTAGCCTATTATAGCCTTTCTTCTTCTAGTCAGTCCCACACATTTCCACCACATACATTTTCCCAAGCCATCATTCTGATCATAATAATAAGCATTCACATGGTGCTTCCCTCACAACAACTCCCTCACAAGTGTTAAGAGTAGTTGCCTCCTCCAGAGTTGAGAGAACTAAGGCCTATAGAGAAATGTGAGATTATCACATAGCTGCTTACATTCTGTGTGTTTATAAAGAAGATATTATTCATGTAGTCAAATCCTTAGAATGACCATTTGAGAAGCAGCATAGGATGACAGAATGAGCATTGGATTTGGGATCAAAAGACCTGAGTTCAAATACTGGTTCTGGCACTGCCTATGTGGCCTCAGGCAAATTGCTTCCCTTCGCTGGGCCTCAGTTTCCTCTTCTGTCAGATGAGGGAATTGTAATTATTAAGGTCCTTTTCAGCTCTAAATCCTATACTTTCCCTCCATGTATGGTTTTTTGACTCTCAGAGGTTGTTTTTTGTCTCTAAAATAGTATTCCTTGTCCAGTCAACCCTCTCATCTGGATGTAGGAGGGCACAGAGATGTTTCCACTGGGAAACATTCTGCCAAGTTCAGAGATGTCAAGGGCTTTGGGGAGTTCTACTCTCCAAGGCCTTCAGCAAGAGCAGAGTCACTGGGGCATGTGAGAAAATGGTCCCAAAGCAGATACCAAGTTTGTCTGAAAGTCAATCCCGGGAAGTCAGTGTTTGTGCAAAAGTAGGGGATCCCCATTTCTAGGACAACATACTGAAAGAGGCTTAGTGTTGTTACTGTGTGGAAATACTTAATGATGGGTCAGGCTGTGATCAGGAGCAGGAATTCACGTGATAATGGCAGCCTCTGTTGTTTCCTGCTGCAGCCACTGCTGCTCTAAGGAAGGAATCATTCACAGGAAACTTAATTAGAACCATTCCCATTCAAAGAAACCGTGTATCAAAAACTCCCATAAAAAAGCAAGCAAGCCCTGCCAAATTAGCAATAGCTATAAAAAGCACTCAGCCCGATATGGTAGCTGAGGTTCACTTTGAAGTTGCCTGACTCTCTCCTCTCCCTTTTACCCCTCCCTGTACTTCATTCCCTTACCCTGCCCCCACCACAGATGGACAGAAAGACACATACACACACACACACACACACACACACACTCACACTCATGTACTCACATACACTCACACACACACCACACACACTCATACACTCACATATACTCATTCATACACACACACACACACACACACACACACACACACTAAGCAGAGAAAATAAATCTATTCTAGTATAACAAGAATGTTGCTGTAATATTCCCCATCTTATCAATCTGGATGATTTGCTTAGCATTTCATAGGCACTTGCACTTCACTTGACACTGAAACCAAACAATTCAATTTCATTTAACAAGCATTCATTCGTTAAACACCTACTATGTGCAAGGCATTGGACAAATACATACATAGGTCCCCAGTTTTCATTAATTCATTCATTCAAAACAAAATTCACTATCTTTTCCAATTTTTAAAGTATATCCACATGTTATTATGTATAATGCATATACATACAATATAATATACATACATAATTATGTATAATGCACATACATACACACGTATATAAATGTC
Source organism: Pseudochirops cupreus (assembly GCA_028627135.1). Taxonomy (NCBI): domain Eukaryota; kingdom Metazoa; phylum Chordata; class Mammalia; order Diprotodontia; family Pseudocheiridae; genus Pseudochirops; species Pseudochirops cupreus. Next base: position 30,912,337 of record CM053582.1, on the reverse strand, counting down.
AAGGCCGAACACAAGGAAAATCAATTAATTAATTCATGACTCCTGTTTTTTTAAATACTTCTGGAATGAAAGATAATTTTTTTAGTTTAAATAACAGCCTTATGCCTTCTTTGTGTAGGTGTCACTACTGAATATATTCACTAAGCCTGTATTCCTGCCTTGAAACTTAAACATACTTGTTGCAGTTCAAACATGGGGCTTAGTTTTATGTACTAATGTTTTTAATGAATAAAGAATATTTTAGTTAAAACACATTATTTACCATGTTGATAAAAATGTAAATGGGATCCTAAATCAGGAATTGTTCAATTCTTTTTTCTATGTATATTCGCTGGCATTTGGCTTTTTGGTTTAGTTACAATAATAGACATATTACACTTTCACCCTTTTCATTTTGCTTCTTACCTATCAGCTTTGGGATGTCTTGGGATGTAGTCATTTGTCCCTCACTAGAGTTCTTCAAGCAAAAACTAGGTGACATTTTTTTATCTTTGACTCCTTTCTCCTTCCCTGAATATCCAGTGAGTTTTCACATCTTGATTTTTCTTCCTCTGTAACATCTCTCACGTCCAATCCGTTCTCTCTACTCATATAGCTACCACCTTAATTCAAGATCTTCATTACATCTCTCCTTGCAGAGGGCCATCTCCAGTCCTTTTGATCTCTCTCACCACTGGACCCAGATGGCTCCAAAGGAGAAAGTGAGGCTGGTGACCTTGCACAGCCCTCCCTCACTTAAATCCAATTCACTTGCAAGTCATGGCATCATCTTCTTGATGTCATGGTCCTCTTCAAGAGTGAAGAACAGGGGATGGCTAGGTGGTACAGTGAATACAGCGCCACCCCTGGAATCAGGAGGACCTGAGTTTTGGTCTGGCCTCAGACACTTAACACTTACTGGCCATGTGATCTTGGGCAGGTCACTTAACCCCAACTGCCCTGCCTTCCCCCCTCCAAAAAGCAAAAAACCAAACAAACAAACAAACAGTGAAGGACAAACAACAACCTAGATTATTTCATCAGCCTCACTGGATATTACTTCCTGTTGAGTGCTCTGTAATTAAGTCAAACTGGTTTTCTTTTTTTTTTTTTAATTTATTTTATTTACTTTTAGTTTACAAGATTCAGTTCCACAATCACTTGAGTTTCAGATTTTCTCCCCTCCCCTCTCCTCCCCCCCCCCATGGTGGCGTGCAATCATGTATAGGATCTGCAAATACTTTCACATTGTACAATAGTTTGGTCATATAGAAGGGTTGTAACCAATGAGTGATCACTGAGGAAAAAAAAAACAAACATGAAAAAGAACGATGCCATTCCCTCTCAGATTTCTTTACATTTGGACTAGCTGTCTCCTTTGCCTCACTCTCGCTTCTGCCTCTTAATCTATAAATCCAATGACCTTTTCTCAATCCTCATTCTACTTGACCTCTCTGCAACCTTTGACATTCTTGATCCCTCTCTCCATGTTAATAGTTTGTTCTCTCTAGGTTTTTGGGACACTCCTCTCTCTTGGTTTTCCTTCTACCAATCTAACCTATTCTTCTCTGCCTCCTTTGCTGGATCTTTCCCTAGATCACAGTCTAACCATAGATGATCCTCAGGGTTCTGTCCCGGATTTTCTTCTCCTTCTGTGCCACTTCACTTGATGATCATGTCAGCTCTCATAGATTTAATTGCCATCTTTATTCTGACAATTGTCAAATGTACCTTTCCTGCCCCAATCTGTCGTTGACCTCCAATCTCACCTCTCCAACTGCCTTTCAGACATCTCAAATTGAATGTCTAGTGCACATCTTAAACTCAATATGTCCAAAACAAAATTTATTATCTTTCCTCCTAAACCCTCCCCCCTCCTACTTTCCCTATTGTTGTTGAATTGAAGAGAATATTGAAGTCTTGGTTACTTCTATAGCCTGCTGGTGGGTCTGCCTGCCTCAAGTCTCTTCCCACTCCAGTCCATTCTGCATTCAGCCACTAAAGTGATTTTCTTAAAGTGAAAGTCCAATCGAGGTTACCTCTCCCCTCCTCCAACTCAAAAAACTCCAGCAGCTTCCTATTGCCTTCAGTAGCAAATACAAAATGGTCTGTTTGGCATTCAAAGCTCTTTTTAACCTACCACTGCTTCCTTTCTTTCTAGTCTTCTTACACATTACTCCCTCCCCACACCCATCTCCATGTATGCTTCAATCCAGTGACATTGGCCTCCTCAGTGTTCCACCAACAAAACACTCCATCTCTGAACTATGGGCATTATCCCTGGCTGTCCCCCATGCCTGGAATGCTCTTTTTCCTCAGCTCCATCTATGGACCTCCCTGGCTTACTTTAAGTCCCAACTAAAATCCTACCTCCTACTGGAAAGCCTTCCTCAATGCCCTTTAATTTCAGTGCCTTCCCTCTGCTAATTATTTTTCCAGCTTTTCTTTTATATAGCTTGCTTTGTATATATTTGTTTGCATATTGTCTTGCCCCATTAAGCTCCTTGAGAAACAGGAACTGTCTTTTGCCTCTTTTTGTATCTCTAGTGTTTAGCACAGTTCCTGGAACATAGTAGGTGCTTAATAAATATCTATTGAAATAAATCAAATCCTCACTTCTTTTAAGATGGAACACTTTCATAAACTTTTCCTGCTTTCCCTGTCTGCTATAAAACTTGGCATTTTTCATGGATCTAAACTTAAACCCATTGTCTCTGCCTAACCTTAATTTCTTTATCATCTACCCTAAATAGAACCAAACGTGGCTTGCAAATTAAGAAACTGAGGCTGCTAAGTGGCCCAGTGGATAAAATGTCTGAAGTTAGGAATACTTGGAGTCAGGAAGATCTGAGTTCAAAAGCAGTCTCAGACAGTATTAGCTGTGTGACCCAGAGCAAATCTCTTAACCTCTGTTTGCCTCAGTTTCATCATCTGTAAAATGGGGAAAATAGTAACAGCATTTCTCCCAGAGTTGTTGTGAAGATCAAGTGGGATAATAATTATAAAGCACTTAATGCCTGCCACATAGTAGGTGCTATAGAAATTCTAGATATTATTAGCTAGTAAGGAATGCATGACATTAAAAACAACTTACTAATTATTTTATATAAATGGATGATATCAAGTTACTGGCTCCACTGAAAACAATGTTAAACAGTGACTTCATCTCCTGTAATCTTCCTCCAGTGATATCAGTATGTAAGGTGGATCTGACAAATGGATAAGTGCAAAATTCTTAACATACACCAAGGTGAGAGCTTTGAAACCACAAAGCCCTGTTTTCTGGGCTCAAAAAATTCTTTCTCTGACATGTCCTGGTTATGTGATCCTGAGCAAACCTCTTTACCTCTCTACACTCCAGGCAATTCTTTTAGACTGGATGCTGATATGCACAAGGACTTTCCTCACCCAGAAGCTCCCTCTCCAAGTGAAATTAGGGGTCTGATCACTATCTCTATTCCTATGCCAAAGAATGACAGAAAATAAATCTGGAAGTCAACTTGAACAAATGAACTAAGGCAGTATGTGGAATGACCTTGATCTCTTCCAGGTAATACACACCAAAGGTGTTATTTATACCTTGGTCTCTAGACAAGACACATTGAACATAAAACTATCAAGGAGAAAGCTATTGTTGAATATGTTGAGACAAATGGGATCCTGAAATCAAAGCTCAGTGGATAGGACATGTTTAAAATAAGTAACACCTCTACAATACCAATCTGAATGTATATTTTCAGAACTGCAAAATGGACCATAACAGATTGGAAAGTAGCCTAGCAAAAATTCTTACAGTGTTAATAAAACACATGGCTTATCACTCTAAGGCAACTACGCAAAGACAATCCTTCCATGCCAAAAAGGAGGAAGAGGATTGATAGACATTCTCAAAGTACATGATAACAAATAATTGAATAAAGCATCTTATAGAAATGCTTTTGGAACAAGTAGTTCCAAACAAATATTCTCACTCCCTGAGCCATAGTAAGACTAACAATAGATATACATTATTAGATTTGTCAAATACTTCCATTTGGCTTTCCATAGCCATGATCAAAGAGGGAAATTTTAAAAGCCTTCTGTGAGAAACATATGCCAACCATATGACAAAAACAAGTATTGACCAAAAGGATGAGCTATATAGATGTGTTTATGGAAATGGAAGGGTTTATGATGATGGTTCAGGGCCATGTCATAGCCACCAGATATTATAGAAGGGTTATCCTTAAGGAAACCAGACTCATTGATCACTGCAGATTATGTATGCAAGGCAATGCTAGAAACTGTATAACACATCACTGTAGACTGGGAAAATTTAGCACTTAGCAAATAAATAGCAAGACATGACTTACTGACTAGAATTATACATCCAAAGCTCACTATCTTTCATAGACTGACAAAACAAATATCTTTAGTACAAATACAGACCTTAAAATATCCTGGAGAATTTAACCAATAAACTATACTGGAATTGGACCATTAACACAAACCAAACTGTTGCTCATAATCACCTGGACATAATATTGATCCAAAAATCTTCACAATAGTGTTTTTCAATAGATGCCACTTTACCAAAATAATCATAACTTCTGAACTGCATGGAATGAAAAGCTGCAAAATACAGAGGCCTACCAGGAGAAATCAAAATCACATGGAAACTATACAAGGTACCCATCAGCCCTGTCACCCTCTCTACTACTAGAGTTGTACCTAGGATACTTTTGTTGAACCTATAGCAGTTGAGTTTACATTCCAGTATTTTTATTTCACTATAAAATCAGTTACATTATCTTTCCTAGTTCATAGTATATCATATATAAAAAGAGAAGGATAACTGCTTATTTGAATACCATGCCTATCTGAACTCAACAATAACAGTAATAACTGACATTTAGATCAGTCTTCAAATCTGACAAAACACTTTAAATAGATCACATATTTGAGCCTCACCACAACACTGTGAAACAGATACTATCAGCATTATTTTACTGTTGAGGAAACAGCCTTCAAAAGGGGAATGACTTGCCCAGTGTCACATCAGTGGTGAGATGTGAATCCAGATTCAGTAAGGTGGCATGTGGAAACAACATCTTTTATTTAATATCCTAAAAGATCATCTTAAACACAGAATCACTGAGCTAGAAGAGGCATTAGAGATAATCTGACAGAATTACTTCGTTTTCTCAATGATCAGACTGAAACCCAGATAAGAGCCCAACCAGTAGATCCCAGAGGGGAATCCATTTCCAAGGTCTTGTTTCAGAGAGAGGCAGTAAAATTCTGGGTTGGCACTGTCTCTGTAACTCTGGTCTGCTAAGGCTGACAGCAGCAATTTCATTATGGGCTAGTGGACATGGGGCATGGAAACTAGCTAGAGGATTCATCTGTCTTGTTTATCCTATCTTCAATGAGAAAGTCACATTTATAAAGTGCTTTCAAATATAGAAACCTCTGAGACAAGGCAGTAGAAGTATCATCTCTCCTTTTGAAGCATGCTTAGATATTCTTTGCCTGTCCCTGGAGGACTGAGTAGAAACTTGAGGATACACAGATATCTTTTGCCTGCTGCCAACTTTGTATGACTCTTCTTTGGACTGAAAAAAACTATTCACATGTTACCACACCTGGTAGAAGAAGAGACAGCTTCTGGTTGAAGGATCTCTTAGGGGACAGCTTCTTAAAAGACAAAATGTTACTCCAGTGAACCAGTGGAGGAAGGGAGGGTTCTTCTCTGCTCTCAAATAGTGGTGGCACATCCTCCCCAGCTGGAGTTTATAAAATCTCCAGACTGCCTTTCTTTTTGGGTTTCCTTTCCTCTGGCATATTTGCTGTGCATACTGGAAGACCTGTGGGTTCTGGTGACAATGACATAAGCCACTGCAGCAGCTGAGATTGCAATAGCAGTAGTATCAGACTTGCAACAAGGAAAGTTTTGGCATTGAAGAGAGAGGTTCCAGGAAGGAAGATTCAGCTTGGCTCTTTGGTCAAACAATACTATGGATCTGTGGCCCCCAGAAGCTGTAGCATGTGCAGCAGCGACCATACCCTGGTAAAACCATCTTGACAGATGGGCTAAACCAGGTTGAGTTTAAAGACCAGCCTCAAACCACTTGGTGAGTTAGGGGGATGTCTCCCCCAAGCATGTGAAGACTTCCTCCCCTTCCCCCCCTCCACCGAGTAGAATGGATGGATGAGAACCATCTGTTCCAACAGCCATGAAGGTGGCTGAAGGTGGCTAAAGCAGGTTCTGTGGAGTGCTTAGAGCTTTGTCAGGCATGGTAGATGTCAAGGTTGTCCACTGCCTCCTGAGCCATCTCCAGTCATCCCGACTTTTGCCCAGCCACTGGACTTTGATGACTGGGAGAGTGAGGCTGATGACTTTGGGCAACTCTGCCTCATTTAAATCTAATTCACCTGCAAGTTAAGACTTTACCCTTGATGTCATTAGTCCTCTTTGAAAACAAAGGGTGAGAGGGGGTGGAGTCAAGATGGCAGCATAGAAGCAGGAAAACTCCGCAGTTCCCCCCATAACCACCTCAAATAGCTATAAAATATGACTCTAAACAAATTTTAGAGCTCCAGAACCCACAAAATTACAGAGTAACAAAGCTCCCATTCAAAGGGTGAACAATAACAGCTTTGGCAAAGGTGAAACATAAAACAACTAATTAGCAGTCTTACAAATGTTGAATTTCAACAAGGTCTTGGGTTTGTTTTTTTGCTTTTTTGGAGGGGGGAGGGCAGGGCAATTGGGGTTAAGTGACTTGCCCAAGGTCACAGCTAGTAAATGTTAAGTGTCTGAGGCCAGATTTGAACTCAGGTCCTCCTGACTCCAGGGCTGGCACTCTATTCACTGCACCACCTAGCCACCCCTCAACAAGGTTTAAATATTAGCCTCCCGACTGATGTCCTAGTCCTCATAAGTTATTGGATTCTGTTCTAATCATTCTATGATTTCCTAACCCCTCCTTCCTTTGTGAGTATAAACTACCTGTTCCATGTGTTTGATTCATCTTTGTTCACTGGGTACTTTTAAATTTTCATTCCTTTGCCTAGACTTTGAGCCCATCACTATTTTCTAAGTCAAAATAATAAGAAGAACGATCATTTACATAACATTTTAAGATTTATAAAGCCTTTTACAAATATTATCACATTCGATCCATAAAACAACCCTGAGAGATGAGTGCTATGGTTATTTCCCTTTAAAAGATGAGGAAACTGAGAAAGACAGAGGTTAAGCTTGACCCAGAGTCACATAAGCTAGTAAGTATCTGAGTTAGATTTGAACTCAAGTCTTCCTGACTCTAGGCCCAGCACTCTATCCTCAGGGCCACCTAGAACTGCCTCAGAACTTTTCATAGTGGTAATTGGGGTGGGAGTGAAAAGCCAATGAATGTGATAGGAAACGTAGGAAAAGGGTTTCGGGGCGATGGTGCTACTTCCCCTATGTCAAGCAATTCCAGAGCTAGAAACTCTGGGTAAACTGTTGTGATAGGTAAAGGGCAGGAACTGCCTTAGATTACCAGCCCCTGTGTTAGGACCATTTTTAAAAATTAACTTTTGTTTATTTTTAGTTTACATCATTCATTTCCACGAGATTTAGAGTTACAGACTTTTTCCCTGTCTTTCCCTTATCTACTACCCCAAAAGAGCGATCCCACTGTATACCCCCTCTCCCAGTCTGCTCCCTCTTATATCCTCCTCCATCATCCCTCTGACTTTCCAGTAGGGCAAGATGGATATCCCTACCCCAGTGTCTGTGGAAATAAGGGAAGGAGGGAGGGAGGGAGGGGAAGAGAGAGAGAGAGAGAGAGAGAGAGAGAGAGAGAGAGAGAGGGAGAGAGGGAGAGAGAGAGAGAATATATGAATGAACCTGATGTGATTGATTGAGTTCAAGGCACCAGGTCTGAGTGAACTCCATCTCAGGATAGAGAAAGAACAGCCAGATGGGACAGCTGAACCACTGCCAGTGAGACATTACTCAGTGAAATACCATGGTGAGTGGGAAAAAAGGATCTTGGGCTAGAATACTGCAAATAGCCATTTTTCCTAAAAGGGGAAGAAGGCAGCATCTGGATGGTATAAACTGTTGGGCTGGACCTCTCTCTCCCAGCATTCTAGAATACATTAAAGGGTTCTAGAATGGAAAGTACTGGTCCCAAAAGGAAGGCTAGTATAGCCAGCTTCATTAAGCACAATTCATGCCAGATTAACCCTGATCTTCCTGGTTTACTTGAAGTCCCTACTAAAATTCATCTTTCTAAAGTAAATTGTTCATCCTTGTTATATTATCAGTCCTCAGGGCTATTATCTATGCCACTTACTGCCTTTGTGATCTTGTATGACACACTTCCTTTTTCTGTGCCTCAGTTTCTCTTTTCTTGTTTTGTAATATGAGGGACATTGAGCCAGATGATTTGGAAGAGCCCCCATGACTACAAAATCTCTGATCCCATGTCCAAAACCAAACACACTGTCCCTTCACTGTATATGTTATTCCTGACTTCCTCACCTCACACTTCCAGTTACCAAGTCCTAAAGGTTTCACCTCCAACACATGGATTCCATCTTTGTCCCCTTTTTTTCTCCCACTGCTGTTATGTTCCAGCTGCTTCTCTTCCCCAACCCTTTCCCTACATACAGAACTAGCTAAATGTGGAGACATTGCAGTAGTGAAGTAGATTCTGTGAGAGGGGGAAGAGAAGGGGGAAAGAGGGAAATTAGGAGAAGGAGAGACAGAGGACCTGATTTGACTTGTGAGTTCAAGTCACCAAGTCAGAGAGAACCCTATATCAGGGTACAGAAAAAAAAAAAACAGGCAGGTATGCCAGTTGAACCACTGCCAGTGAGGGATCCATCAGTGAAACACTATGGGGAACAGAAAAGGGGGCCCTGGGCTAAGATACTGCAAATGTGCCATTTAACATAAAAGGAAAAGGAGAATGAACTATTTATATACTTTAAACCAATAAACTTGACTTCTATTTTTGCCAGAATTCTAAAACACATTATTAAAAGAGAGATGTGTTAGCATTTAGAATGGAAAGTGCTGATCACAAAGAGCCGGCACATGGCTTCATCAAGTACAAGTCATGCTAGAGGAACTTCATTTCCATTTTTGATACAGTAAATAGAGTGGTAGATCAAGAGAGACATGATAGTTGTCTTCAAGGATTTGAAGGACTAATAACTGAGAGATTCACTTTGTTCCGCTCTCTGTGAGAGGGCAGAGCTCAAAGTAACAGGTGGGACTTACAGAGAAAAAGATTTGTAATTTCATTTAAGGAAAAACTGCCTAACAATTAGTTGTCCAGTAAATAGTATCTTTTTGTAAGATCTCATCTAATTGGACCTCTTTGATACAATATTCTGCATGGTAGTTTACCACCTAAAATCCAAAGTCACATAGTACTTACACCCGTGCCATCCAGGATATGGAAGAGAGCAGAATCATCAGCACTGTGTCCATAATGTGGACTACATGGAGAGTGTTTGATAAAGGACTTGGCATAAAGCAATATTATTGCAAGTATCTCTCTTGTTACCTTAAAAAATTATGTTAAGGCTCTTCCTCTTTTCTTGACTGGCATGAGGATAGTTGGCATTTTAAATACTTATTCATAATTCATTTGTAATTACCTTTAATGCCAGTTTATAAGAGCAATAACCTAGATTTTTAAAAAATCTTATTTTATTGGTATCTTTTTTTTTTACCTCACCTTCATTTCTGAATTTATCCTTCCTCCTCCCCTACCCAGTAGGCAGTCCTTAAGAACAAAAATTTAAAAAGATAGGGAAAAAACAGTTCAGCAAAACTAACCAACATACCAGCTGTTTCTGACCTATATCCAATTTTCCACACCCATAATCCCTTGCCTCGGTAAAAAGGGGAAGAGGGTACATTTGCTAAAACAAATCCTCTCTGGCATCAAGCTTAGATATTAAAATCACTCTGTGCTCAATTACTTCTTCTTTCCACTTCCATTGTTATACTCATTGTATATGTTATTTTCTTGGTTCTCCTTATTTCAGTCTACATCATTTCATGTGTCTTCCTATGTTTTTCACAAAATTTATTTTTTTTTCTCTCAATGACTTGTTTATTTACATTTAGTTTACAACATTCAGTTCCACAATCCCTTGAGTTTCAGATTTCCTCCCCTGCCTTCCCCTCCCCCCTCCATGGTGGCGTGCAATCATGTATAGGATCTGCAAATACTTTAACATTGTACAATAGTTTGGTTGTATGGAAGAGTTGTAACCAATGAGTGAACACTGGGAAAAAGAAGCAAAACCAAACATGAAAAAGGATGATAGCATGTAGATTGCTTCAGTCTCCATTTAAACTCTATAGTCTTTCTAGATCTTTCTCTGAATGTAGATATCCCTTTCCATCCTGAGACTTGTAGAGTTGTCTTATAGCTGTGCGTTGCTGAGAAGAGTCCAGTTTATCAAGGTTGGTCATCACACATACGATGGGTCTGTGATTGTTACAAAGTTTTCCTTGTTCTGCTCTTCTCACTCAGCATCAATTTGTATAAGCCTCTCCAGGTAATTATGAAGTCCATCTCCTTCCCATTTCTTATAGCACAGTAGTATTCCATTACATTCATATACCACAACTTGTTCAGCCATTCCCCAATTGATGGGCAACCCCTACATTTCCAATTTTTTGCCACCACAAAGAGAGCTGTAATACATATCCTTGTACATATGGGTCCTGTTCCCACTTCTGTGATCTCTTTGGGATATAACTCCAAAAGTGGTATTGCTGGGTCAAAGGGTATGCACTTATTTATAGCCCTTTGGGCATAGTTCCAGATTGCTCTCCAGAATGGTTGTATCAGTTCACAACTCCTCCAACAATGCATTAGTGTTCCAATTTTTCCGCATCCTCTCCAGCATTTGTCATTTTCCTGTTTTGTCATCTTAGCCAATCTGACTGGTGAGATGTGGTACCTCAAAGTTGTTTATTTGCATTTCTCAAATTAATAGTGATTTAAAGCCTTTTTCCATATGCTTTAAAGATATCTTTAATTTCTGTCTCTGACTGAAGCAAAACTCGTTATCTTTCTCTTTCATGTCTGGTTTTGCTTCTTCTTTTTTTTTTTTTCTTTTCCCAGTGATCACTCATTGGTTACAACCCTTCTATATGACCAAACTATTGTACAGTGTGAAAGTATTTGCAGA
>CM053582.1:30865434-30900665 GCA_028627135.1 Pseudochirops cupreus | reverse complement strand
GCTTTTTGGAGGGGGGAGGGCAGGACAATTGAAGTTAAGTGACTTGCCCAAGTGTTAAGTGTCTGAGGCTGGATTTGAACTCAGGTCCTCCTGACTCCAGGGCCGGTGCTCTATTCACTGTACCACGTCACTACCCCTAAAGTCATGTTTCTTGTTCTCAGGGGACCTTCCATTTACTCTGGATCTGGATAACAAATTGGCACTCCTCTAGCAGCGTCCCAGAGAAAATGCTGACTTCCTTGATTTCATCTTCTGTTTCTTTGTCAATTAGACCAATATTGTATAGGCTATCCAATGAACATTTCTCAAGGGACTACTCTGCTTGCAGATCAGAATCTCTGACAGTTGCTTGGACATCTATAATCAAAATGTAGGTTGTCATCAGATGTAGTCTAAAGCCAAAGAGCTTCATTGACTGCCAAAGTGGTTCATGACCATTGGTGTGATTTTTCTCTTGTACTTTGAGATCACAGGCATTGCTCCATGGCAGCAAATTGGGTGATGAGCGCCACAAAGCTTACTCTTTTACCAAGGTTATGAGAAAGTTTGTGTCACCTCAAATAATTAAGTATATGTAAACTGTGACTCAGAACCACGGCTCTGGGTAGCTACTTCTGGGTAGAGGTCCCATATACATTCTCAGGAGCATGTCTCATAATCTTCCTTTTCAACTTGTTCCCTCACCCAAGATCTTTTTCTGGAAACACCAGAATTTGGCTCACGTCTAGGTTTTTATAAAAAAATAAATTAAAAGGAGGGGCACCTTTAGTTCCCAAGTGAGCACTTAGGGTAACAATAGATCAGATATAGGATAGGTTTTATTTAACTCTATATAAAATGCAAAGGACTCCCACTTAAGCCAATAAACAACTGCAGCAGTTCTCAACCTGTGGGTTATGTTTAAATACATCCATTTAAATACATCCTGCATATCAGATATTTACATAACGATTCATAACAGTAGCAAAATTACAGTTATGAAGTAGCAACGAAAATAATGTTATGGTTGGGGGTTACCACAACATGAGGAACGTTATTAAAGGGTCGTGGCATTAGGAAGGTTGAGAACCACTGAACTAAAGTAATGCTTCCATCTGCTCCCCTGGGCCACTACCTCCCAGGGACCTGTACATTCGTCCACATATATAGTGCCATATGTGGCAGCTAGGTAGCATAGTGGATAAAGTGCCTGGCCTAGATCAAGAAAACTCATCTTCTTGAGTTCAAATCTGGCCTCAGACACTTACTGGCTCTGTGATCCTAGACAAGTCACTTCACCCTGTTTGCCTCACTTTCCTCATCTGTAAAATGAGCTAGAGAAGGAAATGGCAAACCACTCCAATACTTTTTACCAAGAAAACCTCCAATGGGGTAAAGGAGTGGGATATGACTGAAAAACTCAACAACAGCAATACCATCCAGATTTTGAGTGATCTTCCTGTTGATGAGGGGAAAGTATCCAGGGTTGCCAAATAGTAAATTAACCAAGATTATGCTGAAGCCAGCTTGAACTAGCTTCCAAGAGCCTATTGTTAAATTTTCATTGTGAGCATACACTTCAGATATCAACAAATGCTTCATATGAGGCTTGATTTATTGTTTTGTTGATATCTGGACTTAAAGTGATAGTAAGAAATGTTCATAATGCAGATTAAACTTAAAAGCATGTTATGCATACACTTTTTTTGGAAAACTGGTCATTTAAGACTTGTTAGCATACTCCCAAATTCAATACCTTATGTTCCATTTTCTAAGGTCCCTCTAGAGTCTAGACTTTCAACATTTCTGTGGGACTGAATACTCCCCTTCCCCCTAGCAAGAGAAAGCTCTCAGGATTACCAGATTCTTCCCTGGCAGGCTTCATCAATACACAGACTTCCCTTTTAAGATTCTGTGATCTCTCTCTTCCTCTGTTAGCAAAAAAATGTCAAGAGTTAGGTAATATACAGTTATCCCTTCCACATAATGACTTTCCCCATCATGGTTTTGATATATCTAAAGTCAGCACAAGAAATGAAATGGGGTGTTTGGCAGAAGCTGCAGATGACATGTGAAGGCCAACAGATGACACAGAAATGCATAAAATATACATATTTTATTGTAAAATATCAATGCAAATTTTACAGTAAGGTACTGTACGCACCCCATAAAAGAAAAAGAAAAAAATCAGATTTCTCTTGTACAAAGGGAGCACCAAAAATTTTTATGGGGATTTTCCAGATCACAGGGGCTTTACATCCCTAGCCTCTGAGATGTAGAAGGGATAACTTGATTCTAATTGCTTTCACTTCCTAACAAACTGGCAAAGGGTTGGAACGGACAAGTTTCTTATTAAAAAAATAACGAATAATGATAATAAACAAAGGAAATAATTTTAGCTTAAAAAATATCCTCTCCAAAGTAAACCTTTTCTTGTCTTCATTTCATTGGCTAAAATAAGTATAACAGTCATAACCATTTATCTTCTTGGTTGGTGACCCCAGCGCTAATCTTGGACCTCAGTACAGAATTCTCAGTGTTACCACTCACTGTTTTTCACAAGCAGAAATTCTAGTGAATTTCAAAAGCCATGAAGGGACCTGCTCTTAACATCACGTTCTATTTTATGGTTGTAACACCCAGGTGGTTTAGGGTTTTATTTCTTATTTTTTTCCTGGAGAGAAAAAAAAAGACCCCTGAAGATTTCAAATGAAGTATGAAAAGTTTGGGATTGTCACCTCTATAAAAAATAGGAAAAAGCAAGCCTTGAACTCTTAAAATAGCATTGGGTGCTGGTCAATTGTTGATATATAATTATCAATTAGAACATTAGCTAATGTTTAAAATTGTCCATATTTTAAAGAAAATGCTTCATGAGTAATGCAAGTATCACCCATTTTTAGATACCTAAAAAAGAGAATGGTACTATGATACTGAAGAAAATGTGTCATAAATATTATGTTTTCCATGTGAAACTGATTCAGTTCCTGAAAATGAGCAGGGTTTTCCTAATAAACCCAGACACTAGACATATCACCCAATCCCTAGCTTCTTGTTATATAGCAGTTAGAATTAAGTTCTCTGCATCATTGTACCTCCTTCCTCACTCCTTATTAGGCAATTTACAAAATACCTTCATCCCACTGATCTTGACTATACTACTGTCTTCCCATATGGGTGACAGGGTAGTTTTCTACTGGTGACAGCTGACTCTTTGTCTAAAACTGTATATAAATTTGAGCTCTGATTGATTTTATACCTTCAACCAGAATGGGAAAAGTGCTGCACAGTTCCATGTCCAGAAACTATCCATTTGTTTGCTACCTTCAAACCAAGGGCAATGGGCATCATATGCCAAGACTATTCCCCCTTGGCATCAGTTCTCCTCCTTGTGTGAATAGGAGTAACATTTTTTGTGACACCACTGTTCTTTAATTATGCTACATTATATATTGGGCACCTATTTACTATGTGACTATGCTCCCAAAAGTTTTGTTGTTAAATTCTACCTCAGCAACAGAAAGAGAGGACATACATCATTGTTAATCCTCGTTAATCACTTTTGAATATATCCCTCTAGGCTTAAACCCCACCAACTTGCCAAATATCCTTATTGAGTTTTTTCCTTGTCTAACAGGCAAAATTGGCTCAAACTATTTTAAATTCCAGCATATAATTGAGGCAGCTAGATGGCACAATGTATAGAGTGCCACTCCTGGAGTCAAGAAGGACCTGAGTCCAAATCTAGCTACAGGTACTTACTTAGCATCCTCAAGGATTTTAGGGAGAATGGGCTCAAACTTGAAGCACAAAAGATTGTGAAGCAGGTATGTAGAGAACATATGGAGCCAAGAGATATCTTGCAACTCCTGGCCTTGGGAGCCCTTTTCTCCCTTCACCAAGTACCTAACAATTTTTCCTTCTGAGTGTGCCATAACCAGTGGATAAGTCACTCCTTTGCTCATCTGGTTTGTCATCTTGCCAACCACTGTTATGTCTGAAGGGACAATATCCTGCTGAGCTGGGTCAGACAGGTGTCTCTGACACTATGTTGTCCTCTCTAAACTTGGCTGCCACTGCTACCAACTCTGCTTGCTAGTAGGACCTCTGTGATGGTCCTGATGAGTCTTCCAAAGTCAATGGTCCCTTGGGCACTCCTCTTTCAAAATACTCACCAAAGATCAAGAAAGAAAAACATAAAAGAAACAAAGGTGCCATTGGCTGGATAGGGGGAAAGACTAGCTTCTCTCCACCCAACAGCTCAAGGCAATCAACCTCATTTGAAAGCCATCAGGAAAGAGTGAGCCACTCAGAATTTATATGGCTTTTGATCATCACATGAAATCTGAGTTATTATGACCAAAACTGACCTCTGAAGTTCCTTTGTTAGATTAGGGACAAAGAAAGAATGTCTATACATTCTTCAAGGATATACCCTCATTGTCTAGCCCCTTCATTGCAATTGCAACGTTAAGGGTCTTGTCCTGGTGTAGTAAATAAGGCATTGAATTTGGACTCAGAAAGAGCTGAGTTCACATCATACCTCAAATACTTCCTAACTGTGTGAGCCTGGGCAAGTCAGTTAACCTCTAATAGCATCAGATTCCTCATCCAAAAAATGAGGGAATTGGTCTTCATGACCTCTAAGATCCCAAGTAATGCCCTCAAAAGAGAGGAAGAGGGAGAGGAAGTTGTGACCCCTTTTTAATAACCACCTTTTTCCTTGGACCTCCCATAGCTCTTCATTTCCAACCTCTCTTAACTTAATTTGCAATATTATCCTTATCTGCTTGTGTCTTTTCTCCTCACCTTGCACTAGACTGTAAATTCTATGAGGAACTGTATTTTTATTTAAAGTTTATATCTCTTCTAGTGACCAGCACAGTACTAAGAACACCATAGGATCATGTATCAATGCTTATTTTTGAAAGAAGAGATTATTACTGAAGATTGTAGAGTGGGCATATGCTTGATATTTGTATCATTTTGTCATTCAGAATTTGTAGGGAAATTGTTTGGCACATGAGTGTGCTCCTAGGGTTGCTCCTCAAGGGTTTTGCTTCAAAAGTAGATAGTTGAATGAATACTGAGATGACTTCAGCCATCAGGAATGATGGTTTTACACTTTCAATTAAAAATGTGTATGCACACACACACACACACACACACACACACACACACACACCTTCCTACACATGTTGTTCTGCTCAGTCATATAACGCTCTTCAGTAAAGTCAATTTGCATTTTTGAAACAATCTGTCAGACACTTTTCCCGTAACACAGACTATAGTCCCACCTATGTGAATTGGGGGATTTATAAATTAAAATAGGCAAAAATGAATGCATGCTGGCATATGACTTTAATGGGGTGACAGTCTTATTGAATCTGCTTCTATTCAGCTGTATTCCATGGTTATTGGCTTCCAAGTTCTTGTCCAGAACATTCAGTCACCTCTAAGGATGACTTGAGAAGAAATGCCAGCTGATGAAGCTATTTAAGGACAGGGCTGTGTCTGAATAATAGCCACAGGCAAGGGTCCAATTGTCACTGACTGGTGGGCAGGAAGAGTTACTGTGTCTTCATTTGTGTACTTGCATTCCTTCCAAATGGGACTGCTAGTCGGGGCCAGAACAAGGCTATTTATTGTCATGGTCCAAGCACACTTGGACCATGGTATGAATCATTTGCTAGTGAGAGGCAGTATATACAAGGCGAGAGGACCTTTCTTCTCTCTCTGTTTCTGACTTGGGTTCCTCAGGAGGTCATAGGATGAAGGCCATCACAATGAAGACTGAGACAAAGAGGGCAGAGCTCATGTTAGGAAAACTTCGGTTTGCATCTAACCTGACACTAACTGTATGGCTGTGGTCAGATCATTTACGCTACTGATTATCAGTTTCCTCATCTATAAAATGAGTATATTATATCTGTACTTCCTATCTCATAGGAATATTTGGAAGTACTAATGATATGATAGTTTTAATACATTTCCAATTTTAAAGTATTATATAAATGTTGGTTGTTATAATTATTCTGTCTGCCCTTAAAAATGTGCTGGCCCAATGTCTACATAATTGCTACTGATTATATTGGCTCATATTTATGCTGGGTTTTTTTTTAAGCTTTAGTTTTTCAACTAGCAAAAACCCTCCTTTTCTCCAGCCTAACTCCCACACATCCCCAATTGAATTCAAAAGAAAAACAAAATCTGTTCCAAACATGCTTAGTCAGGCAAAACAATTTCCACATTGACCATGTGCAGAAATATATATATATTATTGTCATTGCATAAATTGTTCCCCTGGTTCTTTTCACTTTACTCTGCATCAGTCCATATGAGTCTTCTGATGTTTCTCCAAAATAGTCTCCACCATTTCTTAGAGCACAATGGTTTTCCATCATATTTCTATACCATAGCTTGTTCAGCCATTTCCTAATTAAACAGCACCTGCTCACCTTTTGCTACCTCATAAAGAGCTAAAAATATTTTTGTATTTCCTTATTTAGAATTTCTTAGGACTAATCCCTCTCTTAATCTACTTTTCCTCCAATTGCCCATCTCCTCTTTCGCTTTTATTTCCCTGTTGAGTGGAATGCATTTCTGTACCTGTTTATGTATGTGTATGTTCTTCCATCTCTTGAACACTTGAAATGAGTGAAACTGAAATGTCATCTGTTCTCCTGAACCCCTTCTCCTTGTTTGTATAGATAGCTACTTGCATACCTTGATTATATAATTTCCCCAAACTTTTCTTTCCTTTCTCTCCACCCCCCAAAAGAGTGTATTGCTCTCCCCATCTCTCCTCATTCTTCTCTTAAGATCATTAAGATATCACAGAACCACTGCAAAGTCTAGTCTAAGTAGATTTCCTCTGTGACCTCTGATGATGTTAGTATTCAGAAGGGACTCACGTATCATCTTCCCATATTTGAATGTAAATAATTTATCCTTGTTCAGTTTCTTTTTATTTTTCATTCAGGTTTAACTTTTCATGTTTCTTTTAATTCTTGTGTTTAAACTTCAAAGTTTCTATCCAGTTCTTGTATTTTCATCAGGAATGCTTGGAAATACTCTATTTAATTAAAAATCCATTTTTTTTTTTTACCCCGTAGCATTTACTGACTTTTGCCGTACATGTTGTTTTTGGCTGTAAGTCTTTGCCTTCTGGAATATCATTGTCCAAGTTCTCTATTTCTTTATAATGGTGACTGCTAAACCATGTGTGATCCTGACTGTGGCTCCTCAGCATGTGAATCCTTTCTTTCTGACCACCTACAGTGTTTTTTCTTTGACTTGAAAGCTTTGGAATTTGGCTGTGATGTTTCTGGGAGTTTTCATTTTGAGGTTTCTTTCAAGGGGTGACTGGTCGATTTTTTTTATTTCTTCTTTGCCTTCTGGGTCTAAGTGATCTGGACAATTTTCTTTTACAGTTTTTTGAAATAGGATGTCCAGGTTCTTTTTTTGGTCTTCTCATTCAGATAGCATGATGTTAAAGTTTTTGTCTTAGATCTGTTTTACAGGTTAGTTGTTTATTTTCTTCTATTTTCTCAGTCTTTTGACTTTCTTTTAATATTTCTTGTTAAATATTTTTTTTGTTATATATTATTTGTTAATATTTTTTGTCAAAGAAAAAAAGTAAAGGAAGGAAGCCTAGCAGTACCAGATTTTGAACTATATTTCAAAGTAATAATCATGAAAATAGTCTGGTACTGACTAAGAAATAGAGTGGAGTGTGAGTGGAATAGATTAAGTACACAATATATAGTAGTAAATGACTATGTTAATGTAGTATTTGATAAATCCAAAGAGCCAAGCTTTGGGGGTAAGAAATCACCATTTGACAAAAATTGCTGAGAAAACTAGAAAGCATTGGAAGAAACTATGCATAGACCAACATCTCATACCGTATACCAAGATACAGTCAAAATGGATAAATGGTCTAGAAATAAAGGGTGATATTAGGAGTGCATGGAAAAATGTACCTGTCAGATCCATGGATAAAGGAAGTGTTTATGACCAAACAGGAGATAGGCTCACAGGAATTAAAATGGATGATTTTGATTACATGAAATTTAAAAGTTTTTGTGCGAACAAAACTAATGAAGCCAAAATTAGAAGGAAAACGGGAAACAAAGAATAATTATGACACATTTCTCTGATAAAGTCCTCATTTCTCAAATATATAAGAAAGTGAGCCAAATTTATAAAATTATAGGCCATTCCCTAATTGATAAATAGTCAAAGGATATGAACGGGCAGTTTTAAGAAGAAAAAATCAAAGCTATGAACAATCACTACAATCCTTTTTGAGGTTTTGAGCTGTTTTTTTTTTCTTTTGTTTTGCTTTGTTTTTCTGGCTTGACTTTGCTAACCTCAAATACATGTCCGTAATCTGCATACCAAAAAATGGGAGCAGTTCTCACTGACCCTTTTATTTTTTGGTTAAGACAAGAGATCTAAATAGTCAACTTTTGGAACATAGAAGGCATCACACAGTGTAATAATGTGACTAGACTCTAGGCTTAATGTTCCTAACTGGTTGAGCTCCCATGTCAAGGAGTGCTATATAACCAAACAGAATTCTAGGGTGACTCTGAAAGGTTAGAATGATTGTAATGCTATCAACTTGAGCTTTCATTTTGGTGTATTTTCCCTGATGTTAATCATCAGTAATTAGCTTCTCAATTACATCAGTTCACAACTCCATCAACAATGAATTAGTGTCCCTGTTTTCCCACGTCTTCTCTAACATTTGTCATTTTCCTTTTCTGTCATATTAGTCAATCTGATAGATGTGAGGTGGTTACCTCAGAGTTGTTTTAATTTGCATTTCTCTAATCAAGAGCTATCTAGAGCATTTTTCATATAACTATAGATGGCTTTGAATTCTTTCTCTGAAAACATCCTGTTAATATCCTTTGACCATTTTCAATTGGAAAATAGCTCTTATATATATATATTTGACTGCATTCTTTATATATTTAAGAAATGAGACTTATTTCAGAGAAAGTTGTTCTAATGTTTTCCCCTCTTTGCTGCTTTCCTTCTAATCTTGGTTACATTGGTTTTGTCTGTGTAAACCTTTTTAATTTAATATAATCAAACTTACCCACTTAACATCTAATAATGCTCTCTCTAGTTTGGTCATATATTCTTCGCTTCTCTATAGATCTGACAGGTAAATTATTCCTTGCTCTCCCAATTTGTTTATGTTGTCACTATTTATGTCTAAAGTATGTCTATGTACCCATTTTGATCTTATCTTAGTATATGGTGTGAGATATTGGTCTATGCCTCATTTCTGACATATTGTTTTCCCAGCAAATTTTCTCAGTAAGTCCTTATACCAAAATCTTGGATCTTTGGGTTTGTCAAACACTAGATTATTATGGAAATTTACTACTGTGTATTGTGTATCTAATCTATTCCAGTGATCAATAACTCTGTTTCTTAGCCAGTACCAGATTGTGTTGATGATTACTCTTTTGTATTCTTCCAAATGAATTTTGTTATTATTTTTTCTAGCTCTCTAAAATATTTTTTTTCATAACTTGATTGGCATGGCACTGCATAAGTAAATGAATTTAGGTGGAATTGTCACTTTTTGTTATATTGTCTTGGCCTACCCATAAGCAATTAATTCTCCTCCATATGTTCAGATCTGACTTTATTAATGTGAAATGTGTTTTGTAATTATGTTCATATAGTTCCTTGGTTTATTTTGGGAAATAGACTCTCAAGTATTATATATTATCTGCAGGTATTTTTAATGCAATTTCTCTTTCTATTTCATGCTGCTGGACTTTGTTGGTAATATAGAAATGCTGATGATTTATGTGGGCATATTTTATGTCCTGTGACTTTGCTAAAGTTGTTAATTATTTCAACTAGTATTTTTAGTTGATTCTCTGGGATTTTCCACATATACCATCATATTGTCCAAAAAAGAGTGATAGTTTTGTTTCCTCATCACTTATTCTAATTCTTTCAATTTCTTTTTATTCTCTTATTACTATAGTTAGCATTTTTTGTGCAATATTGATTAATAGTAGTGATAATGGCCATCCTTGCTTCACTCCTGATCTTACTGAGAATGCTTCAAGCTTATCCCCATTATAGATAATACTTGCTGATGGTTTTAGATAGATACTATTTAAAATTTTAAGTAAAGCTCCATTTATTTCTGCTTTCTAGTGTTTTTAATAGGAATGAGTGTTGTATTTTGTCAAAAGCTTTTTTATGTATCATTCGGGAAAATTATATAATTTTTTGGTTGTTTCTGATATTGATATAGTCAATTATGCTGACAGTTTTTGTTATGTTGAACCAGCCCTGCCTTCCTGATATAAATTTCACCTGGTCACAGGTGATATATTGCTATAATCTCCTTGCTAGTATATTATTTAAAATTTTTTGCATCAATATTTATTAAATAAATTGAGCTATAGTTTCCTTTCTCTGTTTTTGCTCCTCTTTGTTTAGGCATCAGTATATTTGTGTCATAAAAGGAATTTGGTAGGACTTCTTCTTTGCCTGTTTTTCCAAAGAGTTTATATAGTATTGGAATGAATTGTTCTTTAAATGTTCGGTTGAATTCACTTGTGAATCCATCTGGTCCCGGTGATTTTTTTTTCCTTAGGAAGCTCATTGATGGCTTATTCAATTTCTTTTTTCTAAGAAGGGGTTATTTAAGTATTCTTTTCATTCTTCTGTTCATCTGGGCAACTAACATTTCTGTAAATATTCATCTGTTTCACTTAGATTGTCAGATTTATTGGCATACATTTGGGCAAAATAGTTCCTAATAATTGCTTTAATTTCCTTTTTATTGGTAGAGAATTCACCATTTTCATCTTTAATACTGGAAATTTGATTTTCTTTTTTTTAATAGAATTTTCAATGGTTTATATATTTTATTTCTTTCATAAAACCAGTTCCTAGTTTTCTTACTTTCAGTTTCATTAACCACTCCTTTCATTTTTAGGATTTCCAGTTTGGTATTTGATGAGGGATTTTTTTTTTCTTTTTATAGTTATTTTAGCTGCATGCTTAATTCAATATTTTGCTCTTTCTCTATTTTATTGGTGCGAGCATTTAGAGATATAAATTTTCCTGTAAGTATTGCTTTGGCTGCATCCCATAAATTTTGGCATATTGTCTCATTGTCATTCACTTTAATAAAATGATTGATTATTTCCAGGAGTTGTTCTTTTACCCACTCATTCTTTAGGATTAGATTGTGTAGTTTCCCATTAATTTTTAATCTGTTCTATGGCCCTTTACTGAGTGTAATTTTTACTGCATTATTATATGAAAAGGACGCATTTAATATTTCTGCTTTTCAGCATTTGGTTGTGAGATTTTTATGCCCTAATACACGGTCAATTTTTGCATAGGTGCTATTTACCACTGAGAAAAAGGTATATTCCTTTCCATTACAATTGAATTTTCTCCAGAGGTCTGTCATATTTAACTTATCTAACATTTCTATTCATCTCCTTAACTTCTTTCTCTTTTTTTTGGTTAGATTTATCTAGTTTCAAGAGGGGAAGTTGGGGTCTCCCCACTAGTTTTATGTTTTATTTCTTCCTGAAACTCATTTAACTTTTGCTTTAAGAATTTGGATGCTATACCATTTGGTGCATATATGTTTAATATTTATAGTACTTTATTAATGATGATGCTTTTAAGCAAAATGTTATTTCCCTGCTTATATTTTTTAATTAAACCTGTTTTAACTTTATCTAAGATCATGATTGTTGCCTGATTTTTTTTTCTACATCAACTGAAACATAATAAATTCTACTCCAGAATGATAGTGGTGTTTGAGTTCCTGATTTGAATACCTCAGAAATGCCTGGATGGAGATTTATCAAATCAGAAGCACCTATTCTTTTGTTATGTTTAGGAAATTTAGTCTCCCAGGTTGAACTGGGAGCCAGTTTTTGACTCTCAAAATATTATTTTCTGAATGTTATTATTCTCCTTCCTACAATAACACATTGAGGATTGCTGTGGAGAATGGAGTTATAAAATGGAGTTACATTATTGGTTAACACACAGAGACCCTTAGTTACAGCACCCACAACTAGGAAAGATCTTTTTACTAATGAGGAATCATCCACTAAAACACCTGGGAGTGGTGGAGTTTGGAGCTTTCTGTGTTAGGAAAGAAGGGAAACAGTTGTGCTTTTTACATTTGCAACATTAGCAGGATCTAATGACTTCATGTGTCTCTCATTTTTTTTTTCCTTTTCTTAAATTAATTAGCCCCATCCAGCTTCTGCAAAATAAGAGACTTTTTCCACATACTCTTTAGCAGCATGGCAGGGAAATTAGGTCAGACCTCATGCTATAATTCTCCTGTTTCCTCCTGCTTTATAGTATTGATTATTAAAAATAAAATCATCTAACACCTGTGTGAATGGATTAATTGTAGGCAAAGACATTGCAAGATTTTTCACACCACACATTAATTGATTTCCCAGCACTATTCTTCACTTTTGTTACCATGTTCCGTTTTAAATCCTGGAGAAAAACCATTCTGATTTTTCAATGTGAGTAAACCTCTGAGTCCTACAGAATCTTTTGTCATTAGATCAGCAGTAGTCTGTTCAAAGTGTTAATTGTAAAACACTTAAAAGTTCTAGACACAAGTTTTACATAATTCTTCTCCCCTTTCTCTCCCCTCTCTCACCCTGACTGACTGATGTCCTTGGAGTAGGGTGGTGGCAGTGGCAGAGAGAAAACATCCCTTTGTTACCTACACATAGACAACATCAATTTTACTCAGGAACTACTTGATGTGGCTACATTGAATTAGACATGGCCCCTGCCCTTAGGGAGCTTTCAGTCTAGTGGAGGAGACAACAGAAAAAGGGAACAAAAGACAGACTCTAAGGGAGAATGGAAAAGCGAAATAAGAGTATAGGATGCTGACTCAGAGCAAAGGAGACCATTTTTAGTCGGGGATGAGGGAATGCGTCATGAAGGGGATTGAATTTGAAATGGCCTTAAAGGATAGAGAGTAATGGGACAGGCAGTAGAAGGACATTCCAGAGGCCATTAGCAACATGAGCAAAGGCATAGAGATGGAAAGTGTTGGACACTTTTCCTGGGAAGCACATGTATTTCATTTTGGAGGGAGTCTAGGATTTTTGGAAGGAAGTCCTAGAAAGAAGGCTAGAGGGGTGGCTAGGTGGGGCAGTGAATAGAGCACCAGCCCTGGAGTCAGGAGGACCTGAGTTCAAATCCAGGCCTCAGACACTTAACTAGCCCTGTGACCTTGGGCAAGTAACTTAACCCCAATTTCCCTGCCCTCCCCCCTCCAAAAAACAAAACAAAACAAAAAAAGCTTTTTGAAAGAAGGCTAGAAAAAAAGATTCTAAGCAAATCTTGGGAACCTCGAGTGCCAGGGAAATATTGCAGACTATTCAGTAGATAGTGAGGTGCTGTCAGTGGTATGCAGGCTGGACTGGAGGTGGAGACATGAGGCAGAGAGATCACTTGGAGGGGGCTGGCAGCATCTAGACCACAGACCAAAGGGTCTGCAGTAATGTGGCAGCAGTGGGAATGGAGAGGAAGGACTGGATTGGAGATGATGTTCCATGGAGGTAGAAATGATGACTTGGTGACAGTCAATTTAGCTCTAGCAATTAGTTGCCATTGTGAGACTGGCTGAACCAGAGCCACACAGTCTCAGCAATGGAAGGAACCTCAGCATTGTCTAGTCCATCGGTAACTGAAAGAGAATCCCAGGCATGTGCTCATCCAGCCTCTGAAGGCCTCGGGGGGGGGGGGGGAGGGAGGGTAGTGCCAGGCCTCCAGTGGCCACCCCTCCTGCCTGGGGACAGCACTCATCCCACCCAGTTGTTATTACAATTTTTGTCTCCAGGACTGACTGTTACTATTCATTCCTCACCTTTGGATGCCATTTCATGGTTTTAACAGTGTTGTTGTACCTGTTATCTCAGTGGATCTTTTTAGCCCTGTGAAGGAATCTGGACAGTCATTTTTATCCCATAGGACCATAAAGTCAGAACTAGGAAGGGCCCACTCATTGTGCAGGTGGAGAAATTGAGGCCCAAGGAGATGAAGTGACTTGCCCAAGATTACACACATAGCGAATGTGAGGACCAAGAATTGAACCAGAACTGAGAATTCAGCCATGATATGCTGGACTCCAAGCCCAGGATTCTTCCCCCTTTACTGATCTTCCCATGTTGCAGAGGGTGAAACTTAGACTCGAGGAGGTCAAATGACATAACTCTAAGTGTCAGTCTTCTGAGGCCCCTCATGTAGTACTTCTCTTATTGCCCATTATTGCTAAAGGCAACTGGTTGGTGCAGTGGGTGGAGAGCTGGAGCTAGAGTCAGGTAGGCTTTAGTTCAAATCCAGCCTCTGACTCTTACCCTATGAATCTGGGTAAGTCACTTCACCTCCATCTGCCTCAGTTTCCATAGCTGTAAAATGGAGGTGATAATAGCATCCACCTCCCAAGGGTCTTGTGATGATCAAATGAGATAATATTTGTAAAAAGTGCTGAGCACAGTGCCTTGTGCCTAACAGGCACTTAATAAATACTAATTCCCTCCCTCCCTACCTCTGTGTTATATCTCTGTTAGCCAGCACAGAGAGTTCCTGCTTATATTTTTTATTAATTTATTTATTTTTAGTTTGCAACATTCATTTCCACAAAATTTTGAGTTACAACTTTTTCTCCCCATCTTTCCCCTACCCCCACCTCAAAATAGCAAGCCTACTGAATATCCCTTCCCCCAATCTGTTCTCTCTTATATCGTCCCACATCACCCCCCCCCCAACTTTCTAGTAGGGCAAGATGGCTTTCTATACCCCAGTGCTCCTTTATCTTATTTCTCAGTTGCATGCAGAATAGAATTGTTTTAAGCATTTGTTTTTAAAACTTTGAGTTCCAGATTTTTTCGCTTCTTCATTCCTCAATCACCCTCAATGGAAAGATAAGCAATTCAATATAGGTTGTACATGTGCAATTACCCAAATCATTTCCATAATTGTTATGTTGTGAAAGACCAACTGTACTTCCCTCCATCCTATCCCGCACCCCATACTCTATTTTCTCCTTTGACCCTATCCCTTTTCAAAAATATTTGCTTCTAACTACCCTCTCCCCCAATCTGCCCTCCCTTCTATCCTCCCCTCTCTTATCCCCTACCCCCCCTATCTTCCTGTAGGGCAGCAGTTCTCAACCTGTGGGTCGTGACCCCTTTGGGGTCAAATGACCTTTTCACAGGGGTTACCTAAGACCATTGGAAAACGCATATTTCGGATGGTCTTAGGAACTGAGACACTGCTCCTCTATCCATCTCCAGGCAGGTGTGCCCACATGCAGATACTCCCACATATGAGTATTAAAGGGTTGTGGCATTAGGAAGATTGAGAACCACTGCTCTAGGGTAGGATACCCAATTGAGTGTGTATGTTATTCCCTCCTTAAGCCAAATTCAATGAGAGTAAGGTTGTCCCATTCCCTTTCACCTTCCTGCTCTTCTCCTCCATTGTAACAGTTTTCTCTTGCCTCTTTTATATGAGATAATTTATCCTAATCTATCTCTCTGTTTCTCCTTCTCCCAATAAATTCCTCTCTCACCACTTAAATTTTATTTATTAGATATCATCCCTTCATATTCAACTCATCCTATGCCCTCTGTCTATGTATACATGAACATACATATGCCCAAACTCACATACATATTTATGTATACATATACCCTCCCATACATACATATATATGTATGTATACATGTATGTATGTATATATATATATGTATATTCCATTCAACTATCCTCATACTGAGAAAAGTCTTATGAGTTACAATTATCATTTTTTTCCATGTAGGAATGAAAATATTTCTACTTTAATAAGTTCCTTATGAGTTCTTTTTCCTGTTCACATTCTCATGCTTCTCTTGCTTCTTGTATTGGAAAGTCAAATTTTCTGTTCAGCTCTGGTTTTTTCATCAAGAATGCTTGAAAATCCTCTATTTCATTGAATAATCATATTTTCTCCTGAAGCATTATACTCATTTTCTCTCAGTTTCTTGGTTTTAGTCCTAGCTCCTTTGACCTCCAGAATATCATATCCCAAGCCCTTTGATCCCTTATTGTAGAAGCTGCTTGGTCTTGTGTTATCCTGATTGTGTTTCTACAATACTCAAATTGTTTCTTCCTGACTGTTTGCAATATTTTCTTCTTGACCTGGGAACTCTGGAATTTGCCTATAATATTCCTAGGAGTTTTCTTTTTGGAATCTTTTTCAAGAGGCAATTGGTGAATTCTTTTGATTTCTATTTTTCCCTCTGATTCTAGATTATCAGGACAATTTTGCTTGATAATTTCTTGAAATATGGTGTCTAGGTTGTTTTTTTGACCATGGCTTTCAGGTAGTCCAGTACTTTTTAAATTATGTCTCCTGGATCTATTTTCCAGGTCAGTGGTTTTCCCAATGAGATATTTTACATTGCCTTCTATTAATTCATTTGTTTGGATCTGTTTAATAGTATCTTGATTTCTCATAAAGCCATTAGCTTCCAATTGCTTGAATCTAATTTTGAAAGAGTTATTCTCTTCAGTGGGTTTTTGAAATTCCTTTTCCATCTGTCCAATTCAGCTTTTTAAGGCATTCTTCTCCTCATTAGCTTTTTTGGGCCCCTTTTGCCATTTAAGTTAGTGTATTTTTTTAAGGTGTTATTTTCTTCAGTCAGGTTATTGACTGTCTTTTCATGATTTTCTTGCATCATTCTCATTTCTCTTCCCAATTTTTCTTCTACTTCTCTTACTTTATTTTCAAAATCCTTCTTGAGCTCATCCATGGCTGTAACCAGTTCATATTTTTTTGGGAAGCTTTTTAAGCAGGAGTTCTGACTTCGCTGTCTTCCTCCTGCTCCCTGCCTTGATCCATTTTGTCTCCAAAAAAGGATTCTATGGTCTGTTTGTTCTTTCTGTGCTTGCTCATATTGCCAGCCAATTACTTGACATTTGAGCTCTTTGCCATGGTAGAACTCTGCTTCCAGAATGGAGAGAGCTTTGTCCCAAACTTCTGGCGTTTTCACAGCTGCCAGAGCTATTAGGAGGCCATCATCTCTACAGACCCCACAAGCTCTGGCTCATTGGTCACACACCCCAGGTGGTCCCAAGACCACCATCCAGATCCAAGCAGGTTAAAGCAAGAGTGATTACCCTCTGAATGGTCACTTGGTCCCCTTACAATCAGCAGGCCAGGAGCTCCAGAAGCAGCCTTGAGGCAGCAGCCTCTGTGCCTCTGCTGCTTCTTGCCCCAAGGGCAGGAGCCAGACCACACTCTTCTGTCGACTCTTGTTGCAACAGAGTTTCACACTGACCTTTTACTTAGGTGTTTATGGGTTGGGAAATCTAGAAACTGCCACAGCTGCTGGTGATTCACTCTTCTGAAGTCTGCTTTGGCAGCTGCTGCTCTGGGCTACCCTGTGGCTGGAACTGCATGGGTCCTGCAGGACTGTGCTCAGCTCCCAGTGAGCTGCAATAGACCTTTCCTGCTGGCTGGCCAGGCTGTCTTCAGAGGGAGATTTGTTTCTCTCTGTCACTTTGTGGGTGCTGTAGCTTTAGAATTTGTTTAGAGTCAGTTTTTTACAGGTATTGGAATTGTTTGGAGCTGGAACCCATGCCAAGTTTGTGCTTCTACTCTACCATCTTGGCTCTGCCCCTCTGCTTATATTTTGATGGACATTTTCTTGACTTCTCAGAAGGCTTAACTCAAAATGTGTTTCAATTTTCATTGACCAGTAGAGATTTCAACACACCCTCAATATTGGTGCTAGGGGTTGGGGTTAGGCCAGGGACATGAGACCAGATGCAGAGGGCAAAACCTGAGAGTATTTTTCTGATGACAGAGCCATTCTGCTCCTCCCATTTGCCTTCCTTCTACTTCCTGTAAGACAGGATAAGTGACATTGCCATAGCTCCTAGCAGGTCTCTTTCTCTATATGTATTCTGCATTGGTGACCCCATCACCTCACATGGATTGATAATCATTTTTTGGCCAAAGTCTGAATTAATCATACAGACTGCCTTGCTTCACTTTAAAAATACCTTTTCCTGTGTCAGCAACTCCAGAGACCAGTTAAGGCTGGAAGTGGGATTTCCCCTTATCTTGGGACATACTCCATATGGGAGGAGGAAAACAGAGACATCCTGAGACCATAAATTCCAAATGGACCCTGCTCCATCCATTGTCTTGTCAATTTGTATTTACATCCAAGAAACTTCCTTTCTTATGACATGAATAGTAAACATATAGAGATCATAAAATTGTGTGACACAGCCACTGTGAATTGGGATGATTCTAAGAGGTATTTAAGCTTTCTCATTCTTTTGTTCAGCAGTTAGAACTTAGCTTCTAATTCCTTGTACATATAATTTTGCTAGTTTTAAAGGAATAAAATGAAATAACTATATATCACTAAATGTTTGTCTCTTTTAACCAAACTTTTGAAGGTTAACAGGATTCATCTATCATATTTGTTCACATTATTACCAGTCCACATATCCAGCCCTTACTCTCCTTCCTGAGGTTCACTCCTATATTACCAGTCACCTGCTGGATATCATGTGTGTGTCCCCTAGTTACATCAAACTTAACATGTTCAAAGTGGAATGTATCTTTGATCCTAGAACCTATACTTCTAACTAACTTCCCTATTTTCTCTCTAGGGCACCACTATACTGTTAGTCACTCAGGTTTGCAATCTGGGAGTCACCTTGGAGCAGTCACACCCCTTTACTCCTGCAGATAATCAATTCTACCCTCCTTCAACATAGCTTACCTCTGTTCCTTTTTCTTCACTGATATAGCAGCCTTCTCCCTATTGAGCCTCCTAACTGATGTTAATGCCTTCTCTAATCTTTATTACATGAAGCTAACAGATGGATACTCCTTTTTTAAAAATATAGATTTTATTAATATCTTTTGTTTTTTCATCACTTAAATTTTTTTTCTTCTATCACTCTCCCTCCTCTTCCCAGAGTCATCTCTTGTAACAAATTTTAAAAAAGAAAACAAAGACAAAGGGGGAAAAATTCATCAAAACTAATCCATAGGGAGTGGAGCCAAGATGGCAGCATAGAAGCAGGGAATTCTGCAAGCTTCCCTCAACAACCACTTCAAATACTTATAAAATATTACTCTAAACAAATTTTAGAGCTACAGAAACCACAAAGTGACAGAGAGAAACAAATCTCCAGCTGGCCATGTGGTTTTGGCCTTGGGGTGGTCCCAACTGGCAGCTGCCAAAGCAGACTTCAAGAGAAGGAATCACCAGCAGCTGTAATGGTTTCCAGACTCCTCAAGCCATAAACACCAAAGAGCAAGTAAAAGGTCAGTCTGAAATTCTGTTGGAAAGGAAGGTCACTGCCCCAGGGTGAGAAGTGGTGGATGTGCCACAGCTGGGCCGTATAGCTGCCTCAGGAGCTCCTGGCCTGCATATCATAGGGGGACCAAGCAAGCATTCAGAGGGTAATCAATGCTGCTTTAACCTGCTTGGATGTGGATGGTGGTCTTGGGTGGAGGTCCTGGGGTGTATGGCAGGTGGGCCACAGCTTGTGGGGGCTGTACATAGGGTGCCCTCCTAATAGCTCTGGCAGCTGCAAAAACCCCAGCAATTTGGGACAAAGCTCTCCTCTTGGGAAGCAGAGTTCTACCGTGGCAAAGAGGTCAAAATTCAAGTAATTGACTGGCAACATGAGCAAGCAGAGTAATCAAAACTTAGATTACTTTTTTGGGGACAGAAAAGATCAAAGCATGGAACAGGTAGAAGACAATGAAGTCAGAACTCCTGCATCAAAAGCTCCCAAGAAAAATATAAATTGGATACAGGCCATGGAGGAGCTCAAGAAGAATTTTGAAAATCAAATAAGAAAATTGGAGGAAATATTGGGCAAAGAAATGAAAATGATGCAAGAATATCATGAAAAGTGAGTCTACAACCTGAATGAAGAAAATAACACCTCAAAAATAGACCAACTCAAATGGCAAAAGAGGCCCAAAAAAGCCAGTGAGGAGAAGAATGCCTTAAAAAGCCAAATTTGCCAGATGGAAAAAGAATTTCAAAAGCTCACTGAAGAGAATAATTCCTTGAGAATTAGAGTCAAGCAAATGGAAGCTTCATTAGCTTTTTCCATTCCATTATGAGAAATCAAGATACTATAAAACAGAACCAAACAAATGAATAAATAGAAGGTAATGTAAAATATCTCACTGGAAAAACCATGGACCTGGAAAATAGATCAAGGGGAGATAATTTTAAAATCATTGGACTATCCAAAAGCCATGATCAAAAAAGAACCTAGAAATTATCCTTCAAGAAATTCTCAGGGAAAATTGCCCTGATATTTTAGAACCAGAGGGCAACATAGAAATTGAAAAATTTGCCAATTGCCTCTTGAAAAATATCCCCAAAAGAAAACTCCTTGGAACATCATAACCAAATTCCAGAGTTCTCAGGTCAAGGAGAAAATATTACAAGCAACCAGGAAAGAACAATTTTACTATTGTGGAAACACTATCTGTATAACACAAGATCTAGCAGCTTTTACATTAAGGAATTGAAGGGCTTGGGATATGATATTCTGGAGGTCAAAGGAGCTAGGATTAAAATCAAGAATCACCTACCCAACAAAACTGAGTATGATGTTTAAGGGGAAAATATGGTCATTCAATGAAATAGAGGACTTTAAAGCTTTCTTGATGAAAAAACCAGAGTTGAATAGAAAATTTGACATTCAAATGCAAGAAGCAAGATAAGTATGAAAGGTTAAACAGGGAAAAGAAATCATAAGGAACTTATTAAAGTGAAACTATTTACATTCCTACATGGAAAAACAATAATTGTAACTCATGAGACTTTTCTCAGTATTAGGATAGTTAAAGGGAATATATATGTATACATACACATATGTGTTTATATAAGAGGGTATATGTGTATATAAATACTTATGTGAGTGTGTGTATATATGTTTACATGTATGGGCACAGGATCAGTTGAATAAGAAGGGATAATATCTAAAAAAATAAAATTAAGAGGTGGGAAAGGAATATAATGAGAGGAGATAGGGAGAGACAGAATAGGGTAAATTATAAAAGAGGCAAGAGAAAACTGTTACAATGGAGGGGAAGAACAAAAAGGCTGAAGGGACTGGGTCAACCTTACTCTCATTGAATTTGGCATAAGGAGGGAATAACATACACACTCAATTAGATATCTTACCCTACAGGAAAGTATGGGGGAAGGGGATAAGAGGAGCGGTGATAAAAGGGAGGGCAGATTGGGGGGGGGGGCAGTAATTAGAAGCACACACTTTTGAAAAGGGACAAAGTAGAAAATAAAATAAGTGGGGGTTGGGATGGGATGGAGGGTAATATTGTCAGTCTTTCCCAATATAACAATTATGGAAATGATTTGGCTTACTATACACGTACAAGCTATATTGAATTGCTTATCTTCCCAGTAGGGGTGGGTGATGAAAGAAGAAGGGAAAGAATCTGGAAATCAAAGTTATAAAATCAAATGTTTAAAATGTTATTATTATTAATATTATTATTATTAGTTTTGTTTTTACATGCAACTGGGAAATAACATATACAGGCACTGTGGTATAGAAAGTCATCTTGTGAAGATGGTGGCAGAGAAGCAGGAGAATTCCATGAGCTCCTCCCGTAACCACCTCAAACACCTACAAAATATGACTCTAAACAAATTTCAGAGCTCCAGAACTCATAAAATGACAGAGCAACAAAGCTCCTGCTGAAGGGAGCCCAGCAGGTGGACAGGAAGGGCTCATTGCAGCACACTGGGAGCCAAGCCCAGCCCGGCCTGAAACTATGGATGTAGCCCCAGGGTGGTCGGGACAAGCCACAGCTGGAGTTCTCGGGAGAGTGGATCACCAGCAGCTGTGGCAGTTTGCAGAATTATCAACACATAACAGCCAAGGACAAAGTGAAAGGTGAGTGGAACTCAGCTAAATTTGGGGGAAAGAAGTGGGTCCAGCCATCTGTCCCCAGCGCAAGAAAGCAGCGAAAGTAGGCCCTGCAGCTGCCTCCATGTGGCTGCTTCAGAGCTGCTGGCCTGCATATTGCAGGGGGAGCCAAGCAACTATTCAGACGCTAAGCACTCTTGCCTTAACCTACCTGGATCAGGATCATGGCCTTGGGTGGTAGTCCTGAGGTTCATGACCAGTGAGCCAGAGATGGAGGGGGCTGCAGAGATGGTGGCCTCCTAATAGCTCTGGCAGCTGTGAAAACACCAGCCATTTGGGACAAAACTCTCCCCTCTGAAAACAGAGTCCTACTGAGCTCAAAAATCAAGTAATTGACTGGCAATGTGAGCAGGCAAAAGAAGCAAACCAAGCACAGCCATCCAACTTTAGATTCCTTTTTTGGGGACAACAAGGATCAAAGCATGGAATGGGAGGAAGACAACACAGTCAGAACTCCCATACCGAAAGCTTCCAAGAAAAATGTGGACTGATTACAAGCCATAGAGCACCTTATGAAGGATTTTGAAAACCAAATGAAAGAAGTGGAGGAAAAATTCAGAAGTGAAATGAGAATGATGCAGGAAAATCATGAAAAGAGAGTCAACAACCTGACTGAAGAAAATAACATGTTAAAAAATAGATTAACTCGAATGGCAAAAGAGGTCCAAAAAGCCAACAAGGAGAAGAATGCCTTCAAAAGTAGAATTTGCCAGATGGAAAAAGAATCTCAAAAGCTCCCTGAGGAGAATAATACCTTCAGAGTTGGAGTGGAGCAAATGGAAGCAAATGACTTTATGAGAAATCAAGATACCATTAAACAGATCCAAACAAATGAAAAAATAGAAGGCAATGTGAAATATCTCATCGAAAAAACCACTGACCTGGAAAATAGATCCAGGAGAGACATTTTAAAAATTATTGGACTACCTGAAAGCCATGATTAAAAAAAGAACCTAGAAATCATCCTTCAAGAAATTCTCAAGGAAAACTGCCCTGATATTTTATAACCAGAGGGCAAAATAGAACTTGAAAGAATTCATTGATCACCTCTTGAAAAAGATCTCAAAAAGAAAACTCCTAGGAATGTTATAGCCAGGTTCTAGAGCTCCCAGATCAAGGAGAAAATACTATAAGCTGCCAAGAAGAAACAATTTGAATACTGTGGAAACACAATCTGGATAACCCAGGACCCAGCAGCTTCTACATTAATGGATGGAAGGTCCTGGAATATGATATTCCAGAGATCCAGGGAGCTAGGATTAAAACCAAGAATCACCTACCCAGCAAAATTGAGTATAATGTTATGGGGGAAAATATGGTCATTCAATGAGGTGGAAGTCTTTCAAGCATTATTGCTGAAAAAACCAAAACTGAATAGAAAATTTGACATCTGAATACAAGAAGCATGAGAAGGTAAACATGGAAAAGAAATCATAAGGAACTTATTAAAGTTGAACTATTTACATGCCAACATGGAAAAATGATAATTGTAACTTATGAAACTTTTCTCAATATGAGGATAGGTGAAGGGAATATAAAAGTATATATATATATGTATACATACACATATGTCTATATAGGAGGGTACATATGCATAGGAATACATATGTGAGTGTGTGTATATATGTGTACATAGACAGGGCATAGGATCAATTGAATAGGAAGGGATGATATTTTAAAAGGTGAAATTGAGTGGTGGGAGAGGAATAGAATGAGAGGAGACAGGGAGAGACAGAATGGGGTTAATCATCTCATATAGAAGAGGCAAGGAATAACTGTTACAATGGAGGGGCAGAAGAGGAAGGCAAAAAGGAATGGGGTCAACCTTACTTTCATTAACTTTGGCTTAGGGAAGGAATAACATACACCCTAAATTGGGTATCTTGCCCTACAGGAGAGTAGGGGGAAAGAGGATGAGAGGGAGAATGATGGAGGAGAGGGTAGGTTGGGGGGGGGGAAGGCTGTTAGAAGCGCATACTTCTGGAAAGGGCCAGGGACAAAGTAGAGAATAGAACAAGTGCGAGGCGGGATAGGAAGGAGGGAAATATAGTCAGTCTTCCACAATATATCCATTGTGAAGATGTTCTACATAACTACACATATACAGCATGTATTGAATTGCTTGTTTTTCCAGTGGGGGTGGGTGATGAGAGAGGAAGGGAAAGAATCTAGAATTTAAAGTTCTAAAATCAAATGTTAAATATGTATATATATATATAATTATTATTATCGACATGCAACTGGCTAATAAGATATACAGGCATTGGGGTAGGGAGATCCATATTGCCCTACCAGAAAGTCAGAGGGGTGATGGGGGAGGATCTAGGAGAGAGCAGATTGGGCGAGGGGATATATAGTGGGATCACTGTTTTGGGGTGGTGGGTAGGGGAAAGACAGGGAGAAAATTTGTAACTCAAAATCTTGTAGAAATGAATGATGTAAATTAAAAATAAACAAAAGTTAATTTAATAAATAAATAAATAATTTAAAAAAATTCAAAAAAAGAAATTCATCTTACCCTACTAGAAAGTCAGAGGGCGCATGAAGTAGGATGTAAGAGAGAGCAGATTGGGGGAAGGGGCATTCAGTAAGATTGCTATTTTGGGGTGGTGGATGGGGGAAAGATGGGGAGAAAATTTGTAACTCAAAACCTTGTGGAATGTTGAAAACTAAAAATAAACAAAAAAAGTATTCTTTAATCTTCATTCAGATTTAGTAGAGTCTTGGATCTGACTTTGATCATCATGTCCAACCTGTCTTCCATTCCTGATGGAGACACTGCCATCAGCTGCTCTGGGGGATGAGGCTCCTGATGCTGATTAGAAATCCAAAATCTTCTGGATCCTTTGAGGTTCAGTGGTTCTCCTCTGGCCTAGGTATATGTATGTGTGAGGGAAGAAGGAGACTGGATCCAAGACTGGGACCAAGAGTAGGGAACCCCCCCTTCTTGGCTTCCCTTGTAGCTTGGAAGATTTGAAGAACTGAGGAATAGAAGGCAAGTCTCCATCCAGAGAATGAGCTGCTGAGTTTGAATACTGATCAAAGCATACTATTTTTCCTTTTTTTCTTTCTCCTGGTTTTTACCGTTTGTTCTAATTCTTCTTTACAACATGAGCAATGTGGAAATATATTTAATACCATTGTACACGTATGGTCTATATCAGATTGCTGGCCTTGGGATGGGGAGAAGGGAAGGAGGGTGAGATAATTTAAAACTCAAAATCTTATAAAAGTGAATGTTGAAAACTAAAAATATATATATTTTTAAAAACCTTATCTATACATCCCCCCCAAATCAGACATAACTAGACATGTCCCACATTCGTGGCCCCTCCACCTCTGCAAAGGAGTGGAAAAGAAGTGTCTTCTCATATCTCTTTTTAGGAGACATGCTTATTCTTTTAAAGAGGTGATTTATCTTTTTAATAAACACTTGTTATCTCTTCTCTCAATGGAACAATGAAAATTGAAAAATAAAACCCTCAAAATAATTATGTTTAGTCCAGCAAAACAGATTCCCACAGTGGCATGTCCAAAAATGTCCATGTCCTCCTGCATTTTAAAGTCATCACTTCTCTGGAAGGAACAGGTGGTGTGCTTCATCTTCAGTACTCTGGATTCATGGTTTATCATTGCATTTATCAGAGTTTTGAGGTCTTTAAAGTTGTTTTTCTTTGCCGTGTCTCTGTGTAAATTGTTATCCTAAATCTGCTTACTTCACTCTGTATCGGTTCAGAGAAGTCAAACTGGAAAGAGAACAAAGTAACGCGAGATTAGGCCTGGGAAGGGAGGTTTTTCACGGGCAACACCTGCTGTGCTTTGGGAGCTTTGGGAGAAGAGCAGAAGAGAGAGCTTGGGTAGTCATCCCAATGCAGCTGCAACTTGTGACCTCAGGGCAGTAGCTAGTGCCTGGCCCATCTGCAGTGAACTTTGTCAGGCCTGAGAGATGACTTCTACCTAAACAGGGAAGTTGGAAGGTGAGTGTGATTAGGCCTCCTGAGAGAGAGGAGCCACAGGTGGCCAGACCAGCCCCAATCCCACTCTGCTTCAACTTGTGTTCTCAGAAATCCATTCTGCAAAAAGATACATTTGCCTGATTTCATATTATTTCTCATAAACTCCTCGGGTCAACCTTGCCTGTGTTGCTGGAGGGGATACTTTTGTTTGGACGTTTTCAGTTTGTTTATTTTAGGACCCAGTGATGGCCATGTAGGAGAGAGGGCTCCTTCTAAAGGTGGTGTTGGGAACTCCACTCAGCCCATTCTGAGAGTTGTGCTCTAGCCTAGTTCACAAACCATTTCCTAAATATCCTTCTCAGTGCAAAATCACCATGAATTCAGGCCTTATTGTATATAAATCAACCTCACTGAGGTTACTTAGGGTTATATTCATTGAGCCATTCCCCAACTGGTAGAAACCTTAATTTCCAGTTTTTCACTAATATAAAAAAGCTAAGATATCCATATCTATCTATCTATCTATCTATCTCTCTATCTATCTATCTGTCTCTGTGTATGTATATGTATGTGTGCGAGTGAAAGAAGTGAAAACTTCTCAAACTATACTCTAAAATCTAGTAAGGCTTTTCATGGTAAACAGGCCCAAATTCTCCTTCACTGGAAATCACATGATTTACATGGACTCAGAACTCAGAGAGGTAGGGAGTTACCCCTCTCCTCAGTGACATCTCAGCATATGATATGCCAAATAAGGACAGAAGTCCTTTCTCAAATGTACATTGGGTGGTCTACTGTTTCCTTGTTCTGGTACTTTAGGTAGATTGTAATGCTTAGATTGTACACCTGACTTCCAGCCAATAGAATAAAAGGTTCAGAAGGGAGTTGAGGGAGAATTCTGTATTAGGGCTTTATAACTCGGCCATTTCCTTTTATAAATTGCTTCTCCTCCCTGACTATTTGTCGGAAGGGGTTGCCCTTTCTCAATATCATAATAAACCCTTCTTTTCTGCTTCTTACCTTGAGAAGCCTCTGTGTATTATTTGGGTAAGGATCTCTGTTGCACACAGTTTTGAGGTGCACATACATGTGTGTACACACACAAGAAATAAAAGAAAAAACATGAAAAGTAGGCACACCCCCACATGGGTCCTTTTCATCTTTTTTTTTCCCCTTGGTGTATGGGGCTATGTGACTATCGGTGCTGTTGCAAAGCCAAATGGTGTAGACAGTTTAGTGATTTTCTGGATGTAGTTTCAAATTGCTTTCCATAATGGCTGGACCAGTTTGCAGCTATAGCAACAATACACCAGTGGGTTTATTTTCCCTCAACCTCTCTAATATTTTTCTTTATGGCTATTCTTAAAAAATAGGTCTCTACCTTGCTCAAGGAGCATCAGTAGCTCCATATTGTTTCTAGGATAACATACAAACTCCTCTGACTCCAACCTGCTTGTTTTTATTAGAGCTTTTTAGATATTGTTTGAAATTCAATTTTAATTTATTTTCAATTTTTAATTTGTTCCATCCTATCCCATCCAGCCATTGAGAATTCAAGAAAAATAAAACCCTTTACAAATATGTATAGACATGCAAAACAAATTTCCGCATTAGCTGAGTTCCAAGAAAAAAATAGCAAGAAAAACAAAGAAATGGAATATAATATACCGCAGCCTGTCTTCTGAGTCTATCAGTTCTCTTTCTGGAGGTGGATAGAATATTTCTTCTTGAATCTTTTCGAATTTTAGTTGACCATTGTGTTGAAGAGTTACTAAATCTTTCAGAGTTGATTATCTTCACCGTATTACTGTTACTGTATCAATTGTTCTTCTGCTCATTTCACTTTGCATCAATTCACAAAAGTCATCCCAGGTTTTTCTGAAATCATTCTCTCTATCATTTCAGTCCAACAATACTCCATAAGTCACATACCATTACTTGTTCAGCCATTCCCCAATTTATGGGCTCCTCAGGTTCAGGTTCTTTGCTACCACAAAAAGAGCTGCTGTAAATATTTTTGTATATTTTGTACCCTTTTTCTCTTTCTTTGATCTTTTTGGGTGTATAGAGCTAGTAATGGTATCACTGGTCAATCTAGTAACCCCTTGACCATAGTTTCAGATTACTTTCCAAAATGGCTGGACCAGTTCACAGATCCACCAAAAGGGCATTAAGGTATCTATTTCCTGCATGTCTTCCAGCATCTGTCATTTTCCTTTTTTTTTGTCAGACAGTCTGATGGATGTGAGGTGAGAGTTTTTTTTTTTTACATGTGCAGTTCTCTAATTATTAGTGATTTAGAGCATGTTTTGCCCTATGGATGAAAGCTTTGATTTCTTCCTTATACACCTGTTTATTCCTATCCTTTGACTATCGGTTGGGGAATGGCTCCTATTTTTGTAAATTTGACTCAATTCCCTATGTATTTTAGAAATGAGACTTTTATCAGAAACTTGCTATAAAGGTCTTTTCCCCCAGTTTCTCACTTCTAATTTTAACTGCATTGGTTTTGTTTGTGCAAAACCTTTTTCATTTTATTTAATCAATATTATCGATTTTATCCTTCTATGCAATGATCTGTACTGGTTTGTACTAAATAAATGACTTTTGAATAAATAAGTGAAAAACTTAATGTATTTGCAGTATTAAATACATTAAGTACTTAATGTATTAAAGTATTCCTATACTATGCAGTTTCTTTTTAAG
This sequence comes from Pseudochirops cupreus, assembly GCA_028627135.1. NCBI lineage: Eukaryota > Metazoa > Chordata > Mammalia > Diprotodontia > Pseudocheiridae > Pseudochirops > Pseudochirops cupreus. Next base: position 30,871,974 of record CM053582.1, on the reverse strand, counting down.
GACTATATCAGTATTTTTATTGTCCATGAGGTTTATTTAGTAGAGCCTTTAATCTCAGACTTTGAATGAACCTCATGGACTAGCTGAACCAAACTAATCCCTTTTACAAAACCCCTGACCAGCCTTGGCCTGATGACCTTCAAAGAGGGGTAGGTGTTCCCTACCTGGGGGGGCAAGCCTAGTCTGCTCTTGGACAGCTCTCAATTGTTCTAAAGTTCTTGGTGACACCAAGCCTTGTCTTTGAACTTTCCATCCATTGCTCTTAGTCCTGCCTTATGGGTTTAAACCAAACAAGTCTAATCCCTATTCTGTATGAATATAGATTTCTGGTCCCTGTGAATCTCTTGCAGCCTAACCACCCCAGTTCCTTCTATCAGTCCTCATGTAGCATGGGCATGAGACCCTTCCTTCCCTGTTCTGCTTGTTCTCCTTGCTTGTTCTTCTCTGAATATTCTTGAGATTATCCACTTTATTCTTGTTCTGCGGTAGCCAGAACTGAGCATAATATTCCAGATTAAGTTGAAGGTCAGTAGGTTAGTATACAGTTGTGGACCATTCCTAGAAATCAGGCCTCTCAGTGATATGCCTTCCATATCATTCTTTGATACTGTGTGAAGTCTGCTAAAACTCCTAGAACTATTTCAAACTGATACCTAACCATGCCTTCCCTGTGATTTTTTTTATTTTAATTTTTATTATTTTTGATAAACATTTATTTTCTCACCCACCCACCTCCCAAACCATGAACAACAACAAAAGAAAAATAAAATCTTATGACAAATGCATAGTCAAAGCAAATTAACTTGTGAGAGATGACTCACAGTGAAGTTTCCTCATTTTTTTAAACTCCCTGTTATATTCTTCTCTTCCCCATACTTTGTAAACCAGTTCAGTTTTGTGAGTAACTCATAATTTCTCCAAAATGAGGTAATTTGAAAGAAAACCATACTAGTCCACTTCTTATTGGGCACTTCCAAATTTGGTGAAAGGAAATACATAATGAAAGATTGGCACTGCTTTGCACCAATTAGTTAACACTAGTGAAAGATTGTGGGCTTGCCTCACCAGCCAATGGTGAGGTAGGACAGGTGTTAGAGGTGGAGTTAGGATCAGGACAAGAGAAACCCATGAGCTTTCACATTTTGCACTCCCTGGCAGATGCCATTTGAGCGGCACGGGCAGTGTCCTTTCTCATGAGAAAGAATAAAGACCTTTTCTGATCTCAGATTCAGACTCTGAACTTTTTCATCTCACACAAACTCATTTGGCCTTGTCCAAAAATGCTATGTCTCATTCTGCGTCTAGAGTATATCCATCACACTTGATCTTTAGTCTTCATGGTTTGTTATTCTGTTTATTAAAGCTCTCAAGTCTTGAAAATGTTTTTCTTCATCATATAAAAATTACATCATATACAGGTTTTTACAAATGATATAGATATATGTATTGTTTTTCATCAGCTTACTTCATTCTGTATCACTTTCTACAGTTCTTCCTAGTTTTCTCTGGATTTTTCACATAAATTCTATTAACTCTATGACATAATTAGTTTGGCCATCCACAATCTATGGGTAACCAAACCCTGGTTTCTAGTTTTTTACTATGACTAAAGGAACCGTTACATCTATTTTTGTACCTATGGGTCCATTTTCTATTTCTTTGATTTTTTGGGGAGTGTCTGTCTGGAAATGGTATTTTTCAGTCAAAGGTAATGGACAGCTGAGTGACTTTTTAAAACATTATTGCAGATTACTGTCTATAATGTCTAGATCAATTCACAGCTCCATGAGTAGTATATTAATATGCTCATTTCCCTGCAGCTTCTGCAAAAAATATCATATTCCCTTTTTTTGGTCATCTTTGGGTGTAAGGTATAACCTCAGCATTGATTTAATATATATACAGCTTTTTTTTTCATTTGTTTGTTGATAGATTACATTTCTTCCTTTGAAACTGCTTTTTCATGGTTTTTGAATATCTATCTGCTGGAGAATGACCTTTGTTCTTATAAGTATGAATAAATTACTTAGATGTCTTGGATTAGAGACCTTTATCAGAGAAACTTGTTGCAAAGATTTTTCCCCCAGTTACCCTTTTCTATTGTAATTATTACTGTATTGGTTTTTTGTGCAAAACCTTTTATTTTTATATAGTCTCAATTGGCCTTTATCTTCTGTGGTTGCCCCTTAACTGTTATTAGTTCACAAACTCTTTCACTGTCCATAAATCTGAAAGATAATTTCTTCCTTGCTTCTCTAATTTATGATCTCGTTTTTTTTTTATGTCTAAGTGATATATTTATTTATAGCTTGTTTTGGTATATGGTGTGAGCTGTTGGTCTATGCCTAATTTCTGCTAGACTATTTTCCTATTTTCCCAACAGATTTTGTTGAATAGTAAGTACTTAGCCCAGTAGCTGGGGCCTTTGGGTTTATCGAACACCAAACTAATAAATTTGTTCACTTCCATGTATAGTGTATTTTATATATTCCACTTGTGAAATTTATAACCCCCTCTCACTAAAAGAGTTAACAATCAGGCATGAGGAAGAAAACCACTATAAAGCTTGGACTGGAAACTGAGAGGAGAGCAATGGGTACAGCTGAGGACATAGTCCTGTCCACTGTTTCCACAACTTAATTAAATTTCTAAAGCCCCCACATTATGTGTGAATGTAACCACAGGGCATGTGCCCCCAGCCTCAGTTTAGCAAAATAATCCCTTTGCTTAATATAAAGAAGCCCACAAGTTTAGCCTCATCTTAGTCATACCCACTGGTTATGCCCTCTAGGCATAAGTTTTATATAAATAAGTTTGGCTGGTCCCAAAGTACCCCCTGAACTTGCCCTGTGGGTGTACCCCAAGCAAACGTCCAACCCCTACCCTTACACACAGTTGCATGCTTCTAACAATTATATAAAAACCCATTGTTTTGTTGACTGGTAATAATGATTTAATATATTTTAGCTAAAGTCTAATTTAATCAAACAAACTGCTTTTCCCTGGGTCTACAACTTCAAAGACCAGAGGTGAGATTCCCCTTATCTTGGGACTTATTCCACATGAGAGGAAAACAGACATCATGAGACCATAAAATGTAAGTAGACCCTGCTCTGGTCTTTGTCAATTTGCATTCACAACCAACTCTGTATCACATATAGATAGTAACAAATGGAAGTCATAAAGTTTTGTGACATAGTCATCCTGAACCGGGATGGTTCTAAAAATGCATAAAAGTCTTATGAATCCTCTGTTCATTAGTCAGTACTTTAGTCCTGTACTCTTTAAGTAATGCTAGCCTTAAGGGAATAATACAGAATAAATTCTGTAATTTTTATATTAATATTTGTCTCTTTAACCAAACTTTTAAAAGGTCGACATTGGTTAGCCAGCTTCTGCCAGGGCAGACCAGCCAGCTTGGTCACCATGGCTGACTCTAGCAGGACAGGAAAGGCTGGGATCTGCCCAAGAGGAGCCACAAGCTGGCCTTACTGGTAGCCTTAATGGGGTGATCCCGTAGCTTAACGCACAGAATGTGGCTTACTGTCCTCTGGAACAAATCTCCACCCAGGGGGAGCTTTGACCTATCCTTACTGGCAGCTTGACAGGACTTTATCTTAACCCTCCCTGTTCCTGTAGACAGCTCTGAGGGGTTTTGCCTAAACCTAGCCTTAGGGATTTGCACCTGCCCTTACACTGGAGATCTTGTGTTGACCATCACTCTGGGTTGAGTACAGCACCACATAGCCTCCTGATCATCACTCTTGATTGGATCTGAGTCACTCCTGCCCCAGCAGGGCACATTTGATGCCCTGATTTACTTCTTTTCTTTTTTAACCAGTACCCAATCATTTTGATGATTGCTACTTTGTAGTAGTTTGAGTTCTGGAAATGCTCTGAGCCATTTTCCCATTATTTTTCTTTAAATACTTAACCTTTGCTTCTTCCACATGAATTTCCTTTCTATAAAATAAACCTTGGGTGCTTTGATTACAGTGGTTCTCCATAAGTGTGCCTAAATGTGTGTAAAGCTACATGAGTGTGTGAGGGTGCATGATATATGAGGGTGTCACTTCATGAGTGGGTGTCAGAGTGGATGAATGTGCACAAGTTGAAAGAGCTTGACAAAGCTGCATTATGTGCACAAGTGTGAATAAGCATGCACACCTGTATGCATGTGAAGGAGCATACACAAATGTGTATGAGTGTATAAGGGTTGGAAACATTTCTGTATGAGTGTGTAAGGGTGATTGAGTGTGCATGAGCATACCTGAGTGTAGGTGTCTGCTGAAGTGTGAAGGGGCTTATGTGAATGTGAATATAAAAACATGTGCACGTACATGAGCATGTGTGAACATGTGCAAGCATTCACATATGAATGTAGGGGAGTGATTGAATATGTGTATGTGTGTACCTATGAATAAGTGTGCATGAATTACACAAGTGTATGAATATATGTGAGTCAGCATGAGTGTGAATGTGTGTATGAGTGTGTATGAGAGTGATTTGAGGGAGCATGCAAGAGCATACATGTTTGCATGATTGTGGCAAGTGGGGGAGTATAAAAAAGTGAATGAGTGTATGAGTGTGAATATGCACAAATGTGGATAAGTATGTATGAGTGTGATTAAGGTACAAGAATATGCATGAGTTCAAGGAGTATGTGAGAGTGTATGTATGGATGTAAATGAGAATACATAAGTGTATAAGAGTACGTGTAAGTGCATGAATGTACATATCATAAATGTGAAAGTACATGCATGAGACTGTGGGAGGGTAAATGACTATGATTGAGCATGTGCAAATGTCCATGGATGTTAAGGACTATCTAGGAGCATGTGTGATTTCAGTGTGCACCATTTGAAGGAGTCTATGTGAAGGAGTCACCGCCTGCATGGGAGTGATATGAATGAGTATGCATGATGATGCACAGATGTGAATGGGCGTGCCCTAGTATGTAATGGTATACAAAAGTAGTGTGAGTGTGCATAGGCACATGTGGGTGTATCTAAGTGTTCATGGGTGTATACAGGTATATGCATGTGTTCAACTGTGTATTTGTATGGATATCCATGGGTATGTACAGGTATGTGTGAATGTATATGTATGTATGTGAGCATGCACAAGTGTGCATAGATGTGTGTGGGCATGTGCAGGTGTACATGACTGCATGAAGGAGCATGCATGTGTGCACACAAGTGTGTATGCACATGTAAGCATTGCAGGTGTATTAAGGTGTAAGCATATGTGGCTGTGCACTAGTGTATATGTGTGTTGCAAAGCAACCTTATTTGTTGAAGATTAATTTAGGTTCGTTTTTTTGTGGTTAGAGCTGTATGTTATTTTATTTTTTAATTAACTTTTGTTTATTTTTAGTTTATATCATTCATTTCCACAAGATTTAGAGTTACCAATTTTCTCCCCATCTTTCCCCACCCCAAAACAGCAATCCCACTGTATACCCCCTCCTCCAATCTGCTCCCTCCTATATCTTCCCCATCACCCCAATGATTTTCTGGTAGGGCAAGATGGTTCTCGCTACCCCAGTGCCTGTATATCTTAATTCCCAGTTGCTTGTAAATAATAATGATGATAATAATTATACACACACACACACACACACACACATATATATATATATATATATATTTAACATTTGATTATAGAACTTTAAACTCTAGATTCTTTCCCTTCCTCCCATGTCACCTATCCCCACTGGAAAGACAAGCAATTCAATACAGGCTATACGTGTGTGGTTATGCAGAACATCGCCATAATGGACATATTGTGAGAGACTGATTACATGTCCCTCCTTCCTATTCCACCCCCCACTTGTTCTCTTCTCTACTTTGTACCTAGCACTTAACAGAAGTGTGTGCTTCTAACAACCCCACCCTGCCCTCCCCTCCATCATCCCCCCTCTCATCACCATCCCCCCTACTCTCTTGTGTAGCAAGATACCCAGTTTAGAGTTTATGTCATTCCTTCCCTAAGCCAAATTCAGTGAGAGTAAGGTTGAACCATTCCCTTTTGCCCTGCTGTCTGTCCCCTCCATTGTAACAGTTATCCCTTGCCTCTTCTACATGAGATGATTAACCTCATTCTGCCTCTCCCTGTCTTCTCTCATTCTATTTCTCTCCAATCTCTGAATTTCACCTTTTAAAATATCATCCCTTGCTATTCAATTGATCCAGTGTCCTCTGTCTATGTACACATATATACACACACTCACATGTGTATTCATACGCATATATACCCTCCTATATAGACATATGTGTATGTTTATATATATATATATACATTTATATTCCCTTCACCTATCCTCATACTGAGAAAAGTTTCATAAGTTACAATTCTCATTTTTCCATTTGGCATGTAAATAGTTCAACTTTTATAAGTTCCTTATGATTTATTTTCCGTGTTTACCTTCTCATGCTTCTTATATTTGAATGTCAAATTTTCTATTCAGTTCTGTTTTTTTCAGCAAGAATGCTTGAAAGACCTCCACCTCATTGAATGACCATATTTTCCCCCATAACA